>JAJHZJ010000464.1:465000-955564 GCA_023548195.1 Bettongia penicillata ogilbyi | reverse complement strand
ACTTGATGGCCTCTAAGGCAGGTGCAGTATATGATGAAGAGATAGTAGCTCCTATAGTACCTACCTCAGAGAGTTGTGAAGGTAAAACAAACATGTATATAAAGTGCTGCACAAGTCTTAAAGACAAATATTATTGGCTGTTGGAAGTCTGAGCTAATCTGGGATCCCTTGGTATCTATTAGTTAAATTAAAATTATTATTGTGTATTATAAAATAATATGTATTATATAATACACAAATATTAGATATAAATCATGTAATATTATAAAATAGGCAGCTGGGTGGCACAAAGGATAGAGTACTGGACCTGCAGTCAGAAAAATTAATCTTACTGAGTTCCAATCTGGTATCAGACAATTACTAGCTATATGACCCTGGGCAAGTCACTTAACCTTGTTTGCCTCAGTTTCCTCATAAAATGAGCTAGAGAAGGAAATGGCAAGCCACTCCAGTATGTTTGCCAAGAGAAACTTCAAATGGGGTCACAAGTGATTGAAATGACAAGAACAATAAAAAAATAAATAAAATGTATATGTATATAGCATACATATAAAATATAATTAAATTAAAATATAAAATGCGACCATTGGATAGTGATCCGGACTGAAAATGACCCTGGTCTAGTCCTGCCCATCTCGAGTCCATTGCTGTTGGTGTCAATGCTCCTGAAGGAATTCATGGGTGATAGTCATACTGACCTAAACCTTTAGTCACAACTTATCATGTTTTTAGTCTTTAGCCACAACTTGCCACATTCAGAAACAGGCTAGTTGAACATGCGCGTAATATTACTTCTGTCTCAGTGGCCACGTGTGAAAGTGTCTTGTCTCTGTCACCTTCTTTCTAAATCTCTTTGAGGACTAGAACTCCATTTTGTGCTTCTTTGTCTCTGCAATAGCAGCTAGGACTTTTAGATACTCAGCAATATTTGTTGATAAGCCCTGACCCCTTAAAGTGATTCCAGGTCTGAGGTCTTGTGAAACTTTCCCTCATCCTGTGGTTTAATGTAGTTTAGTGATTTGTGTCTTAGATCTGATTTAAAAAAGCTTCAAACGGAAGAATGGCTACATGAGGTCAGAGATTTAGATTTGGAAAGGGTCTTTAAGGTCTGCAAGTCTCTTATCTCTGAAAAGTAAACTGGAAACTAAAATAAATTCTGTCAGCTTAATTATCAGGTTTTGTTTCTCCTTAAGTAACAAATAGAAAAAAAACCATGAAAAATCTGTTAAAATCAGCTGATTAAAAAGTCCACCTATTTTGTATCAGAACTGTGGTTGTCTCTGCGTTGCTGCCTCTTCATGATGGTGCCATAGGCCCCCTAATTTGGATATCAGTTATTTTTCTCCTAAGCTAGCCTCATACACAGTCATCTCCAACTCTCTGCCTCCAGAATAGTGCCCGTTTGGGATCTATCGAATGAGCGGGGAAAAGTTCCATTTTAAGCTTGAAATAAATTGTTTATTTTTCAGGACTGACACACCTAGAAACTTCCATTTGGTTTGCACCAACTGGCAGAAGTTTCTCTTTCCATGTGCTGAAGCCAATTTGAATGCCAGATCTGGGATGGATCAGCCTAAAACTGGGCAAGGAGACAGCTATATCATCCAGTTCCCTTCCAGCAAAGGTCAACTCAGCCTAAAATAACTGGTACCCATCCTTGTACACAGACTAGGGCTGCTGTATTTTACTTTTTATCTTATGTTTCTATGGAAGAATTTTTCAAAATCTATTCATCAGAGGATGGGTGGAAATGATGAAGCATCTTTAGGCATTTCTAGGAAATATGGTTCATGGCATTTTGTGAAAATGCACTGGGTTTTGGTGCTGCGATTCTATGATCTCTTACATGGGTGGGGAACCTGCAGCCTCCAAGCCACATGTGACCCTCTAAGTCCTCAAGTGTGGCCCTTTGAATTCAAACTTCACAGAAAAAATCCCCTTAATAAAAGGATTTGTTCTATAAAACTTGGACTCAGTCAAAAAAGCTGTTGAAGATGAGAGGCAGAAGATCTAGGCCATAAATTGTTAAAGAAATTAGGTCTAAATAAAGAAAAGAAGAGGTGGTGACAGAGGACAATGCCAGACTTGTTTGATGTGGCCATTCTAGTTTAAAATCCCATTAGAACTGTATTCTTACCTTACTAATATGACTTTTTCATGCTAACCAGTAGCTGCTAATATCTAGAAAACCAAACCCAACAAACAAACAAAAAGAATAACACCCCACCCCCTGACAATAAAATCTCAAATATTTGGGATCAGATGTTTCTTGTAGATGGTTATGATTGCTATCTTTCAGGTAAAAGTTTGAGTGTAATGGGAGGACCAGATCTATGGCTCTATTTGTTGCAGTGTATTTGTTGTAGCCAGTTAAGCAGTATCTGAGGTCAATCTTCATAATACAGGACAGAAACAACCTTTACCATGCCTTGAAAGGAAACTTCAATGTTTTGAATTATGTTCGTTTGGTATTTTTCCTTCAGCAGAGACTCCATTGTAATTTCAGAATGTCAATGAACCATAATAGCCTTACTACTTTATTTTAAAACGTGCTTCATTTTCAGCAAACAGGGGTGCTACTCCCCTTTTTTAGGGGAATTTCCTTTACATATGAGGGAACAGGTATCCTTGATTTAAACTGCTTTGTGTGTATCATTATGAAGGGGTAAAAATGTATGTCTCTGACATTATTGTCACATGCTCATTTGCTTGGATTGGGGTATGAGTAGGCAAAGACTCCACATATTTAATACAACTTACTCTAAGATTAGATACTCTCCTTGGAAACTTACAGAACCCTCTATGGCAGGGGTTCTTAACCTGATGTCCATAAACATGTTTTTGCAAAATCTTTTAATAAGTATATTTTAATAAATTCAATTTCCTTTATAAGCACAGACACATAGGGTCTCTACAGAAACAATTTCTCTCTCTCTCTCTCTATATATATATACATACATATATGTTTGTGCATAAGTATATACATATATATATATATATATATATATATATATAAAATTTAAAATGTTATTCTGAGAAGTGGTCCATAGGCTTCATCAGATTGTGCTCAAGACACAAAAATGGCTATGAAACCATGCCTATGGACAGAAACGAGTCCTGTTTTCCTTCAATGTGAACTTTAGATTCACCAACTGACTACTTTCAAAGTCTAGTCATGTGGATCTTGCAAGAGAGAGATTCCTAAATTCAACATATTCTTCCCTTTATCTTTCTATCCCAGTTTTATACAGCAGTGATCTGGAAAGGTGTAGTGTGATATAATGGATAGAGTGTCCATTAACATTGTTGTAGTCAAGGGGTTTATGTGGTATTCCTGGAGGAATGTCCCCTCTGGTGTGACACCTTTGGTGTGCTCCTTTACCCAACTCTCCCCAATGGCTCTGAGAAGCTGTAGCATGCACAGTGGCCACACCCTGGTAAACTGTCTTGATAGATGGACTAAACCAGGTTAAGGACAAATGACAGGCATCAAACCTGCTGGTAAGGGAGGGGAGTGTCTACCCCAAACGTGAATATTTTCCTCAGTGGAATGGGTAGATGAAAACATTTGTTCCAATGGCCATGAAGATGGCTAAAGCAGGTACTGAGGAGTGCTTAGAGCTTGATCAGGTATAGAAGGCATTAAAGCCATTCACCACATCCTGGACCATTGCCAGTCATCTTGACTTTTGTCCTGTCACTGGACCTTGATGACTCTGAAAGAGAGAGTAAGGCTGATGACATTTCACAACTCTGCCTCACTTAAATCCAATTCATAGGCAAGTCAAGACATTACTCTGTGATGTCATTAGTCTCTTCAAAAACAAATGATGAATGATGGTTGTAGTCATTATGTATTTTGTTTGGTTGGCTTTGCTTCACTTTGAATTCATTCAAATGCATCTTTTCATGCTTCCTTGTATTCATCATTTCCTACAACACATTAATGATATTCCATTACATTTATGTACCAAAAATTTTTTAGCTGGTTGTTGTCCTTCGTCTTCGAAGAGGACCAAAATGACATCACCATTGTAAAGTGAAATTTCATTGTGTCCAACTGTGGCTGATCAAACCAATATGAGCTCAGAATGCTCTACCACAAGTTAGGCATAGGTAGTTCTTGTGAATATTTGGAGTGGATACTCCAAACTTGCGCATCCTATGTTTACTTTTCCCCGTCTCAATTCTGCTTTGCTCATAGAACACACACCCAGTTTAGCATTCTTGCTACTACACTATTACTTCCTGTTCCTCTACATTGATCTCTGAGTCCCTCAATTCAACTCATATTTAACATATTCAGCAACTGATTTTATTTCTTAGTTCTTTTTATCCTATTCCTATGACTAAGGTAAATATCACCACAATTCTCTTTCCTTAAATGGGAAAGGAACTGTGTGAAACTGGAGTAAAAGTATTACTTTTTGCTTCCCTATCATGCTCTTCTGTCCTCGAAAACTTTGGATGATTGAAGAAGACAAAAACACCCTGACAACTTGTATTTCCAGTCAACAAGTCACATCCTTACATGGAGTCTCTCTCCAAAAGAAAATATAATTATTAATTCTAAGTAGAGCCTAGCTTTTTGGCCAACTGAGACTTTCAAGAATCAATAGTAAACATGGTCATTTACATGAACTGGAGTGTGAAGAAAAATAAAAATGATTTGTACAAATAAAATCTTTGCTTCTTTGGCCCCTGTCCATTTTGTTGACATGACTGTAAGGTATCTTATATTGAAGGCTTTTTTTAGGAGGATGAATGGAGGTTAAAGAGGCAAAGATTTATATTTTATTTATATTTTTATCTTTCCACAACGCAAAATATATCTAAAAAAAGCTGAGAGGTGACACATTTCTTTATTGGAGGAGTGTGATTAGTGTTAACTTGTGATCTATCATGCTCTATTGATCTCCTTACTTGTTGGTATGGTGTTGTTCGGTAATTTCAGTCATGTCTGACTCTTCATGACTCCATTTGGATTTTTTTCTTGGCAAACATACTGAAGTTGCTTGCCATTTCCTTCTCATTTCATTTTTACAGATCAGGAAACTGAGGCAAATATGGTATAGCAGCAATGCAATATTCACAGTGTCTACAGTGGCTATGAATATGCCATCACAGTTCTGAATTGCAAAATATAAGACTTTCCAAAAAGACAGAACCAAAACATTTATTCAAACACCAGAAAGCTGAATCCCAACACCAGAAAACCAAATCCATCAAAGCAACAAAGAAATCTATATACAATAACAATGCAGGGGCACTACCATTCCCAAGCCTTCCCTCTGTTAGGCTTCCCACAAACCAGCTTACTTAAACAAAATTACAAACAAGCTCTTCCACTCATGCTGGTTGCTGTCTGCTCTCTTTCCCAGCTCTGGCTGCTCTGACTCACTTCCTGCTCTTCCTGTTCATCAAACTCCTCTCACCACAGGCTCCAGGTGGGTCACATGGGCCTATTAATGGACAGGAAAGATCTTCCCACTTAAATTACCATTACACAGGGGTTAAGTGACTTTCCCAGGGTCACACAGCTAGTAAGTTTCTGAGTCCAGATTTGAATTCGGCAAGTCTTCCCGAGTCTTTCTTACTTTAGGCTCAGCACTATATTCACTGTACCACCAGGCTGCCCACTTGTTAATGTAGACAGAAAAAATCTCCAGTTGTTTATTATCTGACATGAGAAGCCAAGTGTTTAGCCTTCTTCCAGTAATCCTTGAATTTCTTTATTCTGAATTTTAAACCTGGAGAGCTGAAGATGCTGAATTTTAGCCACGGTAAGCCAGAGAATAGTCACTCTTATGACCCCCCCATTTCTAGCATTTCCACATTTGTAACAATTTCTCATCCTCAATTTTGAGCCCTTTCAGAGCAAAGTGCATTATCAAATCGATGTTTGTAAAATGCAGTCACTTTTTATGGTAAATGAGGGAGAAAGTCAAAATTGCATGAGACAAATAGACATAGGGGCAGAGATTGGGATAGGAGGGGGGCTATCAAACTAGTGGTTCTAATTTCTCAGTTTTTGCTTAGAATACTTCTAACAGTGGAAGGAATAGACATTAAGGTTCACAGAACCAGTGTTGACACCTTTTATATAGTCACTGATCCCCATCATGGGTCAAGTTCATCTGTTGCAAGGTAGTTAGAAGTCCTAAGCTATTCCAAAGTTGATACTGAGACTTTGTCCTATATCACCACCCACTCAGTTGTTGCTGGACTACCATCCCAATGGTAGAAAGAACGGTTGTGATGTTGTTCATCTTTTATTTTCAAAGAAGACCAATGACATCATAGAGTGATGTCTTGACTTTCTCTGAGTTGGATTTCAATGAGACACAGTTGCTCAAAGTCATCAGCTTCACTCTTTCTTCCAATCTGTAGATGTTATTCCTTGCAGATAGATCAGGGACAGCTATCCCATGAGAACTTGAGTCTAAATAATCATAAAAGCAGGTGGATGTCAGAACAACCTGGGAAGATTTACAAGAACTGATGCTGAGTGAAGTGAACAGAACCAGGAGAACATTGTGCACAATAATAGCAACATGGTGTAATACTATAATGCAAGATAATTCCAAAAGACTCATAATGGAAAATGTTATCCATGTTCAGAGAAAGAACTATGGAGTCTGAATGCAGATTAAAACATACTATTTTTTCTTTTTTGTTTTCTTTCTTATGGTTTTTCCTTTTTTGTTCTGAATCTTCTTTCACAACATGACTAAGGCAGAAATATGTTTAATATGATTGTACATGCATAGCCTACATCAGATTGCTTGCTGTCTTGAGGGGAGGGGAAGGACGGGAGCAAGGAAGAAAAAATTTGGAACTCAAAATCTTAGGAAAGTGAATACTGAAAACTATCTTTACATGTAATTAGAAAAAAAATAAAATACTGTTAAGTGGGAAAATATTCATAGAGATCAGAGGCTTCTATATTTAAAGCTAGATGGGGAACTTAGACCACACTCTCCACCCCATTTTACAGATGAGGAAACTGATACCCAGAGAATGGAAGTGACTAACCTAGGGTTCTTATAGGTAGTAGACAGAAAAGATTTGAATTTATGTCATTTTAACTCTAAGCACAATACTTGAACCCATAATGAGTGTTTAATAAAACCTTTCTCTGTCTTTCTGTCTGTTTTTATGGCATCATGCTGTATTTAGGTATTGCAAGCCTATACTTATGAACTGGCCTGAATAAAGATGATATTTAAACCTTCCTTTACATATGATTCCTTTTGCCACCAATTTTCTTTGACAGTTATGAACATTGATGCATGAATTGAAAATAAGTTATGAAAGAACTTCAGAGACAAAATCTGAAAAAAAGGTAGCAAGAGTTCCAAGAAATTAATATTTTTTTAAAAAGAAATTCTTTCCTTAAGAAATAAAAGTGACACCAGCATTTCATGAGATGTGATTGAGTGTTGTAAGACATTGTTTTTATATTTAATTTACAGTTTCCAAGGACTTATCTCTTCAGGTGGGATTTTACATATTGACTAGAAGTATATAGCACACCCAATTTTATAATCTCCTTATCTTACTTCAACAACATCCTAGATAGGGACTCCTTCTCAAACTTACACCTTGCTAATAGAGAAAGAGTGATAATATTGAATGGGTTCCTACTATTTGCTCCTGTTCCTATACTGGTGTTCTCTGTGATAAACTATGATATAAACAGTGGTTTCAGATAAGGGTTGAGCTGGTAGGGATTAAATTGGAGGGCTAAAACAAGGGCAACCAAACCCATTATTACATAAGTTTACAAATGAAAGAAACCCACACAGAAAGCCCAACCAACTGGCAATGTATAACCAAGCAAGACCAGAAATCACAGAATAAAGAAAGGTGTGTGTGTATGTTTGTGTGTGGTTGGGGGTGGTGGTGGTATATAGTTCCATTTTTTATCTTTCCTTTCAGTCAAATGTAGAACCTTGTCTTCATTGGTTTACTCAGCTGACAATGTAAACCCATACTAATATCAATTTTACTCTTGTCATAACACACCACCCAAATCTTTTATAAGGGTAGGTGTGCAGGTGGAGCTGTGGGCTGGGTCAGTTTTCTGTTGAATCTCATCAGACCACAGCCACTCACTTCCTGAAGTCACCTTTGATTTTGAAAATGACGCATTTTAATTGTCCTCCTGAAAATAAAATACAGAGAATCACAAAATCTAAGAGAGGCAACTGTGATGTTATAGCAAGAGCTCTGGGATTGGATGGCTAGATGAACTGGTTGTGGACACCAGCTATATAACATGCTGCCCATGTCCCCATGGTCAAAATCCTAAAGCTTGCTGAGCCTCAGTTTTGCCCAAGAAGGTTGGGTTAGAAAATCCCTGAATTCCAGTTCTAAATGCTATGATCCTCAAAAGATGGAAATGGCTTTTAGATATTGTGGGGACTAATCTCTTCATTTTATAGATCAGATAGAGGAGGCTTGAGGAGTTTAAATGATGAGCCCCACATAGTTTGCTGGTCAAAGAATTGGGAATTAGAATCCAGGTCTCCTGATAATAGAATACAGTCCTTGTACTATTACAATGTATTTCCTAATTTTCCTTATTTTTTTCACACTGGAGATAAATGAAAGATTTTTCACACTGGAGATAAATGAAAGAAGTAAAAAGGAAAGAATGTGTAAAAATTATGAATGTTTTAATAGAACATGATTTTAGGAGAAATCTCAGCATGACTTTTTTTTTTACTTGTTTATTTTTCTCTGCCAAACAAACAAATGAGATGGAAGTCTGATATAGTTAGATGAAGGGAAGGCCTTGAAGTCATAAAGATCTGGGTTCAAGTCTTGTAAAGACATATACCGGTTGTGTGACCAGGACAACAAATCTTTTAAGACCCCAAGTTACAGAAGTGAATTTGCCCATTTGCAGAATTGGATAGTTGCTGTACCCTACCTCCACCGATGGAATTGTAGGTTTAGATCTCACCTTCTGAAAGAATAAAAGAAATAAATAAATTGTAATTTGTTATTTTTTAATATATCAATATGAGAAAAATTATTTAAAATGCTTTGAAATCCTGACTTATTAGAAACTTTTGTAATTATTTATTTCATTAGAAAGCCAGTTAAATCATAAAGTATAAAAACAATAGATAAAAAATGCATTTAGGGTAATTAATTTTTTTCCTAAAGTTACTGTAAAATGATTACTGTCAGTAACATCACTTCCACAAACAGCAAGGTGGCATACTAGATAGAATGCCAGTCAGAAAGATCCAAGTTTATATCTTGCCTTAGATATTTATTAGCTGTTTGATTAAAAAAAAGTCACTTAATCTCTATCTTCTTCTGTTTCCTCATCTATAAAATGGGGGAAATCATAGCATCTGCCTCCAAAGGTGGCATGAGTATAGAATGAGATGATGTTTATCAAGTTATCATTATTAATAAGAATGGCAAATGACAGTTGACATTCAAATAGTATTTTAAAATTTGCAAAACACTTTACGTTTATCCTCTCATTTGATCTTTTCTGCAACATAGAGAGGAAAGTTGTGTTATTTTTCTCATTTTATTGATGAAACTTTGACTGAAAAAGGCTAAAAGTCACTGATTTGGGGGAGGGGGTGTTGGTCGCAAAATTAAGAAGTGCTAAGGATTTACGCAAGGCAAGGAGTGAAGCTCAACTCTTTCTGATTCCAAGTATAAATCTCAATCTCTTTTATCTTAAAGAGTAGCCCTCAAGAGTCACAGGCTTAGCACTGTAAGATGCTCAAACCAGAAGTGGGATTAGAGTTCAGGTAGCCCAGCCCTTTCACTTTATAAATGAGAGAAACACTGTGATAAAGTGATTTGTACAAGATTCTATAGCCAATAAGCTCTAGACAATCAGTAGTAGTAATAATGAAGAATATCATTTGCTATAATGTAACATTAACAAATACTATTATGCTGTATAAATAAATGCCACAATCAGAATATGTATTAATATATTAAGCACATACATATATAATACAAGAAAAAATACAATATTTTGTGTATAAATATATGATGAATGATGATATAATTGTTATATAACAATTTTACATAATGTATAAATACATATAATGTATGTTATAATTATATATAATTACATCTATTATTATTATTATATTCAATATTTATATGCACTTTACATGCCTGGCATTGTGTTAACCTCTTTTCACTCTTTAACAGGCAGCTAGAGAAATCACGAAAACTTTACTCCTCAGTGAGTTCTCCCTTTTGAAACAAGGCAGTTGTAACCTCTTCTGGATAACATGTGAATGAAGATAATGCTAGAGGGGCCTTGAAGGAAGAGGAGAAAAGATCTGTCTTACACTACTTTATCTCCCTTTGTCCTCCTTTCCCCCGCCAATTTCCACAAGGTCATCTATTATGCCACTTAGGGGATAGGCCTTAGAAGCGATGGGTTTGGGAAGCAGATTATGCATGAGACAGCATGGTGTAGTGGAAAGAGAGTGTGATGGAATACTACTGTGCTATAAGAAATGATAAACTGGTTGATTATAGAAAAATCCGGAAGGACTTTCATGGAAAATAACGAAGAGGGACATCAGCAGAACCAAGAGAAGGTTGTACACAGTAGCAGCAATATTTTTCTAAAAATGACTTTGGATAACTACAAAGGACATATGAAGGAAGATGCTGTCCATATCCAGAGAAAAAGCTGGTAAATAAAAGTATGTTTAGTATGGTTTTACATATGTGTGTGTGTGTATTTATATACACAAACCTGTTTTTGTATCTAATGGCAGCTTTCTCTTGGAAGGGTAGAGAGGGGGAACAAGCAAAATCTGCACAGCAGAAAGCAAAAGAAAACTTAGAAGGAAGTATTGAAAAGCAGAGTAGCTTTGAAAACGATGCAGAGTATTTATTATGTAGTTTTTTTAAAGCAAACTGTGAATTAAAAGTCATGGTTTCATTTTGAATCCTCTTTTTATGTTGTGCTGTGTTCATGGCAATGTTCTCTTTTTTTGTTGTTTTTGTGTATTTAAGTTCAAAATGAATACAAATGTAAAAAAAGGAAAGAGCTGAATTTGGATTTAGGAGATTCTAGTTCTAAAGCTCGGGCAACTTGGTGGCACAGTGAATACAGTGCCAGGCCGGGAGTCAGAAAGACTCATCTGTAGGAGTTCGTATCTGGCCTCAGATACTGAGTAGCAAGTCATTTAACCCTGTTTGCCTCTAGACTTCTCTCCCTTCTCTCCACTCCTTGGGATGGTAAGCAATCAGACATAGTTTATATAGGCAAGCAATCAGGTATATGCTGGTTAGAAGACTTATTAGCTTTGTTTCCTCTCTGCACCTCAATTTCCTCTTTTGTATAGTAAGGATAATAACACTTTGGGTGCAAGTGTTCTGTGAATTTGCTCACAGTTTGGTTGGCAGAAAAAACACTCTGTACATCTTAAATATAGGTTATTCTAATTTTGGGATAGATTACTGAAGACTGACTTTCCTTCAGGTGAATTAATTGGCATCTGGACAAATGTACTTAATATCTCCAACAAAGGTCTCTGATAGATTCACAGTAATGTGTTCAGTAACTATTCCTAGGATGTCCTCTGTCCAGGTACCAGTGCTACTCTGCTTGACCAAGCCTTAGGTTGATAGCTGTTCTCAGACAAATCCCAACTGACTGACTGCTTAATTTCCTGATTATCTAATAACAGTAAATAGTAGCATTTTCCTCCCTTTAAAGTAATGTTGGTCAAATTGGATGGGTAATTTAGAGCATCTGTGTGGGGAGTCTGAGGCCATCTGTCTGTTTTGTCCCCTAATAAATAGGGGAAGAGGTTTTCATTTTGTTTTGTTTTTTAAAGGAAAGTCACTGTCCTCTGTCCACAGCTGGAAGGAATGACGACTGCTGGTATTTTTAGAAGGCTGCTGGGTATGTGGGTGTACATGTGTGTTTTGGCAAAGGCAAGGATCCATAGACAGCAAGCGGCCATTTGGACTACACACGTAGCTTCCTTAATGGCATACTGTGATCTACTTCTTTGTAGTGAGCAATTTTCCATGGGGATCAGAGCTTTCCTTTACTCCTCTCCAGTGCAGTAAACCTCCCTGATATCCACTTACAGCTTTTTCTGATAAGCAGGGGCTGGTATTCTTAAGGTTACTGGGTGCCATGATAGTGAGAGTAAGAGCTGAGAACATGGGGAAAGAAGTGAGGTAAACTCCCTGGGGAAACAAAGTCTGTCTAAATGTCTTGCTTAGAATATTTTCTAAGTGGTTGTCTTTCCATCCCCTCTAGGTGACTTTTGCTTGTGCCCTAATGGAGAACCTCCAGGCCTAAATGGAACTAAGATCTAGGCAACTAGAAATAGAGTGTTTAAGGAGTTCAAATTTCTATCCTTCTTCCCTGGGACTGAAGGACCAAAAAATGCTACTGTTAGGCTACTTGGCCAGCCTTCTGGAATCTATTTCACAGGTTTCCCTATCTTTTTCCCCTATGCTTTCACTTGTAGTATCCTTTTTCACAGTGGGAAAAATATAGGGAATGGGAGAGGAAGTCAGAGCCACAAAGAGTGGCTTCCAACCCCCACACTTTCAGTGGGAAAAATACTCTTTGGCTAGCTGTGAAAATACGACTCTCTTGACCTTTTGACAGGTCTTTGGGCCAGAGACAAGTGGCCCTGTTGTATCTCTTTTTATACTACCCTGAAGGGAAAAAATGACTAGGGCGGAAGAGGACCCAGAAAGAAATGAGAGAATGGGAGAAGACCTTATGAGGTCATCCAGTTCAACCCCTGCCCCTCTGTAGGAACATCAAACCATCCCAGATGATGAGACGCTATCTCCTTTAAGAGGGAAAAAAGACTCCCTGTGAAGGAGATTTTAACATGTATTATCTTCTAGCCTTTATAAGTAGAGGATGGAAATTGTTATTTTTAAATGGCTGTCAAAATGGGCTGTGTAAATCTATAATGACATAGATGTATTATAGATATAGTCATAATCAGACCAGTCCATTAAAGATTCTTGATGCTTAGGTGGAAGGGAGGCAAAGAGTATTTGCTAACTTTATGGGTCCTTTTTTTAAATTGATGAAAGACTGGCATTTGGGGGTTTTTCTTCTTCTTCTTATTATTATTGTTTAGGTTTTCTAAATCCCAAATCTCACTTTTTGTACTCTATTTTCCTGCATTTTATGTATGTTTAATTTCCTGGTACCATCATTTCTATCATAGACAGTAAAATGTCCCTAGTTCAGGCTTGAATTCTCATGAGAAAAAGGGGAGGTGGAACCAGGAAATGGCCCACCAGGAGTCTGTTCTCATGACATACATTTTGTGAAAACAGAATAGGACAGACCTATTCTTATTCCAATTTTCAGCTGATTTTCTTCTTTGATGATTTTTCTTCTTCCTGACCTTTCCGCCCACCCTGACTTCTGGCCCAAGGATGGGAAGCAGGATATTTGGACAGGCTTTGTTCTCCTGAGGAATTCAAGTCCCTTCTTTTCCCCAGCTCTTAGCTCCCATACGAATTATCCAGGTGCTCTGAGCCCCAGGAAGAATAGATCTAGGTAGAGAAAAAAGGAGACTTTACTCTCAATGTTTTAATAGAAAGAAACAAACCCACAGTTAAATATTTAATTATTTATCAACAAAAAGTTAAGTGATCCCAAAAAAGTGAACAATAAATAGAATATCATCATCATTATTATTATTGTTTGATTCAACAAATATTTATTGAGCACTTACAGCATATGCACAGTTCTATGGGAAATTTTTTAAAAAAGGAATCACAATACTATACAAATTAGTGGGGCAACGTAAAATAATTAAATTTATAGAATAAAGTTTGTAAGTCTACATATTAAAAAAAACTTTTAGTAGGCAACATACTCTTTAGCTACAATCATTTGTTTTATTATTTGGCACTGAATTCACAAGATTTTTGACATGAATCCATTAATTCTTTATCATGAAACCATACTTTTTAATCACATTGGATATTAAGCATGTCTTTGACAAATAGTCCATTTTTTTTTCCAAGTTTAGGTTTGATTATAGCCCACAGTAGGCCAAAGTAGGAAAACAGAAGTTTTCAATGGAATTTTAATCATTTGTGTTCACAGGCCATTGAAAAGTGCTTATCTACATCTCCTAGATAAATTTCTTAATCTTTCATGATATGTGGCATTGTATAAGGTTGTATTGCAGTGTTCCATCTCTATTTGGGAATTTCTGTAATTCACAAACAATTCTACTTCTCAGTACATCAATATATTTATTAAAATTCATCAGTCTTTCAATGGGAATGAAACTTCCAGGGACACTGAAAAAAAATCCCAAAATATTTTCTTTGGATAGATATTTTACAGTCTGAAGATGTCCAGATCTTAGAAGCTCATCTGGACTTTTGAAAGGGATTTGGTATAAGCTTAAATAAAAAAGTGAGTTTCATCAATAAAATTACCTTGCCCTGTCTTCAGAACTCTAGTCTTTGAACTGTCATGCCTAATACAAGGAAGTGCTTTTTTTTTCTTCACAGTAAGAGTTTACAACTTAAAAACAATTACTAACCTTCTTGTACTGTAGAGAAAACACTGAGCACCCCTCCAGCTGCCAGCTCCCTTTTAAGTGCTTTGCTTGTTTTCTGAGGATTAAACTGTTTTGTGATGGTTTCTCAGTTCTTGGCACTGGTTTTTTTTTCTTTTCATACCTCATTTTCCTTTGTACTTCAATATGACTGATCTTCTTTCATTGTTAACTTGAGTGATCCTTGAAATGCTAGAGGTAGCTAGGTTTCATGGTGGATAGAGGAGCAGGCCCAGAGTTACCATATCATGATCAACACTAACCAATCAATAATGGCTAGGTAGTGTAGTGTAGTAAATAGAGTTGTAGACATGGAGTCAGAAAGATTCAAGTTCAAATCTTGTCTTAGATACTATTCGTGGCTAAGTCACAATATCTGGCTCAGTTTCCTCATCAACACAATGAAATGTTCACAGCACCTACCTTTCAGGGTTGTTGCAAGGATAAAATGAGAGAATATTTCTTTAAATGTTTTGCAAATCTTAAAGCACTATATAAATGCTAGCTATTATTATTATTTTTAATATGTGCTTGACTGCATCCTACCAAGAGCTCTGCAATATCTCTAAGAGTCATTGAAGTGTACTCTTTAAAATTTCTTTTTTCCTGTTTTTCCTCAGAGAAATATCTAGTCCCAAAATCACAGAATTAAAAACATAATGAAACAGCTTAACATTTTGTACTTATGTGACTGAGAACTAACTAAAAGTAAGGAAAGCAGCTTAATCTCATTTGATCCAGTTACGGTCAAATGTTCTGAGTAAGTATAGTAATAGAAGCACACGAGAATGGCCATTGCTGCTACAAAATGAAACCATATCAAAATTATTCTTGTCCTAAGTAATTTGCATACTACTCTATAAGATGTCTTATCTGACCTCAAAGAATTTACAGTCTAATTAGGAAGATAAGACTTCCACAGAACAACTAAATAACAATGTGAGATGATATTTATTTAAGTTCCAAAATGAATTTTTCATAAAATAATGCTGTAGGATTCAAGGAAAGGAATGAGATTAGTGAGGCTATGTATTGGCCCAGAAAGAACACTAGATGGAGTATCAGGAGAACTGGAATTCTAGTTCTGTCTAGGACATCAACCAGCTATAGGACCTTGATCAAATTTCTCTTCTTTAGGCCTTAACTTCCCCATCTGTAAAATGAGGGAAAGGGTACACCACAGGGGAGTGTCTAAGGTCATTTCCAACTTCATTGGGACCTGGGTAACTGGAAGGGATTAGACTAATTAGTCCCAAAATTCTTTTGCTTCTCTCTAATTTGTTAGGGATATTGAAGAAGGGATTCTTATTGAAGAATGGGTCACTAGATAATCTTGCTGGTTTCCTAATTCAGAAATTCTTGGATGTCTAGGATCTTGAAGGATGGATAAGGTTTGGAGAGGTAGAAAAGGGGTGGGGGAGCACATTCAGGCAGGGAACACAGCATGAAGATGGAGATGAGAAGGGACAAGTCCAATTCTGGAAACAAAGCCTGTTGCCTTAACCAACTGAGTAGGGGGTTAGGTTAAAGAAGACCAGGAATGAAAATTCTGGAAGGCTGAAAGAGCCAGGTATAGTCTGGGAACTTTAACAGAAGAACATGGCTTGGGGAGGAAAGGAATTGTTATACTAGGGAGAGGAATGTGCTAATATGAGTTCAGAAAGTAGGACAGACACCAAAAAATGGGATCCAAGTAATGTTAACCAAAGTTTAAATTGAGTCCTAAATCTAAAATACTAGTGTAGCAGGGTAGGGGACAGGTTCCTAAGGTAGGTCAAAATAACAGGCAGTCAGTGAAGGTCTATTAGGCAGGTGACATCAAGAAGATATGGTAAAATGGCATCAGGTACTCAGCCACTTTAAAGCTGGGTCTCAAAGGCAGGAAGTTCAGGGTCAACAGGTAGAAATCTCATCTATTTGGTGTCATGACTGGCTTGGCTTCCATCCCCTTATTCCCCCTGCCAACTTTAGCTCTACCCCATGTCTTGTTACCAGTTTAGCCCCAAGACCAGGGAAATATAAAGACCAATAAATAAATCTATATCTTATAGAACCATGGAATCTGGAATCTCAGAGTTGAAGGGGGCCTCAGAGATTACATAGTCTACCCACATCTTAATAGGAATGTCCCTATAATACCCATGAAAAGCAATCATCCATACTACAATAAGACTCCCAGTGATGAGGAAGCCCCTAATTCCCAAGGCAACTTAATCTACATCTGGATAATTCAACTATTAGGAAGTTTCCATTTCAATCGAGGCTAAATTTTCAACTTCTACCTATTGTACCCAGTCCTATCTAATGGGGTCAAGAAAATTAAGTCTTCATGTGGCAGTCATGTGACCAGCTACATAAAGGTAGCTGTCATGTTTCCATATGTCAGAGAGCTTGCTATCATCATCGTTGGGGCTGGTGCGCTTGTTCTATATGCATTTGGAAATGGAGCTCTTCTTGCCATGTCTATGTGGAATAATTCTCTCACTTTGTCCTTTAGTTTCAGTCTTGGGGCCCTGTCTTTTTCTTCCCTCTATACAGCACCTCTCTGATTTCCACCTCATCCCCTATTCTACTGGGACTGAATCCCTGTCTTGTTTTCTTCAGACAGATGTTGGAAAGGTAAATCCTCAAGTGCCAAGAAAATTTTCCTAAAGGACTCCAGTACATTTCAGTACACAATGAACAGCACTGAAGTTGAAAAAGATCACCACTCCCTTTACAGACATCCATTGCACAGAGGTTGCTGGGTTGGTATTTACACGGAGTTCAAGAGAATTATCCCTAAGAAAGTGAAGGGCTGAGATCTCATCTTCTAGGAGAGACTGATGAGCAGTGATGGCAGTCATTTTCTGGAATAAAAAACAAGCTACATCAGTTGGGCAAAGCATTGTTCTGGGTTTTGCTAGGTAGCTATACCCATTCCAGGTCTCTGTTATTCTTTTAGACTGAGCGATAAGCTATTCACTGACTATGCTGAGCTATGGCTTACTCATTTTTTCTATGACTTGACTTGGAAGTAATTGCCTCTTACTATGGTAGAAAGGACTCCATATCTTGCCTAGTTATTCCAATATCACTAGACTAGAGTGCTGGGCTTGGAAACAGAAGAAGCCTGGATTAAAAGCCTGCCTCCGATCCTTAGGTATATATATACATAATGTGGGCATTCTCTGCACCCCAAATTTTACATTTTTTCAATAGACTAAATAACATAAATAGTATCTACCACACAGAGTTGTGAAGTGTTATGTGTGTAATGGTAGCTAGGTGGTGCGGTGGATAGAGTGCCAGGCCTGGAGTCAGGAAGACCTGAGTTGAAATCTGGCCTCAGACACCTACAAGCTGTTTGACCCTGGGCAAGTCACTTAACCTCTCTTTGCCTTAATCTACTAGAGAAGGAAATGGCAAAGCACTCTAGTATCTTTGTCAAGAAAGCCCCATGGACAGAATTGATGTGCTGTGGTCCATAGGGTCACAAAGAATCAGAAACAACCACTGTTTAGAGAAGTCCACTGGAGACCTCCTGCCAGGATGACATTGAAGAATCTTCTCTTCCACTGGGTAGATGGTACAACTGAGTCCCATGTGGAAACTTGACATTCCAGATCAAGATATCTCCCTTCCCCTGGTTCCCCTGGTTCCATGCCCCTTTACACATTTAAACTTGACTGGGAAAAAAAAATAAAAAAAGTGCTATTTGCTCCCCCTCTTCCATACTAACATAAGCGCACTCATAACATAAGAATGTGCTGGCTCATATTCCTTCTAGAACTGCATGGATAAGGCAGGGTTTGCCCAACCAGATCAGCTGGAATGCCACAGAAAGGGACAAGCTATTGTTAATTTGCTTTAGCTTTATAACCAGCCTAGGATTTCCTCCAATCACAGGTGATTACTGTGAGAATATAACTATTGGCTCTGAGGGGCTTTATCATCTTGTAAATGTTATCAACCAACGTACAGGTGCAGAGTAAGGAAATGGTAAGTGCCCTTACCTGAGGCAAGATAAGCTTTGCAGGAAAGGTTCTTGGAAGAATAGTCCCTAAATAAAATTCTTTCAGTCCCTGTTTTTTTTTCCCCCTGTTTTCCTCTAGAAACTTAAAGAAGAATGGAGAGAGAAAAATGGCCTTTCTTTGAATTCTCTAAGAATCCTGGACTTTCTTCCTTCCACATTTTCTTCCCTAACCACAACCTGTGAGCCCATTGTATAAACCCAAGCCAACTGTGGCATAGATTTTTTTCTTTTAACCTGGAAATAAAAGAAACAAAGGAACTTGAGGATAATTGTCACTGTAAAAAATTTCCAAGAAAAATTTCATATAGGTATTGATTTAACTTTTCCCCAAAATAAGGAGGGTTTTTGCAGAAATGATTCCTCATGTCTCCCAATAAAAATATATCCACTGATCAAAACCAGATGCCATTGCTTCCCCCAAACCAATTCTTATAAAATGAGTAGATGTTGTTAATAATGGCATGAATCATGGAATGATTTCAGGAATTTACAATGGGAGAAAGAGAGTCATGAGCTTGGGGCTGGAGAGGCTATGAAACATACCTCAGGCACTCATTTGAAAGGCTCAGACATTTTCAGAGGTAATGATAGAAGCAGGGACTGTTTGATCTGGGAGGTGGTACGAAAGGTAGTGCAGGGGGAACAGGGAAAAGCTACTGGGCTGGAATTCATCAGACCCACGTTCTAGTTTTGGAATTGCCACTAACTACCTGTACAGCCTTAGGCAAGTCATTTAACCACTCTAGTCCTTAATTTTGTGATCTGTAAATTGAGACGGCTAGACTAGATGACCCCTGAGGCTTCATCCAGACTGGAGATTTTATCATGAAATTTCCATAGAAGTGTAGGCTATTCAGAATGAATGGAACCTTGATGGAGGAGAGGGGGGAGTTAAGGTCATTCTTTCCAACCCAGACCTGAAGTGTGAATCCCTCCTTATGACAGCCCAGATAAGTGACCATCCTACCTTCTGACAGAAGACTTTCAACATCAAGAACTCATCGTCTCCAGAGGTACAGCCAACTCCATTTGGGGATAGCTATAATTGTTAGGAAATCCTCCCACACATTGAGTTAAAATCTGGCTCAGCATGGTTCCCATCAATTGGTCGGTCTTCAAAGACCAAGCAGAATTCTTTGACTTCTTTGATATATTATCCATGATAGTGGAGTGTGTTCTTTGCTATTTTCGATTAATCCTCAATAAGTATTTACTATGCAGTGCCAATAGCGGTGGGAAACCCACAGCCTTGAAGCCACATGTGGCCCTCTAGGTCCTCAAGGGCAGCCCTTTGACTGAATCCAAATTTCACAGAACAAATTCCCTTCTGTGACATTTTGATTTAGTCAAAGGGCCACCCTTAAGGACCTAGATGGGATTTATCCTGTGAAGTTTGGATTCAAAGGGCCACCCTTAAGGACCTAGAGGGCCATATGTGGTCTTGAGGCCTCAGGTTTCCCACCCTTATGCCAGACACTGTGCTAGGTTCTGAAGATTTTTGTCTTTGTGTTTTTACACAAAGAATGAAATGACCTCTACATTCAAGGAGTTTGCATTCTAGCTGGGAAAGCAACAAGTTATAAATATGTACAAAACAAATAAAAATAAATGCAAATACAAAGTTGTTAAATAAAAATTGGTTGAGGGAGAAAGGACACTCTCAATGCTGGGGTCAGAGAGAGCTTCCTGTTGAAGATGGTGCTTTGAGGTCTTTTCCAACTCAATGTTTCTGCAATTCTGCAAACTCTGTACCCCTCCCATTCTATACTCTTCATTGGCATTTATCATTCGGTACCATGTTTTGGTTTTTTTCCTCTTTTCATGGGTTTTGCCTCCATCTGTATTAAAAGTCTCTAGAAAGCAGAGAGTAAAGTTTTGTATTTTAGGTAGTGCTTAGCAATGCTGGCACATAGTAGGTTGTCAGTTCTTGATTCTTGATTATAGTCTTCAAGTTGATGACTATGTTTTCAGCCTGGACCATTGAGTCCCATATGTATTCTTAGTGTCTATACCCTCCCCCTCTTGTCTTTCTTTTTGGTGCAGACTATTGTGACCATGGCTGGCAGTCCAGTGCTCTCTCCACCTGACACATCTTCCTCTATCCTAGCTTTTATTTCTGTGTCATCACTTAACTGAAAACATTTTTGGCAGGTGGCCAGAAAAACAAAGGACTAGACTTGTAGGAGCAGGTCAAACCCAGGGTGAATTGGGAGAGAAATAAGAGAGAGGACTTGCTCATCAGCATCTGGGCCACAGCAGGCACCTCTCCCCTCTCCTAGTCTTCAGCTCTCATTAAGATTAATGAAAGTGGCGGGCGTTTTGATGTGTGGCTATATCCCTAGTTCTGGTGGCTCACTCAGTGCCATGAATCTGTTTCATGAATGTTCATGAATGTAATTTGCAAATAAAGAAACAACTTGTATTCATAATGAAGTCATCATATTTTATGTATAACCCAAACAGCCTCCACCCCACATTCCCCCTACTTACCCTAGAGAGTAACTTAGTTGCTGAGAGAAGTAAGATATTACTTAAGCTATCTAATAAGAAAAAATCAAAATATTTTGGAATTCTCTGAAATAGAATTATCTATACAATCAAACTCTCATGACCTAAACCAATAGATAAATCAACCAGTACCATTTTTGTTGTTCAGTTGTGTCCATTTCTTCATGACCCCATGGACCATGGAGCAACAGTACTGTCCATGGGGTTTTATTGGAAAAGATACTGGAGTGGTTTGCCATTTTCTTCACCAAAAGATTAAGGGAAACAGAGGTTAAGTGATTTGCCCTAGGTCATACAACGACTAATTATCTGAAACTGGATTTGAATTCAGGTCTTCCTGACTCCAGGTCCAGTGCTCTATCCCCTGGGCCACCTAGCTACCTCAGCCAATAATACAGTAGGTATTCAATAAATTGTGGTTGTTTCTCAGTTGTGTCTTTCTCCCTACGACCCCTTTTAGGGTTTTCTTGGCAAAGATACTGGACTGGTTTGTTTCCTTCTCTAGCTAATTTTGCAGATGAGAAAACTGAGACAGAGTTAAGTGACTTGCCCAGGGTCACACAGCTAGTAAGTATCTGAGATCAGATTTGAACTCACAAAGATGAGTCTTCCTGATTTCAGGCACAATCCTCTATTCACTGAACCACCTAGTTTCTTGTTGAATAATATACTCTTATTGCATCCTATACATATTCCAGGACTCATAATAATGTTTAACTATGTGTGAATATGTAAAAATATCACATTTTAAAATTGGAAGAGATATGTATGCATTAGACCAGGGCTAGGGAACTTGCAGCCTCAAGGCCACCTCTAGGTCCTCAAGTGCAACACTTTGACTGAATCCAAACTTCACAGAACAAATCCCCTTAATAAAAGGAATTGTTCTGTAAAACTTGGACTCAGTCAAAAGGCTGCACCCAAGGACATAGAAGGCCGCATGTGGCCTCAAGGCCACAGGTCCCCAACCCTGCATTAGACCCATTTTTTGGGTGAGAAGCACAGATCACAAGACAAACCATCAGCAAAGCAACAAGGAACAATTCCAAGTTGTTCTTCTCTTTAGTTCAACCAGATCATGACTTCTTATGGTGAATCATCATGGTATAGCAGGAAAAGCCCCCAGACTGGGATTCAGAAAACCTTGGTGTTGGTTCCTACACTTTCAGTTGTGTGATCATGGGCAAAGATCTTCTTCTTTCTGGACCTCAGTTTACTTATCTATAAAATGGAAATGTTGGCTGGATGTCTTCCAAGGTCCTGCATAGTTCTTATAGTTTTCTCTCTGAAAAAAAGCTGTCGCTGACCCTTAAAGTGCTATCCACAGAATTATAGATTTCAACCTGCAAAGGACCTCAGAGTTTTTGGTTTTGTTTGCTTTAACTTCAAATCCCTTATTTTAAAGGTGAGGGAACCAAGATACTGAATAGGGAAGTGATTGGCTTTAATTCACTCAAAGAGTATATGATTCAAGTAGCATTTGAACTCAGGTCCTCTTGATTCCACAACCAATACTTTCTCCACTGTAATAAATGGTTATTAATGATACCCATACCTTTCATGATCTTGACCAGCTGCTGTCTGAATTCAAGGCAACATTCATCTCTTTTCTCCAGATCCCAAAAGTGACATCCCTGGAAAGTCTTAAAGTATCTAGGAATTTTCAAATCCTAATACAGTAGAGAAGAGTAATCAACTTTTAAGCCAAACCTGAAGTCATGGGACCCAAGTTCAAACCTAGGATTTTCCACTTAATACCTTTGTGACATTGGGCAAGCGACTTGACTTCCCCAGGTCGCAGTTTCCTTATCTGTAAAATGAGTGTTAGACTAGATGGTTTTTGAGTCCCCTTCCTACTCTACATGTGTGCTCCTATGCATGAGATGGGGGAATGATTGCTGGAATAAACTTATGGAAGAGATTGATTCAAGGATACATGGACAGAAGATTAGCCTTGACAAGGAGGAAAGTCACCTTAACGATTAAGATTGGAGGAATGGAAGATGGATAAGTGATAACATACGAAAAATTAGAAGTATTAAGGAAGAGAGCTCAGGTTCAAATTAGAAAATGGAGGCTCTGATTTATAGATTATGTAATCATTTATAAACCTCTATACATAGCTGTTAACTTGTTAAGGACAGATAGGAATTAGGAAGCTTGATGATTTGAACTAAAAAGCAGATCTACAGCAGAATGGAGTTCCAGTTTTAACTGATGAATTGCAGCAGTGTTGATCAAGACAGCTTATAATTATATCACAGAAGTCAGATGAGAATGACTGATTTACTTTGGGGGTTTAGATCATCTGAAGAGCTCCTCTGCCTGAAATAGAGGAATACTTGGAGCCCAAAGACCAAGATTCATGTCCCAGTCCCCTCATTTTCTGGATCCATAACGTTGGACACCTCATCTAAACAGTCTGGATCTGTTTTCCCATCTTCACAATGAGGATAATGCTCTCTGCTCACTCTATTGTCTTGACTGATGAATGCAGGTGTATCCCTTCCTTCATTACCCTCTGCCCCCCAGCCCCTTTCCTGTTCCTGAACCAGGATCAAACTCTATCATTCCCCCTGGAAGACCCATGCCAATCTTCCCTATTGCCTCCCTTGTAAGTTTATAACTCTCCAGAATAAAGTACCCCATCCTGGCCTCTACTTCCCCATGGATGTTATCTTCCTCACTAGAAAAGTGGGAAATTACTGTCCTTGAGGGCAATGAATCTCATGGCTTCTGTAAGTTGCATAGTTAGCATTTAGCACAGTGTTAAGCATAGGGCAAATAAATGAGTTTTTTATTTCTTCATGTTTCTACATTACAGGCTTATTTGAAAGAGTCAGAATAACATTTGGAAAGCACTTTGCAAGTTTTAACCCATTAGACTATTGTCAAGGAATGGAGTAATAGTCACATATTAAAGGCTTTTAAAATGATTTTCATGCCATCAAAATTTGCATAACTTTGTTGTTGTTATCAGGAAAACTGGGAGTGGAAATTCCCTTCACTGGTGCAAAGTAGCACCTCTTCTCTAATTTACGAACTGAGAGGTAATTGGATGTACTAAAGAGTTAAGTAACTTTCTTTTGGCCACATAGTACGTGTCAGATGCCAAACCTGAACTGACCTATTTCTGACTCTAAGGTTAGCCCACTCTGCTGCCATGCCAATTTAGTTCTGTCTAGTAATTTACCCATGGTAGACCCTCAAGAAATATTTTTGACCCACTGTTAAATTAATTATTGAATCTCTATGTTAAGTGAAGTAGAGCTCTAGTTCAATGAAAATTATGCAACATAGGCCCTTACTCCCTTCCTCTACCCCACCTTTGATTAAGAAGGGTTTGGCCATCAAATGTGACAAAGTACAAATCATTCCTCTGAGTCCTAAATGTCTGAATTATACTTTTAACCTATCCACATTCTTCTCCATAAAGCTCCTAGAATGAATTCTTCTCCAAAAAGCTGGAAAGCACCCAGCTGCCTAATCCTCTTTCAAAGCTGAGCTTGGTTTTTAAAACAGGAATCTGAGAGGCAACGTTGACTGCCCCTCCCTTTCCAAGATCAAACAGGGTAATTCGACTTTCAGTATTTTTGAACTCCAGGCCTTAATCACCCTGAAAATAGAGGCAGCTGATGTTAGTCATGTCTAATTAAAATTGTTCTGTGCCATTTAGTTTCGAATGACTGCCATAGTGCAGTTTCCTACATAGTGGTTGGTCAATTTGCCTCAATCTATCATCAGGGTTTCTCAATTAGTAGTCGTAATTATAACTCCAAAGTCAATAGCAGTATCAAAGCAAGGTTAAGTAAACACTATAAAGTTATTAGGGATGAAAAAAACAACAGCACTACAGTCTTATTTACAGGCATGGTAGAGGAGAGTCAGGCTGTAACAGGAATCTTAAGGGGAGAGGAATGAAAAGGTTTGGGCCAGTTTAAGGGGGTTAGAGAGAGGGGGGGCTGCTAAAAGGTCCTAGGGCTGTTTGCTTCAAGGTCATAGGTTCAAACCTAGCCCTTGTGGGCGGTGATGAAATATTCCTGAAGGATTCCAAATGATGTACTAATGAGCTGCTCTCAACACCATCCACATTGGGCCCCCTTGAAAACAAGTCCTGCTCGAGGTTGGGAATTGAACCAGACTCTGGCTGTGGGTGGCACAAAATGCTTTCCCAGGGATGACCTTGCATTAGAAGCCAGGGCTAAGGACAGAATAGGCCCTGTTAACCCAGCCTCCCTTTGCTAATGGATATTTTCTTGGGTAACCAGACAAAGGGTCACACCCTGTGGAAGGGTGAGGAAAAGACAACGATATTATGTTACTCCCCGTCTAAATGCCTTTTGGGAGGGGGGCATCGGCTGAGGATGTCCTCTTTCAGGGTTGCTGATCACTCAAACATCATTCATCTGAAATTATGGAAATAATATCAGTGTTCATTCAAATTGTTTGACCTTGAGCTAAATTTCTTTCTCTATTCAATAATTAGGATTGTTTCAATGTATATTTTGCCCCCTTCCCATTATAGACAAACCTAATCTGGTTATTTGAATCAATGCTAAATTTTCAGAGTCCAGTTTCCAGTAAAATACAGAAATGATTTTTAAATGATTTTTAAACTTTCTCCCTCATTGTTCTCATTTTCTAACTCCTTGCAGGGTCTGCTTAATTGCTCGTAAGGAACACTGAAATCAGCCTTGCTAAGAGGCACAATGGCCAGTCGGTAGCAGAATTCTAACTAGGAATTCTTTCATCTTTAGGCAAAACTACCTGCTTTTTCACTGACTGTCCCCCATGCCTAGAAGACTTTTCCAACTCACCCCTGACTTCTGACTGCCCTGGCTTATTTCAACTTTCAGCTCAAATCCCATCTTACACAGTGGCCTTTCTCAATTCCCTCCCTCCATCCCCACTCTGCCCTAATGTATTTCTTCTGAGATGACCTACTGTCTACTCTGAATATATCTTATATGTCCGTGGCTATTTACATGTTGTCTCCCCGAATAGACTGTAGTAAGCCCCTTGACGGCAAGGACGATGTTTTTGCCTTTATTTGTATCCCCAGCATGCAACATAGTGCTTGGTATACACTAAACACTTAAAGACTTATTGATGATGATGATGATGATGATGGTGGTGGTGGTGATAATGATGATAACAGCTGAGCTTCAGAGAATGGCATAGATAGCAGTTAGCAGCACCTGTATCATTGGTGCAGAAATTTTGGTCACAGGACCAATTGTGGTGGGAGAACTTCCAAAAAGTCTATTCAGAAGAGCCTAGGGAAGAAGAGGAATCCCAAGAGAAGGTTTCCACAGTGAAGGGACCCTTGTCACCCTGAGTCACAGAATCCCAGATATATAATTGGAAAGGACCTCAGAAGTCATCTAGTGCAATCCTCTCATTTATCAGGAACTAAGGCATCGAAAGAGACTTAGATGCAAGTAATACATGACAGAACTGGGATTCCAACCCAGGTCCTCTGACTTCAAACTCCATACTCTTTCTAATACATGCTCCTCCACCTCCTTGGAATTGGGGTTGTTTTGTATAACATAAGCCAATAGAGTTCCATAAGGCATGGAGATGACAACATATGGACCACAATACAGAGGAAGCATATCATTTCTCCCTACACTACATGCCAGTTCCCAGTGAGCAGCCTGCTTGTCCTGCTCTAGTTACCTCGCTGCCACTCTGGCTGTGTGACGACAACATATCTCTCCCATCAGTTTCTGACATTGGTTAAAATTCCATAGTTCTAGTGGTTTTGCATTTTTCAAGATTCCTTTATTTAAATGGGTATGCCCATGAGAAAGGTCATATTCTAAGTCCTTAGCTAACCCCTAAAAGTGGATTATTTTTTTAATAAAGTCTTAACTTCTAGCATGACATAATAAATGGAGAACTGGCATTGGAGCCAGGTAGTTCAAATTGTACCTCCAACATATACTGACTACATGGCCATGGGCAAATCATTTAGCCTCTCAATGCTCTAGACAGTTCTCTAAGGCTGTAACAACAGCAACAGACAAACAAACAACAAGTTGCAGAGGAGATAACAACTTGTATTGGCAGAATAAGTTCTCTCATCCAGATGTTCTTATGCCATCTTAAGTCTCGTCCCTTATCTCTAAAACTTAAGAGCAAAGCCCTTGGGATGGCTGACATGGAATGGTAGTGACCCAGGCACGAAGGTGAGGGAGAAAGTGTGGGAGGGACTTAAAGAGAAGGGAAGACATGCTGAAAGAAGAGGTGGAAGGGCTCCAAAGAAAAATGTCTTCACCATTTTGCAGGGCATTGGGCCTGCTCCCTTGGCCTTTACCTTGGGAGTAGAAGAGTCTCGTGTGTGGCCTGCTGTACGCAGTATGCTGGTAACATGATCCCAGCAGAATCTGAGCAGGAAGGGATTTTCCTTCATCCCCCAGCAATCTCAAAGCAGAATGCACATGTGCAACAACTGTTGACTTGTCACTGAAATTTCTTGGACCCCGATTCATAGTTGTGGACAGCTTTAAGGAGGATGGCTGATTAAAACCACTTGCTCTCTCTTTGCCCAATATTCTCTTAACTGACAGTGAGAACTTGTGTTTTACACTGTTGGGATTATCCATAGGCTCAAATAGAATTTTTGGAGCTACAAAGAATCTTAGAGATCAATTTGTCCAGCCTTGTCATTTTACGGAAGAAGAAATGGATGCCCAGAGGGGTGAGGTGATTTGTCCAAGGTCATACAGCACTGTGGTGGCAGAACTGGTATTAAAAGGCAAATGTCTTCACTTTTCAAGAGTTTATATGTTATTTTTTCTATGAATAGTGTAACGTACTAGGGACATTTTGCATTGCATGCTGCTATGCGTCCTGAATTCTCCTTAGTTATCAATGGTGGGGAGACAAAGAAGAACCTCAGACAGTTCATAAGGCAATCGTTCTAGAACCCATATGTGTCTAGCCCCTGTGGAATAAAAGTCTGCTAGATGGAAGACCATTGCTAAGGTGCTTCCACACAAAGAATTCAGAAAGAGGTGTCCTAGTTTGAATTCATAAGATTATAAATTTGGAGTTAAAAGAAACTTTAAGATCCTCTACTTGAGAAGTTTCTTAACTTTTTTGTGTCCTGGACCCCTTATATGATTTGGTGAAGTCTATGGACCTCTTCTCAAAGTAATGTTTTTAAATGCATAAAATAAAATACAGAGGATGACAAAGGAAACAATTGTATTGAAATACACTTGTCAAAATATTGGAAAGGAACAAGTTTATGGATCTAGGTTAAGAACCTCTGCTGCTATCCAGTTCTTTCATTTTATAGAAATAGAAAGTGAAGCTCAGAAACTTAAGCTCACTAGGTCAGACAGACTATGACAGAAATGGGATCTGTTCCCCTGATTCCTCTACACCAAGATAGTGACTTCAAAGAAGAGGAAGCAAAAGGTCTATCTTTGCAGAAAGAAGGTTCTGGTCAAATGCCTGGCTCTTGGGCACATTAACTTTTACTTGAGTGGAAAGAGGTTGAAGTGGAATGCTAAATTCTTGCATAAGCTCAAAAGTGACGTTAATATTTTTCGTTGCTTACACATCTAACTGAGAAGATTAAAGTTCATTCATTTCCTTTAAAATCCTGGATAGGTCCTGGTTGTACACTGGTTAAAGTTCCTTCCAAGAAGCATCAACTTTTTCATCTTCCATTTTTATGATTCACCCCCAAATCTAAACTGGAGCTGAGGCCTCTACTTGTTAAAGAAGAAATGATTTATAACTTCATTAGCGTTAGGTTCCGATCATCCAATCACCATCTTTTCCTCCCCCACTCCTAAGCCTTCCTTATGATTACTGAGTTGTAACAAGGGAAAAGAGGCGTACATCTGCCTTCTGTTTGGGCTGACCAAAGGCATCTACACCAAGCACAACTAGGATGTGAAATACAAGGGTCATTAATTTCAATTCTGTATTTATGTTTTAAATGCAGCCATCACTTCAGATTTTGCTTGTGAACCAACCCATTAAAATGCTATTGTTATCTTTCTTTTTCATCACCAATATTTCCCACCATAACCCTAACCTTACCTCCAGCAGTGCTGACCCTTCCAGAGATCCATCCCTTATAATAAAGTTTGAAAAGAGGAAAAAGTTCCACAAAACAAAGCAAAATTAATCAGTAAACATTTATTAAGTACCTACAAAAATTCTAAAACTTCATTATGTGCACTATTCCATACTGATGGTCTCTTGCTTTTGCAAAGGAACATAGGGAGGATTTTTCTTATAGTTCTTCTTTTGGTCCAAGATTGGTTACTATAATTTTGAAATGGTCAATGAACCCAGCATCTTGTCTCTCTCAGCAGAATTTAGTCAGACATGAGATTAGAAATACCTGACCTTGTGCAGTGCCTAGCCTTTAGTGTAGTGCTTCCTATTACTTGTAGAGCACATAACTTTTTATGAATGCATAAGAAGTCATTATGATGTCATGGAAAGAGGATTGGGTTTAGTCAGAAGGCCTGTGTGAGAATACTGTGTGACCTTGGACAAGTCACTTAACCTCTCTCGACTCAGTTACATCACTTATAAAATGAGGATAATAATGTGAGCACCATCTACTCCAGAAGATTGTTATATCCTGTTGATTGTACTTTTGTAAAATCCACACCCTTCTGTCCTCTGATGCTACCATCAGGCTGGTGTGGGTCCTCATCACCTCACACCTACACTAGTAGCCTGTTAGTTGGTCTCCCAGCCAGAAGTCTCTCTCCTCTCTCTAGTCCTCCAGTCAGTTTCCAAAGGGATCATCAGATCTGAACATGTCACCTCCCCACCCAATAAATTCCAGTGCGCCCCTGTAATGCTAATTTAAATGGGAAGATCTTTCCCATTCATTAAAAAGCCCATGTAACCTGCTTACATCACATGCAAGCCTAAGACACATGTAGTGGGAGGAGCTTGCTGAACGGGTGGAACAGATCTGGGAGGAAATCTGGTCATGAGAGCAGTCAGAGCTGGGAAGGATGCAGTCAAGCAGGCAACGGGCTAGCATGAGTGAAAAAGCATGTTTGTCATTTTGTTTAAGGCGTCTGCTTGTGATTTGTTTAATGGACCTGGTTTATGGGAAGTCTAGCAGGGGGAATGCTTGGGGATGGTGTTGTTCTCTGCATTGTTACTGTATATAGATTTTTTTTTTTATTACTATGATGGATTTGGCTTTTTGGTGTCTGAATAAATGTTTTGGTTCTGTCTTCCATGTGGAGAATCTGTGGTATTTCAAGATTCAGAATTGTGCTGGGATATTCATGGCTGCTGTGGGTGCTGTGACTATCACATTGATACTACACCCCACCCCATTACCTCTAACATCATGTATAAAATTCTCAGTTTAGCTTTTAAAGTCCTGTATAACCTAGTACCCTCCCAGTTTCCCAGTCTTATACATTACTTCCCTCTGTGTACACTTTGATCCAGTGACACTGACCTCCTTGTTGCACCTTACACAAGACACTCCATATCCAAAGTATGTACATTTTCAGTGGCTGTCCCTCATGTCTAGAATGTTCTCCTTCCTCATTTCTCCTTTCTGGTTTCCCTGGATTTTTTTCATGTTTCACCTAAAATCCTTCATTCTGCAAGAAGCCTGTCTAAGTCTCTCTTAATGCTTATGATTTCCCTTTGAGATTACATCAAATTTATACTATGTGCATCTTGTATGTGACTAATTGTTCACATGTTGTCTCCTCTATTAGAATGTAAGTTGTATCCCCAACACTCAGCACGGTGACCTGCACATAGTAAGTGCTTGATAAATTCTTGTGGATTGACTGATAATCAGCAAGATGGAAGGAGTTTCTGTAATGAGTGAGAGGAGACAGAAGTAGAGTAGCTAGGAACTGGATTTTGACTGAGATCCTCTTGCAGACAATTAATGGGGCAGCTTATTTCATCGGGGCTTTGGCTGGTAGGAAACTATTAATTGCCAATCAAAGAGAGATTAGCAAACCACTATTATCAAGAGACAAAAGGCACTTTGAGCACAAGCCCTCATGACAAGCTCTTAAGCAGCAAGTAAACAAGTTATCATGAAACTGAGCCGCAAGAGCTGCAAGGAGGAAAATCTCCCCTATCACTTAAAGCCCTTCACAACTAGCTGTAGCCTGCCTTTGCAGGTTTATTACACGTTAGTCTATTTCACACACACGCTGTTCCTATCAAATTAACCTTCTTATTCCTTATATGTGACGCGTCATCTTCTACCTCCATACTTTCAGTTTTCAGTTATTTTTGGTTTTTCTTTGACAAATGCCAAAGACATGAACAGATAAAGAAGGACGATTTCATATGAAATTGTAAATAGCCCCAAAGTCCAGTTTAATTAAAATAATGTAGAAATTCAACACCTAAGTTTCAAAATTGTCCTGCTTGTTTTCTTTCTGAACTTCCTTCTCTTCTCTTCTGTGAATTCCTTTATTATTTTCTACAATGTTAAATAATTTATTTTCGCTTTCACTTCCTTCTACGTAATGAAAAGAAATAAAGGAAGAAAGAAAGGAGAGTAAAAGGAAGAAAGAAAGGGAAATGTAGAACCTTTGTATCATATAAGCAAAATAAATTTCCCAGCTGTTTTGCTATATTTAAAAAATGTGTTTCTTATTCTTTCCTTTTTAGAAAGTATTCCTTTTAATACTTCCTAGAGCAAACTACATCTTCACAGTCACACATCTGAATGAATGTATTCATATACGAAAATTCTATTGTATTTATTGCTTTTAAAAAGACATCATTTTCTGGATAGATTAAAAATTCACTCTCAATCTTTTTCCTTGACTAAGATAGCTCCCATGTATGTGTCAAAATTGTATATGAACCAATGGCAGATATAGCTACAAAGATGATCTTTCTCAGTAATCTACTGAATGTTGACATCAAAGTACAAAACAGGGAAACTTATAGTGACTTAAGCTAAGTAAGATACTTACTGGTGTCATGAGGGATGTCCACGCTGAGCTTGAGCAAAAGATGGTTTTGCTATTGATGGTGAGATTCTCTGACTACTCTGACTTTGCAGATAATATTATACTAATTGGAAAGAATTGTAGAATTCTAGAAGACCTCTTCCATGAATCCCATAGTTATGCAAAAGCTATTCATCATAAAATGATAGATTTAGAGCTATAAGGTAGCTTAAAGAGGACATTGGATTGAACCTTCTAATTTTACCGATAAGAAAACTGAGGTATAAAAACTTTAAGTGAGTTCCCTGGGGTCACACAGTTAATGTCTGTGGCAGGGTTTGAACTCAGGACTTTCTAACTCTAAGTTTCATTCTGTATCTCTGGTATAATTATCAGCACTAAGGGAACAAAGTAGATAAAAACCACTTATTGTTCAGATTATGGCATGTAACTGGACAACAACCTATTAAATTAGTCAAGCTTTAGACACATTCATATGGGTGTATACATAAATATACATAAACTGACACACATATATATGTATATATACATACACACATATTAGCATGTATACCTCATTATGTATATTTTTACAGATGGACAATGAGATGGGTTTAGAATTGTGTAACAGGAAAAACACTGAGCTGCATTTCATTTAGGAAATGTGGTGCTTTTGATGATCCCAAACAGCTAGTTACTGAAAAAGTCTATTTCTTCAATGCCAGTATCCTTGGGATATATGACCACTAACCATGGAATACTAGAATTTTGGAAGAAGCAGAATTACAGAGTTCAAATTAGTGGAAGGAATTATGGCAACTGTAAGCAGGCTGTAGTACATCACCAAAAATGACGTACATAGGAGATGTGGCATAAAAGACATCACTGGAGAAATGGGTAGCTAGAAAAATAGTGGATAGATCATGTAGAAAGAGTGAGAGACAGCAAATGGCCAACCAATATGATAGACTTGTGGGGATAGGGACTTCATCTATTACCTAGATTCTCTAGGGAATTCCCTGGTTGAAGAAACTTCTCCCTCCAATACAGATTGGCACCTTCTCTTCAACTTCCTAACAACTCTCTTCAAGAGAGTTGACTGGGCAATAAGAGGTGAATTGACTTGCCCAGGGTCACAAAGCCATTTGAATCCAGATCTTCTTGGCTCTTTAGCTAGCCCTCTACTCACTATACTCAGCTGCCTCTCTTGAATTAAGAAAACAACCCTAAAAATGTAGCTCAGATATATAGCTTCTAGAAGAATTGTGACAAAATATAGATAAAAGTTATACAAGATAAGAAAATCTAGGCAGTGAAAGTCATAGATGGGGGATTAACCAAGAGAATACTAGTCAATAACGGTATCATAATGAAGTTCAATAGTCCTCTCATGCTGCAAAATCTCTCCGGACAAGATCCCATCTTTGAAATCCCTGAAGCATAATCAAAGGGAAATCAAATGGGATAAAGCTGATATTCTTTTATTTCAAGGCTGAGTTCTACTGCTACAATGACAGTTTTCTTTAGTTTTCTACTGGTTATTTTCTAAGCATGGACTACCAGACACAATAGTTTCTTACACTAGGTTGTCATGCTCATTCTCTGTTGAAGGTGATTTTTTTTCTTGGAATTAGTTTATCTGAATGGATTTTTTGGAGTAGATGCAGTGTCAATTGAATAGTGGATAGGGTGATAGGGTAGCCTAAAGGTGACACTGGAAATTCTGATTTCTCATTTTCATTATTTTTTGTTTCTATTCACACTCTGATGTATTGAAATTATCTAGGATTTTCCTGAATTCTTTTGGAGACTCCAACCTCTGTTGATGAATTCCCATGACAAGGACTTCATTAACATATGTTATGATGCCCGGAATCCTAGAAACTAAGGTGTCTGAGGAGAAACAAGTTCTTGGGGTGACAGAATTTTTATAACTCTTGCCATTAGACTTTAGGACTACCATAATTCATGTAACCTGATGGATTAGCATGCCTGGGTTGGGTAAAACTTGATTTTTTTTAAGATCTATATTGCTTTCCCAAGTGAATCAGTAGTTGGCTAAATTCAGACACAATACTGTCTCTTCCTGTAAGCTCTTAGTTCTGTGGAGAACTAGAAATCTCTTAACAACTTCGTATAATCGTACTGTTCTGTTGGAATAAATATCTTTGAAACTGATTCCTTGTAATGTCAAAGATTTTTCATCATCCTCTTGCAATGACAAATGGAGTATTCTCCATGCAGGAGATATAGTACATTCAAGAAAGGGTTCCCAGAAATACCAGCTAGGTGATCATTATAGTTTTGAAGGATGCAATTGGCCTCAGCAACTTTGGCAATGGGCCTTGTGAGAAATATATTGTAGAAGATACCTTTCCTGATTATTGATATACCACACCTGGAACAGATGTCTGTGCTGCACTCATTTATTGTTCATTTATTTCTAGTGTGGTAAAAATAGCAGTATCTTGAGCCCAAGTGCCCCCAGCCATAGGAATATGATACAGTTTCATGGTTCTACTATTGTCAAACAGATCAAGATCACCTGAAGCCAGGTGATGTGGACTACTACAGTGGTATCTGTGCTTGCTTTTGATTGGTTGTACCTAAAAGAGGCTTTGTACAAACTCTAATGGTGACTCTTCCTCTTGGAGAGCCTAAACTTGAACTCATAAGCCTATCATTAGTGATACCTTCTACAGCACAGACAGATATTAGATTGTTTGGACTTCTCTGCAGAGATTATAGATAGTGGTTCCTAATTTTTTTTGTGTCATGGATCCTTTAGGTAGATTTGTGAAGCTTATAGATCTCTTCACAGAATAATATTTGTAAGTACATAAAATAAAATATATAGAACTGAAAAGGAAATGAATTGGATTAAAATATATCAAAATATATTTTAAAACTCACAAGCCCCTTGAAATATGTACATGGACCCCTAATGAGTTTGTGAACCTCAGGTTAAGGACCTCATCAGTAGAACATATATTTCCTGTGTTGTGCTGATCCTGTTGGCAGGAGCTTTCTGCCTATGCTACGGAGAGTATTTATATTAGATCCTATTCTTTTGATTTGTACTGACCCACTCTCACCAGATGATACCTTTCATGACGGGAATGCCAAATTACAACCATTTAATTCACACCTTTCAAGGGTTTCACTGTGAACTCAAAGGCAAGGTAATATTGCAACATGCCAGCTACAAAATCATCCAAACTGCAATATTGAGGCAGTATGAATGATTTTGTAATATTAACTATCAAACTCTTTCCATTCTGTGTTCCATTCGTGCAACAAACCTCTGAACAATTACTGAAAAGACTGGTGAATTGAGGCTGGCAAATAAAGCTAAAGGCAACCAAAAGTGATTTTTTAAAGTTGTACTTGGGGGAAGGAGGGGGATTATAAAGAAAGTGATAGAAGTGTCCTTTGGGGAGGGATAGAGGGACACAGAGCAATGAGAGCAAATAGAGAAAAGACAAAGCTGTTAAACTTTCATTTTAGTTCTGTTTATTTCTGCTAACAGGATCTTTGACCAATATAGGATGGACCAAAAACTGGCTAACTGATAATTGGTATGCAAGATAAGTAAGAATAAAAAGGAAACTAGGAACAAATGATTTAGCTGCCCCTGAATTCAAATCATCAGGGCCAGATAAACTACAAATGTCCTCAGGTACTGAACTCACTGAAGGATGTGATTGCTGAACCAGCGTGAGTGGAAAGTGAGCTTCTGAAGTGGTGGACAATGATGAATACGATCTCATTTTTTTTTTTAAATGGAAAGAGAATAGAATGTTCAAACTTGTCAATAGGCTTAACTACAATTCCTATAAAAAATTCTAGAATATTATTAAAGGAATGACCAATAAACATCTAGAAAAGCTTAACTAGATTTTAGCAAAGGAACTAAGAAAGTCTTTTCAGTAGATGTATACTTGGTTGTATGACTATATCCCAAAGAAAGAGTCATTACCAGATCTTTGACAACTTAGAGTGGAGTCTTGATTATAGAGTCCAAGTCCTGTACTATTTCACATTTTTATCTGTGATCTGTAAAAAGGCATAGATGGCCTCCTTATCCAATTTACAGATGACTGAGAGCTGAGAGGAATACAAAACATGTTTGATAACAACGTGAGGCTCCAAAAACAGGCTGAAAAGATTAATTAAGCCTACTAAACTGAAATAAAATAGTGATAAATATAAAATTTTAAGAAATCAACTTCACAGGTTAAGATGGGGGAAGCATGGTTAGATACTTGTTCATCTGAAAAAAGTTTTGAAGCTTTTTGTGGACTCTAAGCCAATATAAGTCAATAATGTGATATATAGGCTATAAAAAGTGATGTGATTTTAGGATTCATTATAAGAAAATTGTATCTAGAATGTAGAAGATAATACTTCTGTACTTTGCCCTGGTCAGATCACATCCCATCTAGAATATCTTATTCAGTTCTGGATGCTAAATTTTAAGAAGTATGCTGATATTCTTGTAAGTGTCTATAATATTGTGATTAAGATTGTGAAGGTTCTCAATTTCATTGTATATGAAGATTTGTTGGAGGAACTATGGAAGTGTAACCTGGAGAATAATATCCTTAATGCCTCCAAAACAGTCAGCCAGTTAACAAGACATTTATTTAATGCTTGCTATATGCCAGGCACTATCCTAAGTAATGGGGATGCAAATATAATAAAAAAGATAGTGTCTGCTTTCAGGGAGATTGCATTCTAATGGGAGAAGATCACACATAAAAAGAAGACTGAAAATGCTGGGAACCTACTCAAGGCCACGATGATTAAGTCCAGAGAATCAGGGTTGGTTGTATTTGAGTCCTTCCCAAAATGGTTGTTCCATTAAGAACTCACCAAAGTGAGAAAAAAGTGGAATCGGGAGGCAGTCAAAGCATGATACCTAAGTCTGGGGAATGAGGGCTGATTGATCTTTATGTATTTGGAGAATTTCCATATGGAAGTGACATTAAATTTATTATGCTTGGTTACAAAGGGCAGAAATAATATCAATGTTGGGGAGTTTCAGAGTCAGATTTAGGTTCAGTGTAAGGAAAAACTTTTTAATAATCAGAACAGTCTAAAAATCAAGTGGATTGTTTCAAAAGGTTATAGCTCCTCTCTCCCCTTCAAAAGTAGAATGACAACTTCTCATGGACATTGTAAAGAGCATTTTTCAGAACCAGGCTGGACTTGAGGTCCTTTCCGATTCTGACATTCTGTGATTCTGTAATTATCTCTATGTATCAATTTGTCTTTAAATTAATAATGATAGGTTTCTGGGAACCATCCTTACTCTCTTGCTTCAACTCTGTCTGATTAGATACATTTTTAAAGTGGATTAGAGGTTTGAAAGTGGTTATAGAATTGAAATTTATTCTATGTGAAGTTAAAGTTGAATTTACAGGGATAGAGTTGGCAACTCTTTTATTATACCATAACTTAATCAGTTCAAATAACCAGAGTAATAGTGCCAAGATATTTAGTTCTTTTGCCCCCACTTCTAATGACTGGCAAAATGTCCAGGACTTCATAACACAATCTTATCATTTGAATTGCACAGAACAATTATACAGGAGTATGCCCTGGAGCAAATAATACTTGCGAAAGTGAATGTAAAGAAAGACTTACAAGTTCTTTTCTGATCCATTCGTTTTTTACTTCTGCAAATACCATTATCAGTCTTCCATTCCATTTAGGTACAACAACTAAAATGATTGTTAAGCTATTTTTAAAACTTGGAACTTTTTAGTTCTACAAATGTTATGTTCATATCATATTTACCTCTTTCTCGATTGTTTCTGATTAGTTCTGTTTTGCTCTGCATTTATCCCCCTTTTCACATTATTTTCTTCACCCACAATCCTTTCTTTTTCTATTAATAATTTGAAGGGAGTTGAACCTAAAAAGATCAAAGGAGCCATCTAAGAAAATTATAGACTTCTGCAACTTTTACTTTAATGAGAACTCAAGTTTGAAGTAATACTCATTCCAATTTAGCAAACTTTTACTCATTGCCTAATGTAGGCAAGAGAAATTATATGAAGGTTATTAAGACATGATCTTTGCATTTAAAGTGCTTGCAAGATATGTAACAAACAAGGAAACAAAAATCCTGCAATACAATCTACGCTCTATGTCCCTTTACAGTTTCCCAAAACAAATAGCTTTGTAATTCTGATAGAATGTTATCTAACAAAAACAAAGATTTTTGCCCTTAATTCACCTGCTGCTTAGCCTCAGATGGCCAAGAGACTAATTCAATCCTCAATTTCCACTTATTAATCGTATTTATTATTGTCCACGCTTTTCTATCTTATTCTGTTTTAATTTTTAAAAACTTTTAAATTTTTTCTACTTAGTAGCATTTTATTTTGTCCAAATGCATGTGAAGATAGTTTTCAGCACTCACTTCTATAAGATTTTGAGTTCCAAACTTTTTTCACCCTCCCCTCCAAGACATCAAGCAATCTGATATAGGCTATACATGTACAATCATATTGAACGTATTTCCATGTAAGTCATGTTGTGAAAGAAGACTCAGAACAAAAGGGAAAATCCACCAGAAAGAAACCAAACAAACAAAGAGAAAATAGTATGCTTTGATCTGCATTCAGATTCCATAGTCCTTTCTCTGGATGTGGACAGCATTTTCCATCATGAGATTTTTGAAATTGTCTTAGATCATTGTATTGCTTAGAAGAGCTAAGTCTATGTAAGTTGACCATTGCACAATGTTGCTATTACTATGTACGATGTTCCCTTTGTTCTTCTCTTTTCACTTAGCATCAGTTCATATAAGTCTTTCCAGATTTTTTTGAAGTGTACATGCTCATCATTTTTGATATCACAATCATAATCCATTATATTCATATACCACAACCTGTTTAGCTATTCAACAATTGATGGGCATCCCCTCAAATTCCAATTCTTTCCACCACAAAACAAGCTGCAATAAATATTTTCTTATATGTGGGTCCTTTTCCCTTTTCTGTGATCTCTTTGGGATATAGACCAAGATATTGCTGGATCAAAGGATATGCACAGTTTTATAACCCTTTGGGATTAGTTCCAAATTGCTCTCCAGAATGGTTAGATCAGTTCACAACTCCACTAACAATGCATTAGAGTTCCAATTTTCCCACATCTTCTCCAGCATTTATCATTTTCCTTTTTGTCATATTAGCCATTAGGTATAAGGTGGTACCTCAGCGTTATTTAAATTTGTATATCTCTTATCAATAGTGATTTAGAGCATTTTTCATATGACTATAGATAGCTTTAATTTCTTCATCTGGAGACTGCCTGTTCATATACTTTGGTCATTTATCAATTGGGGAATGACTTGTATTTTATAAGTTCAACTCAATTCTCTCTCTCTCTTTGTGTGTATATATATACATACATACATACATACATATATATATATATATTTAGCATTGGAAATTGTTTCTCAGATTTCTGCTTTCCTTATAATCTTATTTGCATTGCCTTTGTTTGTGCAAAACCCTTTTAATTTAATGTAATGAAAATTATCCATTTTGTATTTCAAAATGTCCTCTATCTCTATGTTTGGTCATAAATTTCTCCCTTTTACATTGTTGTTATTGCTGTGTTTGTCCTTCATTCTCCAAGAGGACCATGACATCAAGATGATGACATGACTTGCACTTGACTTTGATTTGAGTGACGGAGGGTCTGTGCAAGGTCACCAGCCTTACTTTCTCTTCCAGAGCCATCTACATATATCTAACTGGTAAACCCTTCCTTACTCTCCTAATTTGCTTATGGTACCACACTTTATGTCTAAATCGTGTATCCATTTTGGCATTATTTTGGTATATGGTGTAAGATGTTAGTCTATGCCTAGTTTCTGCTATACTATTTTCTAGTTTTCCCAGCAGTTTTTGTCATATAATGAGTTCTTATCCCAGAAGTTGGAGTCTTTAGGTTTATCAAAAAGTAGATTACTAGAGTCATTGACTACTGTGTCTTGTGTATCTAACCTATTCCACTGGTCCACCACTCTGTTTCTTAGCCAATACCAAGTAGTTTTCAATGATTGCTGCTTTATAACGATTGTTGCTTACGTCTGTCATTCTTAAATGAAAGTGCTTGATGAACTTCAGCTCATCAGAACCTTAAAACAAACCAAGTCATACTACACAAACAACTTTCACCAGAATACCTGTTAATAATCTCCTTAGAATGCTCATTACCATCTAGCAGGTGAATAAAAGTGACCAAAAAAAGGAAAATGACAATAGTCTAAGGAACTGCAGAAGAAGAGGGAGTTGTGAGTTAGTTCAACCCTTATGGAAAGCAATTCAGACTAACTCTTATAAGAGTAGCTTAAAGACTTCTGGTTAAAATGATTATATGAAGGAAGACAGACCATTCAGCTCCCACAATCCTAATCTAGCCAAAACCTAAATTTACACAATACCAAATAATGATCGAGAAATCCACTAAAAAACCACAATGTCACTTTTTAAGAACTTCACAAATAATACGTTAGAAGCACAAAGGTAATAGGAAAAAGGGACACCATTAAAACCAGTGCTGACACAGGTAGATAAGCTGGCAGGCTCCTAATGTTACCAGAGAAAGTCTAGACCATATGAAGTCTAGAAAATTTTAGGTCTGAAAAAGTGGGAGGCTTCCTCCTAAAATCCCCAGAGTTAACAATAATGAGGTAAAAAATAAGTAAAACAAAGGAGACATATTGAAAATTTTTGAAGAATTCACAGAAGAGAGCAAAGAGAAGTTCAGAGGCAAGCACAGAAAAACAAGACAGTTTTGAAAGTAACACACTGAATTTATTATATATTTTTGAAAATAACAAGTGGGATGCATTTGAATAGAATTTAGGTTCATTTAAATAGAAAATAAAAGTATAAATGGAGGTTCATAGTTTCATAATAATCCTCTTTTTGTCTTCTGGTATGTATGTGGAAACACATTTTTTCTAGTGTTTAAGGTCAAAATAAAAAATTTTAAAAAGCTATTTGAAGCTATATCCCAAGCAATACCACCATTGGGTCAAAATCTAAGGAGATCAAAGAAAGTGGGAAGGGATCCATATATACAAAAATATTTATAACAGCACTTTTTATTATAGGAAAGAACTGGAAACAAAGAGGGTGCCTATTAATTACAAAATGACTGAGCAAATCATAGTATATGAATACAGTGAGATAACTATGCCCTATAAGAAACAATTTGAAAGTGATATAATAAATTTAATAAGACTTGCAGGAACTGATGCAGAGTAAAGTACGCAGAATCAGAAAAAATAAATTCATTTGATACTACAATATTTTAAAGGAAAGCAACTTTGAGAGATTTAACAATTTTGTTTAATTTCAATGAATAACCCATAACTCTACAGAATGAATCATTCTTTCAACTTCTTGACAGAAAGACAATGGGATAGAGGTATAGAATAAGACATATATTTTCTGAAATGGCCAATGTGGAGTACTCATTTGTTATAAGGGAGGTTATTACTTAGTGGGGAAAGAGTCAGGTGACACAGTAAATAGAACATTGGGCAAGGGGTCAGGAAGACCTGAGTTCAAATCTGGCCTCAGACCCTGGGCAAGTCACTTAACACTGTTTGCCTCAGTTTCCTCATCTGTAAAGTGAGCTGGAGAAGGAAATGGTAAACCACTCCAGCATCTTTGCCATGAAAAATCCACATGGATTCATGAAGACCTGAGCAAGAAGAATGGATTTAGGAAAAGGTACTAGTAATAGTAATTTTTTAAAAAGAGTATTAATGAAATATTAACAAAATATACAGAAGAGAGAAAGGCACAGACAAGCAGGATGAAATTTCTGAATGATATCAACAATAATTGTTATCCTCTTACAGGTACATATCAACATTCACAGTTTTTCTGATCTTTTTAAAGACACAGCATCTGTATGCAGTCTATGATCCTGATCTCAGTAACCTGAGGCTGTGCACATACTGACAAAGTGATCAGAACTCCAAGGAATAAGTCAACAGAGATTTCACTGGTGAGTTATGATTTGTTTAATGATAGCTTGGAATGCAGGTGCACATCCCTTTATGTGTTACAGGTGTTCCTGAGCAGCTGGTAAAGGGAATTTCTACATCTCAGTTCCCGTTCTGTTACTGATTTTCATTTCAAAATTGTACTTGTATTCCTCTAGGAAAATATTGGGTCCCAAAGGAAATAAAATCATATTAATTTGGCTTATATTTTGAAAGTCATATATTTAAAGAGAACAGAGGGAATATTTTGATAAAATGATATAGCAGAAATAGAAAATAAGTAGAATTTTTCAGAGGTATGAAAGGAAAACTTCAATTGAGGGGAATACATCAGACTAAAAACAGATTTAAAATACGTTTATCATACTATTCTGTGGATATTAATTTACTCAATTTCCCCTAAGATACAAGAATGGAAATCTCTTCTGCTGCAAGAGGCAATTTTGGTTGCAGTGACCTTCACAATTTTGTCTAGAAAAATCCTAAACTTCTCTTGGTAAAACCAGGTGGTCTGTCGGTCCTAAATAATGAATAAATTCTGTCATCCATAGTAGCTATGTCAATTGGTTTTGACTGATATTTTGTTTCCTTTGTGACAAGGGATAGTCCTATGGAGACAGTGTTGTGGGGAGGGAATATTAGAGAATGTCTGTGTTAAAAAGAAGTTATCAATGAAATATCAAAAAATAATAAGTTTTTATAATAAAACAAAAATTAATCTTAGACTATTAGAGTCAGAAGGGAGCTTAGAGACAACTTAGTCCAAGTGTCTGATTTACATATGAAAAATCAGAAGCTCACAGAAATTAAGTGACTTGTGTAGAGTCATACTAAAATTAATGAAATGAATGGAATTAGAACACCAGTCTTGACTGAATCCTGTGGTTTCCCCTGCCCCAGTGTTATCAGTTCCCATGGAATCAATTATGATTTCTTTGCTAATGATTATAAAATCTACTTATCCATCCCTAACCTCTCTGCTGACCTCCAATTTCCTATCTCCATTGCTCATTGGACATCTCAACTAGATATCCTATAGATATCTTAAATTCAACATTCCCCAAACTGAACTCATTATCTTTCCCCTACTGAACCTCAAAGAAAAAGACAGCTTGGGTACAAGTGTAACTAGAATTCCTAAAAGAGATGAAAAGAAAGAGTTTTAGAAATTTGAAAGTGATTTTATAAATGAAGTGAAAGTGCTAAAAGAAAATGGAAGTCAAATGATAGTGCTAGGGGAAACATTGGGGAAAAATGAGAGTATGGAATAAATAATTGAAAAGAAAGAATTGGTACCTTGGCACAAGAGATACAAAATCTTACCCAAGCAACAAACTCCCTGAAAATTAGAATGGACTAAATAGAAATGAATGATTTAATGAAACAATAAGAAAGATTTAAATTGTCAAGAGACTGAAAAAAAATAGAAGACAATTTAAGATATGCTAAAAACAACTAACCTTAAAAACAGATCAGGGAGAGATCATTTAAGACCATGACCACAGGAAATGACCTACATACCATATTTTTTTAAAAAAATCTTAAAATAAAACAGCCCAGATCTCTTAGAATCAAAGAACAAAATGAAAATAGAAAGAATTCTCTGGTCACCTCCTGAAAGAAATCTGATAACAGCAACCTCAGGAGTATTATATTCAAAATCTAGAGTTTCCAAGTAAAATAAAGAGATACTATAAGGAGCCAGAAAGAAAGAATTCCTTCAATAATGAAATATAGAAAAGATTATACAAGATTTATCAGTTACCACCATAAAGAGAGGACAGATAGGAATATGATATTTCAGAAGGCAATTCTTGGATTATAGTCAAGAATAACAACCAATAAAAGAGTATAATTCTACAAGGAAAAAATAAGTCTATAATGTAATAGAAGATTTCCAAATATTTCTGATGAAAAGACCAGGGTTACATAGAGACTTTGAAAAACAAATACAGGAAACATAAGAAGGAACACAAGAACAAAAGAACCATAAAAAGGTAAATATGGGAGAGTAAACATAAGAGATTGAACAAAGAAGAACTACTTACAGTCTGACAACTATTTATGGTCTAATACGTATGTCTCCTCTGAACCACAAGATGAACAGGGGTCATAGAGGAATTCTAATAACAGATGGCATGGGAGTGATTTTCATGTTTCGAAACATCATTGCTGTTTGTCCTTCATTCTTGAAGAAGACCATAACATCAGGGAGCTGATGATATGACATGCAAGTCAATTGGATTTAAGTGAGGAAGACTGTGAAAAGTCACCTCATGTTTTTCTCTGGAGCCGTCTGGGTCAAGTGACCAGATATAGATCAGGACAATTGGAGATGGCCCAGGAAGCAGTGAGGACCTGACCTTTTCAAGCTAGTGTCTTTAACAGGTCTCAATTTGATTGAGGCAACAGCCAGTCAGTGATTGAGGCTTAATAAGAATTGACTCAGAGAATGACCTATTTACCTAATCAAAAATTAGAATGAATAATTGATGTGGGAGGGGAAGACATATGAGTTTCTCAGAATGATGATCCTGAAACAAGGAAGGAAAGAAAGAGGGAAAGGAATGAACTGGAGGAGGCAGGGAAGGGAGAGAAAAGATGAGGAAGATTATCTCACATAATTTGAATGCATGATTAGAAAATTATGCAAATAAGGAGGAAAAGATGGGGAGATTAAGACACTTGAAGCTCACTTTCATTTGAACTTGTCACAGGAGGGAAGAATATATGTGCTTACACACAATTAGGAAGAGAGAGAATAAGATGGAGGATAGATTAATGGAGGGATTACTCCTAAGCAAAAATAAATAGATAAAAACTTTAACCACAGAAGGAGGATCACCAAGAAAGGTTTAGAAGGAAATAATGAAAGGATAAAAATGTATGATTTGGTCATGGGGTGATGGAAAGAGAAAGGCAGAGGAGCAGAAAAGAGTGCACCACATCTAAAACACTGGTGCTGAAAAACCTCTCTCTCACCACTTTCTTCTTTACATAGAGTAGGCAGGAAACTGATTAATAAGGCCAACCATAATTCCAGAGGGCGCATTATAGAACATGCTCTCTACCTCTTGACACAGAGGTGATAGACTTAGAATACAGATTGAGACATACACACATATGTACTCACGTGTGTATGTATGTGTATGTATTGGAATGTGACCAATGGGTGAATTTGTTTCACTTGACTGCAACTATTTTTAGAAGGTTTTCTAAAAATTTTAATGGGAGGGGTGGAGGAGGATGTAGAAGGGAGAGAAGGTAGACTGGTAAATTGAAAAAAATTAAGTTTTAAAAAAAGGTTGTAGATTGAATGAACTAAGATTAGTTAACTTGGGGAAAAATCATTACAGCAAGTTTTTCTTATAATGGTCTGATTTTCAATATATAAAAGGAGTTGATTCAAATTTATAAAAGTAAGAAGCATTTCTCAGTTGAGAACTGAGACAAAACACATTCACAAGAAGTTTTCAAAGGAAATCTTACTTATCAATAGCCATATTAAAAACATGCTCCAAATCACTAACTGGAAATGAAAATTAAAGCAACTCTGAAATTTCATTTCACATCCTTGAGATTGACAAAATGAGATAATGACAATGTTAGAGAAGCAGTGAGGAGAGATGCTTAAATGCACTATTGGTAGAACTATGGATTGGTTGAGCTATTCTGGAAAGAATTTGGAACTATGTCCCAAAAGCTACTAAATTGCACATCCTGTGACACTTATGAGGACTATATCCCACCCACCCCCCATAAAGTCAAAGAAAGAAGAAAAGGACTCATATGTACAAAAATATTTATAGCAGCTCTTTTTGTAGTATCAAAGAATGAGAAACAGAGGTGATATCCATCAACTGGGAAATGGCTTGAAAAGTTGTGATATGCACATGCAAAGGAGCATCATTTTACCATAGAAATGAAGAAAAAGATTGTAATCAATTACATCTTAATCTTTTTTAACTATACTGTTTTCTAGCACTCATCTTTCCATCTTCTTGACAAGAATAGTTTGAGAAACTTTATCAGATGCTTTGCTAAAATCTAAGTAAACTAGATCTATGGCATTCCCCACATTGACCAGGTCAATAAGCCAGTCCTTGGTTATTTATTCACCTCCTGTATTTATTCATATTTATCAAAAAAAGAAAGAAAGGAAGAAAGAAAGAAAGAAAGAAAGAAAGAAAGAAAGAAAGAAAGAAAGAAAGAAAGAAAGAAAGGAAGGAAGAAAGAAAGAAAAAGAAAGAAAGAAAGGAAGGAAGGAAGGAAGGAAGGAAGGAAGGAAGGAAGGAAGGAAGGAAGGAAGGAAGGAAGGAAGGAAGGGAGGAAGGAAGAAAATAAGCTTTGGGGACCTGACTCCTCATTGGGAACAAGAGCTGGGATAAAGATATTATTGGGCTATTGCACATCACTACATCTCGTGAACTCCAAGCTTTAACTAATCTAGTTTACTACTTGTTCTTTGAACTCAACATGCCATCTCCTATCTTCAAGCATTTTCTAGGAAATTTCCCTCTATTCCCAGATTTCCTTTCTTCTTCATCTCACCTTTCAGAACTTTTCCCTTCTTCAAGGCCCAGCTCATATACCATCTCTTCCATGAAGTCAACTGAAGATGTCCATTCCCTTTTCAATTTTTCCCAGATCATTTTCTTTTGATCCTTACTTTGCCCTTACCACACTCTACTTTGTATTATATTTATCTAGGTAGATATTATAGGATCATAGATTTAGAGTTGGGAGGGACCGTAGATATCCTGTAGCTCATCCCTATTATTTTACAGATAGGAAAACTGAGGCCCAGAGATTTAAGTGATTTATTTGACCACATTTTTGTTATTCAGTCATGTCCAAATCTTCATGACCTTAATTGGGACTTTCTTGGCAAAATACTGGGATAGTGTGCTTTTTCATTCTCTAGCTCATTTTACAGATGAGGAACATAAGATGAACAAAGTTAAGTGACTTCCTTAGGATCACATAGTTGGTAAGTGTCGGAGACCAGATTGGAACTCCCAAATGTGAGTCTTCCCGACTCTAGGCTGAGCACTCTCTCCACTGTGCCATCTAGCTGCCTTTGCTGACACATTTAAGAAGAATCAGATCTAGGATTTAGACACTGGTTCTCTCACTCAAAATCCAGTTTTCTTTTCACTTTAAGACAATGCTTCTTATTTATTTCCCAGAAGGCTACTTTTAAAGACAAGAGCTAATTTTATTTTGACAGCACCCAGCACCTGTCTTAGGCACAACACCAAATGTTTGGGGTTCTAATTCAAACTCTACTACCACACTATAGTATGATATATGGTTTAATTTCTTTGGCTCCTTATAAAATTAGAGATAAACATAAACTAGTGGATCTCTATGGTTCCCTCTAACTCTAAAATTCTTTCATTCTAGTTTTGGCACACTGAGGCAAAATTTCATGCAAATTATCTTGAATACTCTTATGAAAAAGTGAAAAAAGTCCTAAGTTTAGTTGGTTATGCCTTTGGTTTTTGAAGTTCATCAGACATAAAGTAGTTTTTATTCTTATATCATACTGCGCTTAAGGCTAGAATGAGTTTTTGCTCATCCTCAAATTTGAAAACTAATTGTAAATTTAAGCAAACTATTCTGATTAGAGGTGTCACCAAACTCAGTGGTTAACTGAATTTGGTTCCATGTGGAACAAAAAGTGTATTTTGTATTATCCCAAAAGAGAGGAACAATGAGAAAATCTAATAGCTGTGTCCCTATTTATACTCCCAAGGTAACAACAATTACTGCTTTAAGTAAATATGTTTTACTTGACTTGGAAGTGTAAGCAAATACATTATTTTTCTTCTGGGATTGGATGCCTTCCTATGAAATGAAAAGCTTCAGGAATTCTCATAAAAGGAAAACAATTTTAAATATGAATGGCTATAATTATGCTATAAATCTTTATTCAAATAAATAATGAGAATTTATTCTACAAATATAAACAGAAGCACAATCTGCAAATTTCAGTGTTATTCTTCTCTGCAGAGACCTTATCAACATTTGGTCTCTTCCTCTCCTATTCCTTCTCATTTTTTTCAGTATACAAATATGTATATGTGCACATGTGGCCTTTAGCTAAATTGTCTGCCTTGGATGTTGAAGAAGGTGAGTTTATTCAGTTGAGCAGTATTAATGAGGTCAAGTCATATGGTTGATTCCTGAGAGGGCCATTAGCTTTGCAGTATTCTATTCCTCCAGACTATAGCCTTAACATAGAGCAGACATCTTTTAACTATGGTAAGTTATATAATGGTGGTGGAGCCAAGATGGCAGAGTAACAGCACAGACTTCCTAGAGCTCTCCCCCCAATCCCAGCCAAATACCTGTAAAAAAATGACTCTAAACAAATTCTGGAGCTGCAGAACCCACAAAACTTCACAGGAGTGAAGCAAATCTGTAGCTCAAGACAGCCTAGAAAATCAACAGGAAGATTCTATTGCTCTATTGCTCCATGCTGGGAGCAGAATGCAGTCCAATGTGGGCTGCATCATCACAGAGGGGACCTGAGCAGGCCTTGGGGCACTGAATCTCTGGCACTTGTGGTTTCCAGATGGTGGCAGCAGCAAGGGCAGAGGCAGAGACTGTTTCTGCAGCTCTAGGCCCACAGATTGTGGGGGGATGTAGGGGCTGATATTACAACCCCTATCCCCACTGGAAGCAGAGAACTACCTTGACAAAGAGCTCAAAAGTCAAGTAAATGGCTGGGGGAAATGAGTAAAAAACAGAAAAAGAATCAGACTATAGAATCTTACTTTGGTGACAAGGAAGATCAAAACATAACCAGAAGGAGACAACAAAGTCAAAGCTCCTACATCCAAAGCCTCCAAGAAAGATATGAATTGGTCTCAGGCCATGGAAGAGCTCAAAAAGGATTTTGAAAATTAAGTAAGAGAAGTAGAGCAAAAATTGGGAAGAGAAATTAGAGCCATACAAGAAAATCATGAAAAATGAGTCAACTGCTTGCTAAAGGAGACACAAAAGGTGCTGAAGAAAATAACACAAAAAAGAGGAAGTGCATAAGAAAATATTGATAGATTAAGCATACAGCACATAGCACTTTAAAGGTGTACATACACACACACACACATTTAAAGTCTTTCACTGCTCCTCTGTTGAGACTTGATTTTGAGTGCATGCAGAAGGGTGGAGGCATATATACAATTTTTTGTATAATGTGACCTTTCTTAAAGTGTAAGTGCCTTGAGGGCAGGACCACATTTTTGCCTTTTTCTCTCTCCTCACTTCTTAGCACAGTTGCTGGCATATAGTAAGTTTAATAAATACTGGCTGACCAACTAAAGAAAGCTATTCTCTTTAGTGGAACCACAGAGGTAGGATCTTTAAGAGATACCAGGACAAACTAGATCTGACATGCAATCTCATGAGTCTGATTTGTCCCAGTCAGGCTTCTTGGCTCTGAAAATGACAGGGACCCAAGGAGCAGGAGATCTTGAACCTTACAGAGCCATTTTCCTGTGTTAGAGCATAGTATGTCATTTATCAGTAGAGCTGGTAACCCTATACTGACAAATAGAACAAAAAATGCCTTTTAAAAGTAGAATCATGGAAAACCTAATGAAAGTGCTGCCCAGAGACAAAATCAACACAAGCTTTTTTTTTTTTTTTTTTTTTTTTAAATAAGAAACCTAATGATTTTGCCCAGGTTCCTTCATACCCATTATCTATTCCAGCTATTGCTTGCCATTTCTTATTAGGAATGGAGGCTATTGTGTAAGCAGCTGCTTGGAGGAACACACATATTGTTTTAAGTTTGGTTAGGATTTAGACTGGTATGACTGATATTTTCACTAATGTTAGTATTTAATTGAAAATAGTTTATTGGCAAGAGGTAATCCAAGTTATTTTTTCCTAGTTAAGAGACATGCCAAAAGCTATAATTTGGTAATTTTTTTACATGAACCAAAATAGGTTTTGGCTTCAAGATGGGGGGAAGGGCAAAGACTTTATTCCCTTTCAGAACTGGCTTGACAGTTTAATAAGCCAAGCTAACAGAAAAGAGGAGAGAGACATTTAATAGGTGGAAAAAAAATCCTCTATTAAAGTTCTGTGATGCTTTCATAAACCTGACTGGGGACAGCTGTCTGAAGTGAACTGAATTTCTTTGGTTATGATCCGCTTTGGGTAGCACTGTTCACACTCATCTGACCTTCAAACTATTGATAAGGTGGTACTCAGTGGCAGCCAGAACATTGGGAAGGGGGGAATGGACTTTGAACCAGAACAGGACTCCATAGAAATCAGTGAATCCATTAAGTGAATGTTTGTGTGGACAGAATAGATGCTCCATTTTCCAGATAAGACTCAAATGGATAGAGAGAATATGACAAAGCTTTCTGGGCTGTTACCTGCTGTCTCCTATAGACTAACTATAAACATTACCCATGGTCCTCTTCAACTATTCTGGGAAGTTGTCAGAAATGGGCAGGGAATAATTATTTTTCTATTAGCTATTATATAACTTCTGCCTTTCATGCCTATCATTTATTCATTCATCAAATAAATACTGAGGATCTACTATGTGCCTTGCCTTGTGCTTAACTGTTAGAGGGATATACAGATAAGTAAAACACCTTTCCTGACTTCAAGAGCATTTCATTCTAGTTAAGAAAATGGCATAAGCACATTAAAAGTTGAATAATTCAAGACTACAATGCATCTAGGTTCAATTAAGCACAAAATGGGTGTGAACAGACGACATATATATGTATATATATGTACATACCTACATACATAGATTGAACAGGGGAGAAATTGGGGAAAGGGAAGCCAATTAGGAGCCCATTGAAAAAAATCACTGGGCTTCTAGATTTCCAACCAATGCCTACCTTAGGGAAGATCACTCTGGACAAAACTATCTACTTCCCTGAAAATGGTAGATGCTTAGGAAGGCACTTTCCCCCTGGAATGGAATCAATGGTGGTAATACAAGACTAGGAAGCTTTACTGTCATCATCACCATCATCATCTCCATCACCAAAAAATACAAGCCAAGCAAAATCCCACATTTACCAAATACCTATTTGAACAGACTTTGTATTGAACTCAGTACAGAAAGCTGGGTGTTATTTCACGTGGCTTGGGATGATTGGTGTCTATCCAGGCTTTCAGTGTCACTTGACTGAGCCATTATTTTAGGGTCAGAATTTAGGATCCATGACATTGTTTTCTGGATTCAAATTCTGCCTTTTTCACTAACTGACTATATATTCTTAGATGAGACATATTTTTAGTTTTCATTCTGGTGAAATAGAACAACTGCAATACTTTCTCCTTTTCTACATCAATCAAATAAAGGAACATTGTGGCCAATAATGAGATGATGTCTGCGAAGTGTTTGGAGTTCCTTAGTATAAAGGCACAAAACATTATTATTCTCAGTAATCCTAGGGTTTTATAATTTTTCAGAAACTTGCCATAAAGTACAGAGAGTACTTTTATCAAAAGAGCTTTTTATTCTAATTAAATGAATCAAAAATGTTCAATTAAAGAACCCAGCCAATAAAGCGCTACACTTTCCAATGAAAATGCTTTATGTTTCTACATGAATAAGAGGGTATGGTGACTGAGTGGGTGGCCTACAACTTGGGGTTCCTCCCTTTATGTACTAAAGTGCTGGAGTCAGCATTTTATCTAAGCTGTACTTATATGGGAAGGCTTTTTGATGGAGGAAGAGGGAGGGAATTAAGGTTAACTACTGGATTCCTGAAAAAGAACCAAAATTTTCCTAATCTTTGCAAATGTACTGGAAAACATTAGAGTTTCTGTTACGTAGTTAGGGAGTCTAACAAGTAGCACCTTGCCTATTACCAATTGCAATGGATAGTGGGATATCTCATATTTAAATCAATTAATGGATCTGTGGGCTTATTAATATGAGTCCTTCCTCTATTAGTATATATAATACCTTGTCCATATCTTACCATTCTTTGTGATTTCTGTCCACTTATTTCCATAATTCTTCCATAGTTGAACCACTCAATGAATTGGAGACCTTCTTTGGACTAATTTAATATCTTGAAAGTATCTCCCAATATAGTACCTAGGCTGTCTTATTATCTACTGCCTCATTCTAGTGGTATTACTAGCCTGCCTATTTTGTTGGTCCAAAGTTTTTTGTATGATGCCTCATGCCATTTCTCATTTGCACATCATCTTTGGTAGCATGCTGCCACCCAGCATGCATCTGCCCACTGCTCTCTGGATTGCTTGCCATTTTTATTATTCTGAGATGATATTTGCAGTCATATAGCATTACTAGAAGAATAATGCAATAGATGGACTTTTGCTTCAGTAACAACCTGGGATTATTGAAGATTAACCACACAGCCCATATGCATCAGATGAGGAATTTGAACTTATGTCTTCCTAACTCAAAGGCTAGTTCTCTATCCTCTACTCCATGCTACCTTTTAGGGCCTATATCATATTATATAAATTATATATATTTAATAGAAATGGGTATGTGGGTTTGAAATTTGTCTCTTTTATTTATTAACTGTGTGGCAGTCAAATTATATATGTATGTGTGTGCATATATATATATATATATATATATAGTATATACACACATATATGTATATGTAGAGAGAGACAGACAGACAGAGAGAAAATAAGATCATAGGAATCCTTTTGTCAGGAGAGAGAAAGTCTCAAACGATCTGAGGATGGTGAAGGATGTTAAAGACAATCAATATAAAAGATTTTCCTAAATGCTACTTAAAGGACAAAAGATTTTTCAAAAAAATATAGGCACATTGTTTAGAGTGAAATGAGATGAGCTTAGTGAATAATGAACATGAACTTTACCTTCTATTTGAATTATCAAATTCAAAAGTTGGTATAGGAAAAGACAACAATATAAAAATATACCAGATAAATGCACTCTAGGGATAAATAAAGAGAGAGGCAAAAGACATAAACTAAATGGAAGCCTAAGATTTTTGTATCATAAGAGCACAATGAAATTGATTATATTTTAAAGATAGGAAGTAATCCATTACTGTTGTGGAGTCATATCTGAATTAGCTGTCAATATGCAATTAGACAATCAACTTGTTAGAGCAGAAATCAAAATTTATCCAAAACTAAAAGAACAAATAAAAATAGAGAAAGTGATATTGCACATTTAAACCAACTCCAATTTGACCCATTTAAATGATCTGCTGATACTTAAAAGGGGAAATGGACACAAGAATAGATATTTTATTGACCATTAAGGGAGATAGGAAGTGGACTGTGATTTCATTGAATAGGGAGTTTCTTGGAGAGGAAATTCCCCCTACCGATGCAGGTCAATACCTACTCCTAAACTTGTAGTCTTAGAGAATTGCCTAGATCAATAAGAAGTTAAGTGACTTATTCAGAGAGGTAGGAATTGAATGCAGGTCTTTCTGGCTCCAAGGCAAGCTGGCTATCTACTATGGGACACTTCATTTCAGAGGACTTAGGTTCTAATATCACTTCTGACATATATTATCTGTGTGATCTTGGGCATGTCACTTAGGCACCCTGGTCCTCAGTTTATTTTTCTATAAAATGTACTGGATTGCCTGTGAGATCTCCTTCAGCTCCAGCTCTATGGTCTTATGAATGAACCAGTGAAAATCAATTGCCTTAATGAGGATATTAAAAGAAAATCAAAACTGGTAAGAACTTTTGATCTCCTTACAAAGCGGAGAGATGTGTAAGCCAAAGGGAACAAAGAAGGATGATGGAAAATGACGAATAATATAACCTCATTAATAAAGAGAGAGGGCAAAGGGAAAAATCAGTTTGAAGGAAAGTTTTACAAGCAACCCAGCTCAGAAAAGTCATCCTAAAGAAATATAAAGATAAGACTGGAGAAAGGACAAGAGAAGGAAAATGGAAAAGATTTGTCAAGATTTTTATAACAAATCTTTTTAATTGTCAAGACAGTGGAGTCAGTATATTTGAAAGATATTCACATTGCATTCCTGGATGTACTGATGAAGGAAGTGGAAAGAAACTGAATGAAACAAAAATGAGAAAAGCAATTTGACTAGACTGAGTAGACATAAAGGAATTTCAGGTTTTAGGAGACAATTTTGAGGGTATAGTGGGATCAATTTCTCAAGATTTGAGAAAGTAAGAAAAAATAGAGATGTGAAGAAAAATCTTTGACTTTGTTACTGTCACCCCCCCCATCTATCTTCCCTCCCACAACAGACACACCAAGTGATTGAAAGAATATCAAGGACCCTTTATGCTTAATTTTTAATTTATGTAAAACTTGTAAGAGAATAATCTTCTATCAATCAAGGTATTCTTGATGAGCATGTTAGAAAGGAACAGGTGGGTTTATCAAGTAATATTACTTAGTCAATCATATCTTTACAATCATAGAATTGATTTAAAGGTGAAGAGAATACAAAGTTCTACTGTGCACACTTTGTTGATTTTATATACATGCATACATTTTACACACACACACACATGCATTTGATTCAGTATAATACAATACTGTCTTAAATATTGTTCTCCAACAAGGTCTCCCATATCTATATCAGAATTATACCTTGAAATATTGGACAGCAGAGATAACTTAATTTGACAACCCTTTGAAGATAAATACCAAGTAAGGCATAAAATAAGGTGTCATCTGGTCAGCAAAGATACTAGATAATGTCATAGAGGAGTACAATGTAGAGTTGGGGTTGAAAAAAAACTAGTATTAATAGCTACTTCCTCTATTCACCACTTTTTGTGACATGTTTTCATATTAAACGCTGTAATAGCAACCTGCTAAATAAGCTCTATAATCACTCAGAAGTTCTTGACCTAACTATCTACATATGAGAAAAACAAGTGGAGGAAAAATTAGTATTATGCAGACCAGAGGTGCCAAACAGCTCCTGAGTGAGATTAAAATGTAGTTGTGAAAGATATTTAACAGAATAAATAAAAATACAATAGAACATAGATAATGTTAAAATGTACTTTTCTAAGTCTATATGCAGCCATCGGGTATCCCGATGTTCAGTGATCTCTGTTTCTATTTGAGTTTTACATTAGTGGCCAAGATAATGATACCCAGTTAGATGGACAACTAATAGTTTGTCCATTAGTGCATATATTTGGGTTAGTCACTGCAAAAGAACAATGATCTTGGCGCTAGGATTACTGACTACATTGCCTTTGAAGGTTGCACAGTTCTTTAATGACCTTCAGACTTTCCCCTCAAAGTCTCAACTTTGTAGCACCAGTATATTTTTTTATACATAGATAATTTTTTATTTAAAAAAAAAAGATGGATGTTAAACATTTACAAATCCCTTGGCAGTTTTTAACAAAGTTATAAGTGAAATCAGCAGTTGTATGGGTGTTCACTTATCATCCCTAAATACTAGATGAGTTATTATTACCTAGTAACTAGAACTTGCTTAGGTATTGAAATTTACATAGGTCAGTTTCTTATACTTTAAAAATATGTAACAGTTATAGCCTAGAACACTGGGTCTTTTATAACAAGACAATTTGAGAAAATCAAATGCTTATTTCCTATTTAGAAAACAAGAATACTTTCTTTATAGTCATTATTCAGTATCAAAAATATTTTGTAGTTTGATTTGCCTTTATCTAAGGGCAAATTTGGGCAGCTAGGTGGTACAATGGATAGGGCACTGAGTCCGGAGATAAGAAAACTCATCGTTGTAAGTTCACATTTGGCCTTAGACACTTAATACCTGTATGACCCTGAGTAAGTCACTTAATACTATTTGCCTTAGTTTTCTCATCTGTAAATTGAACTGGAGAAGGAAGTGGCAAACCACTTCTATTATCTTTGTCAAGAAAATCCTACATGGGTCATGAAGAGTCAGAAATGACTGAACAACACAATCTTCAAAACGCTCATGTTGAAGCTCACTCTAGACTATGGAGAAATCTTGAATATACTGCAACACATTACAAATATATAATTTTACTGAAGAAATGGTGTAAAGTATGTCATCAGAGTATTTATGACTAGAAAAAAAGATAAGGCAAATCATATCATGAATGTAAGAGATGACCAGTGGAGAACTCAGACATCCCGTTCCTATCTCTCTAATATCAAGAAAACTTGAAATTGGTGAGATCATTAATCTATTTAAATATTAGAGTATTTTTTTTAATTTTTTCTTGTTTTATTTTTCTTAAAGGTCTGGATTTTGAAGTGAGTGCAATGTCACCTTTTTTGACAAGGGTTTCTTGCTTTTGAAATTATATGTGTCTATGCATATATGTATACACACACATATATATGTATATATATACACACACACATAACTCTATACGTTCTTACTGCATACACATACAATCGCACACACAATGTTCTCTGGAATGGTTGGACTATTTTATAATTTCACAAACAGTGCCCTACTATCCCACTTTTTCCACATCCCCTTCACCATTTGTCATTTCTTTTTTCTGTCATGATAGTCAGTCTGATAGATGTGAGGTGGTTTCTCAGAGTTGTTTTAATTTACATTTAAATAATCAGTAGTAATTTAGAGTATTATTATATGACTATTGATAACTTTGACTATTTTCTTCTAAAACTGCCTATTTATATCCTTTGACAATTTGTCCGAGGCCTTTTATTTTTTTTTAATAAAGTCCTCACAATTTTCTATATTTTTGAGAAATAAGGCCTTTATGAGAGATATTAATTATAAAAATTTTCCCAGTTTTATGTTTTCCTATTAATTGTAGCTTGATAAGTTTTAGTTCTGCAAAAGATTTTTTAAAAATTTTATGTAATCAAAATTATCCATTTTACATTCTCTATTGCTCTCTATCTCTTGTCTGGTCATAAACTCATGCCTTATCTAGAGACTTGAAAGATAAATTTTTCCATACTACCCCAATTTACTTATGATATCACCTTTCACATTGAAATAGTTCATCTATTTTGACCTTATCCTGCTATACAATGTGAGATATTGATCTGTATTTAGTTTCTGCCAAACTTCCTTCCAGGTTTTCCAACAAATTTGGTCAAATGTTGAGTTTTTCTCCCAAAGCCTGGGTCTTTGGGTTTATCAAACAGTAGATTACTATGGTCAATTACTACTACGTATTGTGTACCTAATCTCTTTTTGCTATTGTATTCACTCTGGAGCTCACAGATTGGACAGTAAGTCCCTGCCCACCTAGCACAGAGTGAATGTAAATACTAAATAGTAACTGTTCCTCTTTTACCCAGGAAACCTGAGAGTCTTCACCTCCCAGTTTGATTTTTTTGTTATTTTTATTTTTTTCTTTATTAAAAGGCTGATCAGCCCATGAGTAACTATTTAAAGAGGCCTATTCATTGAATTGATATATCTCACAAAGTGAGAATTTGATAAGACCTTAGCCTAAAAGGGCCACAGTCACACAAGGCACCCTAGGCCATCTCCAGTTCTCCTGATGAATATCAGGCCACTGGACCCAGATGACTCAGGAGAAGAAAGTGAGGCTGGTGACCTTGCACAGCCCTCCCTCACTCAAATAAAAATCAAATGCAAGTCATGTCATCACCTTGACGTTATGGTCCTCTTGAAGAAGAAAGGATGAACACAACAACCTAATCTATTCCACTGATCTACCACTTAGTCATTACCAAAGTGTTTTGAAGATTACCACTTTGCCCTATAGTTTGATATTATTCAATTTTTTTTGTTTTGACACATTTAAAATAAATTTATTTCAACTTCTTGCAAAAGATGTTTTTGATCGTTCCTACAATTAATTCTATGATTTTACTCTGGTAACACTAATCTATACCAATTAAAAGCAAACCAAAAAAACCCTTCCCTGTTATCTGAAAAAGGAAGTGAAGGCTTCCTTGGCTCCTAAACACCTATGAATATCTCCATGTGCTGAAAGAAATAAATAAAACAGATATGAGATAACATCATGAGATAGCGGTTAATTTTTGTGACCATACTGCAGTATAACTAGGAAGATATGTTAACAGGCAGGTCCTATGAAAATACATTGTCAAAACCTAGACAAAGTGCAGACCCTTCTTTGCTCCACTCTTTTCTCCCTGTACAAATCCAGGTCTAATTTATTTATTTATTTTTAAATTTTATTTATTTATTTTTAGATTCCAACATTCATTTCCACAAAATTTTGAGTTCCAATTTTTCTCCCCATCTCTCCCCTCCTCCCTCCTCATAATACCTTGCATTCTGATTACCCTGTCCCTCAATGTACCCTCCCTTCTATAACACCCTACCCTTCCCTTATCCCCATCTTCTCTCTTTTCTTGTGGGGCAAGATAAATTTCTATACCCCATTACCTGTGTTTCTTATTTCCCAGTTATATATGATAAGAATTCTTAACATTCGTTTCTAGTATTTTGAATTCCAACTTCTCTCCCTCACTCCTTCCCTACCCATCCCCACTGAGAAGGCAAGCAATTCAATTTAGGCTATATATGTGTTGTTTTGCAAATGACTTCCATAATAATCATGTTGTGTAATACTAACTACATTGTGCTCTATCCTCCCTGTCCCCCCTCTTTTTTTTATTCTCTCATTTGACCTTGTCCCTTTCCAAAAGTGTTTACTTCTACTTACTTCCTGTTCCCATTTGCCCTCCCTTCTGTCATCCCCCTCACCCCACCTGTCCCTGCCTCCCCTACTTTCCTGTAGTGTAAGATAGATATTCATACCAAATTTAGTGAATATGTTATTCTGTCCTTAAGCCATATGTGAGGAGAGTAAGCTTCATTTTCCCCCCTCACTTTCAACCTTTTCTCCTCTATTGACTATCTCTTTTATGAGTTATAGCCTGCCCTCTTCCATTTCTCCCTTTCTCCTCCCAGTATTTTCCTCCCTCACCCTTTAATTTTTATTTTATTATTTTTTTTGTGGATATCATCTCTTCTGATTCAACTCAATCTGTACTCTCTGTCAGGTGTGCGTGTGTGTGTGTGTGTGTGTGTGTGTGTGTGTGTGTGTGTGTGTGTGTGAAAATCCCTCCACCTACTCAAATACTGAGAAAAATCTCAAGAGTTACAAAATTATCCTTCCATGTAGGAATGTAAACAGTTCAGCTTTAGAAAGTCTTTTGTGATGTCTCTTTCCTGTTTACCTTTTCATGTTTCTCTTGGTTCTTGTATTTGACAGTCAAATTTTCTCTTCAGTTCTGGTCTTTTCATCATGAATGCTTGAAAGTCCTCTGTATCATTGAATGACCATTGATTCCCTTAAAGTATTATACTCAGTTTTGCTGGGTAGGTGATTCTTGGTTTTAATCCCAGTTCCTTTGACTTCTGGAATATCCTATTCCAAACTCTTTGATCCCTTAAAGTTGAAGTTGCCAGATCCTGTGTTATCCTGATTGTATTTCCACAATACTCAAACTATTTCTTTCTAGCTGCTTGAAGTATTTTCTCCTTGACCTGGGAACTCTGAAATTTGGCCACAATATTCCTAGGAATTTCTCTCTTCAGTTCTCTTTCAGGAGGTGATAGGTGGATTCTTTCAATATCTATTTTGCCCTCTGGTTCTAGAATATCAGGGCAGTTTTCCTTGATAGTTTCATGGAAGATAATGTCTAGGCTCTTCTTTTGATCATGGCTTTCAGGTAGTCCTATAATTTTTAAATGATCTCTCCTGGATCTATTTTCCAGGTCAGTTGTTTTTCCTATGAGATGTTTCACATTATCTTCTATCGTTTCAAACTTTTGGGTTTGTTTTCTAACTTCTTGGTTTATCTCATAGTCATTAGCTTCCCTGAATTTGATTCCCTCTTTTAAAGAACTATTTTGTTCAGAGAGCTTTTGAACCTTGTTTTGCATTTGGCTAATTCTGCTTTTTAAAGCCTCCTTCTCCTCATGGGCTTTTTGAACCTCTTTTTCCAACTGAGTTAGCCTCTTTTTAAAGGTGTTATTTTCCTCAGCATTTTTTTTTTGGTTCTCTTTTAGCAGGTTGCTGACATGCTTTTCAAGCTCTTCTATGGCCTGAGTTCATTTCATATTCATTCTGGGGGTACTAGAGGCAGAGGCCTTGACTTCCTCTGACAGTATGCCTTGTTCTTCCTCATCTGAAAAGATGGAAAGAGACACCTGTTCACCAAGAAAGTAACCATGTATGGTCTTATTTTTTCCCCCTTTTTTGGGCATTTTCCCAGCCAGTTACTTGCCTTCTGAATTCTTTGTCACGAGGAGAGTCCTAATGCTTCTCCTCTCTCCAGTATAAGGCTGAGATTCAAATAAGCTGCTCAGTTCCCCCAGGGATTTGGGTGGGAGTGGGGCCACCACTGAAGGCTGAGGTATGGATCAGCTGTTCCATTCCTCCAGAGGCTTTAATTTGAGCTGCCTGGAAAATGGACCCAGTGTTCTTTCTTGGCCACCATAGCTACCTGTCTCCTGCTACTGCTTCCACCTCTGCTTCCACCTGGGGCCAATGCTGTAGGAACCCTATTCCCCTCTTTCCCAGATGGGAAAGTCCTTCCACACTGACCTTTGGAGCTTTCTTTGTAGCTTGTTGGTTGAGGAATCTGGGACGCTCCTTGCTGAGAATTCTTCCCCAGAGGTCTGTTCAGGTCCTGTTCCTCCCAGGGGCATATGTCCAGGGCTGGGCTCTCCTCTACTTAGTGTCCTGTGAGATAGACCTTTCTTGTTGACCTTCCATGTTATCCTTGTCTGGAAACCTCTTTCACTCTGTTGTTCTGTGGTTTCTGCTGCTTCTGGAATTCATTGAGAGTCATTTTTACAGGTATTTTGTGGACTGTGGGGGAAGTGCTAGAGTATATACATCTTTCTACTCCACCATCTTGGCTCTGCCCCTCTAGAGTATTTTTTCTAACACAGAAACTAATACTAAGACTAAGAAATAAAGAACAAAGCTGTTATCATTGAATTGAAACCCAGGAGAAGCTGTTGTTGCTCATTTTTTTCTTTTTGAAGAGGATCAATGGTATCGCAGGATGATGTCTTGACTTGTATGTGAATTTGATTTGAGTGAGGCTAAGTAACACAAATTTGGCATCCTTACTCTATCTTCAAGAGTCATCAGAATCCAGCAGTGAGACAAAAGTCAAAATGACTGGCTATGGCCTGGAATTCAGTGGATGACCTTGATGTCTTCAATGTTTGACCAAGCTCTGAGCACTCCACAGCACCTGCTTCAGTCACATGAAGTTCATGGCCTTTGGAATAAACTTCTCATCTGCTCATTCTGCAGAAGAAGTCTTTACGTACTTGGGCTAGACATCTCACTAAATCACCAACAAGTTTGAGACCTACTGGTTATGTTCAAGTATATTTGGCCTGTCTGCCAAAACAGTTTTACTCGGGTGTGATTGCTTTGATGTTAATAGAACATCTTATCACCCTCGATGAGCTCAAGTCATGAAGTCCAAAAGAATTATATCCTTGGGTGTTGAAAAACTTGGCAGATGGGGTTACTGAGCTATTTTTGGTGCTTGGAAAAAAATCAAGTATGGGAGGGAGTGACACAGTGTTGGAACTGGGGAAATATCTCAATTTTCAAGAAATCATAATAAGATTTGGTATTAAGAACTTTAGAAATCATGCCTCTTAACTTTGAAGATGAGGAAACAAAGGCTCCCAGGTCACAGGAAGTAAACAGAAGTGCTACAATCTGACGCCACACATTGTTCTTTTGACCCCAAATGCACAATCTAGTTGTCTTTAACAGAGGGTTGATTCTTCACATTATAGTCTAGAGTATGATAGGTTTGAGTCCTAGAATAAAACATCTAGAATGTCTTTTCAAAAGGATGATTTATGAGTATTTAGGAAGGGGAGTGGTTATTACTAAGAGCCACCAGGCTCTCAATGTGTTCAAAGATGTGTTTAGTAATGGCCTCCACAGAAAAATAATAGTCCATAGGGGCTGTCAAGTTGTAGCCTATGTCAGTGGTCCTTGGGGTGTGGTTTCAGGATTCCAGGAACTCTTCCAAGGGGTCCCAGAGGTCAAAAGTGTTTTCATAATAATGCTTTTGTTGTTGCTCAGTTATGTCCCCCTCTTTGTGACTCCTCTTTGGTGGTGGTGTTTGTCTGTTTTTTGACAAAGATACTGGAATGGCTTACCATTTCCTTCTCTAGTTTATTTTAAGGATGAGGAAATTGAGGCAAACAGGGTAAAGTGACTTGCCCAGGACCACACAGCTATTAAGTGTCGAGGTGAGATGTGAAGTCAGGTCTTCCTGACTTTAGGTCCAGTAGTTTATCCATTGTGCCACCTAGCTGCCTTAATAATTTTATGATGTTTTAATTTCTAATATAGTAATTATTGATAGATATAATTCACATAGACAAAAACTCTACAGGTCCTCAATAATTTTTAAAAATGTAAAGAGGTTTTACAACCAAAAATTTGAGATCCACTATTCTAGGGAAAAGCCCCTTTCAAGTCTGATCATCTTGGGCGATGGAGGGATGAGACCACCTGTTCTTCTCTTTTTCCTAAGTACCAATATAGAATTGACAGATTAATATCCGTGGTCTGGGGAGTTTTCATGGTGGATGGGAGAGCCTAACCTATTAAACTGTGGTGAAACAAATGGAATTCTATGAATCATGATATCAATAAAACCCTAGTTGGTTTTTGATGTCATTTAACTGATAAACATATTGGGCAGTTGAATGTATTGCATCTGTGTATGCCATTATTCATGGCTTAAAATGAAAATTTCTTGTGTCCTTTTCTATGGTTTTCACTAAAAGTAAGAGAAAACTTTTTCTCCTTTATAAATTAAATATTGCACCTGGAGAAACCCCTAATAAATTCTAATATCCAGACAAAGAGGATTTGAAGTATTAAAATTCTCCATGGGATGGGTCTCTTCATCCAGATGGTAGTGTATTTATTATAAACACCAATATGGCTCAGAAAAACATTCTACATATGGGGATAGAGACTTGTGTATCCAGGTACCTCTGGTGTATAAAAGTACAGGGGTCAAATGGTCATGTGGTGTGCTGGGTCGTATAGAGAGATTGGAGAAAGGAGGAAGATGACACCAGCTGGTTGCATCTTGCTAAAGATTTAAGAGAACTCAATAAGGGTAAAAGACAAGACGATAAATAAGTGATCCAGTGTTCAGATTGTTATAAAAGGATAGGCATATGTATATACATACATACATACACACATGCATAATTGTTGCCTGCATTCAATTTTGACATATTTTATGGTATTAAATAGGAGATCCTTCTTATTGAAATTTTGAAATGGCAGCTTTGCCTTTTTGCAGGGACACCTGTCTATATGAAAGTCCGTAAACACTTTTAAACAGGTCCCTAGGTGAATAAGGGAGCACAGCTGCTGAAGAGAATGGGTGGACGAGACAGCTGTTTGGCTGCCAGAATTGGAACCAGTGCGGGACATGTGCTAGGCCTGTAAACAGGAATGAATTTTCCTAAACCTTTACGAGTAAAATATTTATTTTTGGAATATTAACAAAATCAAAAGAATTATGGTGCTCTTTTAATTTTAAATCAAAACATAATGACGTGCAGCTTTTAAAGAAATTTTATTTTATGGGTCAATCTTAAACTGAAACAGAAACAAATTTAAAAATACCGGGAATTTCTTATACAGTATATACAATACTGTAGCATTTTTTTTTAGCATTTAATGTGCTATAAAAGAGGTAATGAAATCCCTCTTTCCATAAACTGTACATCAGATATTGATGGTCACCTTGAGAACTGCCAAGCCTGCTATGGACAGAAAGCTCTTAGTGTGTGGTGAATGTGCTCGTGTGTATGTGTGTGCTTGTTTGCATATGTGCCAACACTTTGAGGTGGTGTTCCAACAGGAGGTGAAGCTTGAGATGGTGCTTGGGAATAGATACTTGATAAAGAGGGTTTTCCCTCCTGGGAGGTCCATAATTGGCAAGAAATAATAGTCTTCCTTCTCAGTGTATACCTTATACATTATTAGCCTGAGCCTAGAATAAAAATTGGCCCTTTCCTTTACTATGATTTTTGCTAAAAACTAAAAAGCACCTTTCCTGCTCCTTTATAAGTTAAATATAGCCCCCAGTCCATGTCCCCACCCCACACAATGTGGAGTACATTGAACTGCAGCTACAACAGACATAGTGCCTCATTTTGGCCCATAATCCATTTGCCTTTTTATTTCATTTGTTTTGGAATAATTGAGTTTCATGGAGGAGTTTTTGGAAGGCTAATATTTATCATGCCAGAATTATGTGTCAATAAGATTTTTATCTATGGAGAATATTTATTAAGGTCCAGAGCTACACTCTGAAATGCAGCATCAGCATTTACCAAGTTGGTGCCTTAAACAGGCTTTAATTCAAGGGTTCTTAACTTTTTCTGTATCATGACAGGTAGGTAGTCTGATGAAGCTATAGACTCCTCTTAAGAAAAGTGTTTTTAATGCATAAAGTAAAACACATAGGACTACAAAGGAATCCAATTATACTGAGATACAGCTATCAAAATATTAAATAATTAAGTTCATAGACCTCAGGTCAAGAACCTCTGTTTAATTTGAGCCTGAAATTAAGTTCAACTTCTTTTCAATGAAGAAATCAAAACAATTGATGGTCATGTGAAAAAATGCTCTAAATCATTATTATTAATTAGAGAAATACAAATAAAACAACTTGAGATAACATTTTGTGCCTATCAGATTGGCTAAAATGATTGAAGGGGAAAGTGACAAATGTTGGAGGGTATGTGGAAAAATTGGGACACTACTTCATTGTTGATGAAATTGTGAACTAATCCAACCATTTTGGAGAGCAATCTGAAATCAGAGGTTGTTGTTCAACTGTTTAAGTTGTGCTTGATTTTTTGTGGCCCCCTTTGGGGTTTTCTGGGCAAAGATATTGAAATGGTTTGCCATTTCCCTCTCTAGTTCATTTTTTACAGATGAGGAAACTGAGACAATCAGGGTTAAGTGACTTGCACAGGGTCACATAACTAGTGAGTGTCTGAGGCTGGATTTGAACTCAGGAAGAGAGGTCTTCCTCACTCCAGGCCAGGTACCCTATCCACTGCTCCACAGAGCCAGCCAAAAAACAAGAGTATTGGGATCCAAATAATGTTTCAATCACTTAGTGCTGGTATGATCCTGGGCAAGTCACTTAACCTCTCTGGGACTCAGTTTCTTCATCTGTAAATAAATGGATTTGGAAAGATGATCACTAAATATCTTCTCTCTGAGCTCTGTGATCCAGAGACCCTGGCCTTCACGATCTTCCTCAAACACAAATCTCATTCTCCCAGTTCTCTGCTTTTCCATCGACTATCGGCTATGCCTGGAGTACTCTATATCCATATCTCCATATCCTGGATTCCCTGCCTTCCTTCATGACAGCTCAAATCTCCTCTCACAAAAAAACCTTTGCCATCTTCTGTCTCTCCCACCTTAATTTCTTTCTCTCAATGTAAAATTCCCAAGTTACCCTGTATATATTTTGTTTGCACATAAGTGTTTGCTCTATGTTTCCCTTGTTAGAATGAGTTCCTTAAGAACAGGGAATGTTTTTGCCCCTTGTATCTCCAGCACGTAGCTCAGACATAGTAAGTATTTAATAAATATTTATTGACTGACTGGTCTTATTATTATAATATTTACAATTTATATAATAAATATCCATTTATACAGATTTCAAACTATCAGAAAGCTCAAATAGCCAGCCAAAAAGGTCTTGGAGAGAAGTCCGAATCATCAAAGATTGCATAATAGCATACTTACTTTTAATGTGTTTCATTGTATTTGAATTTTAAAAAAATATGCCTGGTGGGTACAACGAATCTCAGTTAACCAGAATATCAAATTAATCTTACACCTCTCACTTACCTATTTTAGGTAAATCACTAGTATTGATCTTTGCTTTAATACACTACTGAGCAAAGAGGAAGGTAACTTTTTATGTCAATTATTGAAATAAACAAAGTCCTCTTTCTCTCCTATTTAAAAGGATAAAAGAAAATATTCAAAGAGAAAACACCTACTTTTTTCTGAAGCCACTAGTACCTAAAATGGTTTCTGGGATCAGAAAACAGAAGAGAGTTCTTTAATCTTTGCCATAAAACGTGGCCAATCAAAGAAGCCAATTTAGAAAGTAAACAAAGATCTAACAATCCCCCCTGCAGCTTAAAATGAATGCCTTAAGACAGGAGAAGGAATATGTCCCGTCACACTGACATCACCATCATTGTAGACTGCCCTATGGGCAGACAAAATAGTCTATGGGACCTGAGGATCCTGTCTGGATGTGTCCTATTGAGCCAAAGCAGTGAGTCACTTATTCCTGTAAGGAAGATTGCTTCCTGAAACACATGCTACAATAGACGAATTTGAATAGTATCTTTCATACAAATAGTATCATAAAATTTTGAGTGAAATAGAGGATGTAAACCAGAGCATGACGTAAACATGAAAAAAACAAAAAAGATGCAAAGAAGAATATCAGTCTTCATACAATGGAAGTCTCAACTCTGAGTAGTCTTGGGGGGGCTCTATATTTTTGGGTACAGAGATTGAAACTGTTACAACCTAGGCAATCATCGTGTTACTTGACTCATCCTTAATTGTCCAAGACAAAGCTCAGCAGAGATGAAACACAATTATGAATATGTGGATGGTCTTCCTAACTTTTCCAACACAAACACACATTTTTGCTTTGTTTCATTTTAGCAATTCTTTGATAGAATAATAGAATTTAGAGTGAGAAAAACTATAGAGATGACCTAGTCCAAATTTCTCATTTTCTAGAAAAGTGAGACTTAGAAGTGATACCTATTGTCAGATGAGTAGTAAATGATAGAGTCAAGTACTATGAATCCAAAAACAATGTTCTTTTCTTAACCCTCTAACCCTTTTCTTCTGTGCCTTTTCTCTGGTTTTTCCTTGGTACTTTCTTTGAGAAAAAAATTATCCTGAAAACTGATTTGAAAAAACCCCCACATATGATAGCTTGAGATTAAACTTTTCTTTCATTGGTGAAGCCAGAGGCAAGCAAAGGCAATTAGAAACATCTTCACTAAAAGAGCTGAAAATTAGGTAAAATCTTGGCATCATTAGAAACCACCCGATTTAGCTCCCTCATTTTACATGTAGAAAAATGGAGACTGAGGGAAGAAAAGGGAAGGGTAATGATTTGTTCAAAGTCCTACAACCAATTAAAGATAGAGGAGGCACTCAAATGCTAGTCCCCTGTATTTTCCAATCCTTTCTATTCTAGGGTATTCTATACCTATTCTTAAAGGGTGGTTTTTGAACTCCAAGAGTCCCTGAAGTCAATTTAGGTAGGGGATTAGGAAGATCAAAACTATTTTCACAATTATTGTAAGAAGTGATGTACCTACTTAAAACACTCCTGCCTTTTCTTACATATTTATATGAGACCAAATTATTTTCATATTCTTTATCTGGAATAATATATTGAAACGAATTGAATGGGGCACCTAGATGGCATGATAGATAGAGAACCAGTCCTGGAATCAGGAAGGCTCATCTTCATGAGTCCAAATCCAGCCTCAGATATTTGCTAGCTAGTGACCCTGGGCAAGTCACTTAACCCGATTTGCCTCAGTTTCCTCATCTGTAAAATGAAGATAAGGAAATGGCAAACCACTCCAGTATCTTTGTCAAGGAAATCCTAACTTGGGTCAAAAAGAGTTGGACATGACTGGACACAGCTGGAATTACTGAAAAACAAAAAACAGATTGAGTGCAGTAGCAGATATGCAGTTGTTTTCTATTAAACCAAATATTAAAGAGTTGCAAAAATATATAAAACAATGCCACATTTCTCACTCATTTTGTCTTGGAAAATATTATTTTCATAAAGTGTGTTACGGCAACATGTAATGGATTCATTTTTGCTATTTTAAATGAATTATTAAATATTTTTAAATTATCATTTTTAATTTTGAATATGGTAAATATTGATAGATATAACTCACCTAAACCAAAAGTCTTTGGAGCTCCAAAGGGTAAATTTTAGTAGGGTAAAAAAGTCCTGAGGCCAAAAATTTTGAGAACCACTGTTTTATCTTCCTTCTTACAATACAAAGGACCTGATTAGCACAACATAGGCTATTCTTTTATCTTTTTATGTTTACAAATGTAGAGGTTATGGTATCGACTTTCCTTCTAACAGCTGGCCAAACCTTAATGTTTTATCTACAATTGCTCATGATGCAATTCTTTTTTTTATTAATAAATTTATTTATTTAAATTTTTACATTTATTTTCACAAAATTTTGGGTTCTAAATTTTCTCCCCATTTGTCCCCTCCCACCACCCCAATACACTGAGCATTCTAATTTCTCCTATGACCAATCTGCCCTTTCTTCTATCATCCCTCCCTTCCCTTACCCCATCTTCTCTTTCGTCCTGTAGGGCCAGATAACTTTATATTCCCCATTACCTGTATTTCTTATTTCCTAGTAGCAAGAACAATACTCAACGGTTGTTCCTAATACTTTGAGTTCCAACTTCTCCCCATTCCTCCCTCCCCACCCATTCCCTTGGGAAGGCAGGCAGTTCAATACAGGCCATATCTATGTAGTTTTGCAAATGACTTCCATAATAGTCATGTTGTGTAAGACTAACTATGTTTCCCTCCATCCTATCCTGCCCCCCATTGCTTCTATTCTCTCTTTTGATCCTGTCCCTCCCCAAGAGGGTTGATTTCAAATTGCTCCCTCCTCCCATTAACCTCCCTTCCATCATCCCCCTACCCTGCTTATCCCCTTCTCCTCCATTTTCATGTATTGTAAGATAGGTTTTCATACCAAAATGAGTGTGCATTTTATTCCTTCCTTTAGTCAAATGTGATGAGAGTAAGCTTCATGTTTTTCTCTCAGCTCCCCTCTTTTTCCCTCCACTAAAAGTCTCCTGCCTGCCTCTTCTATGAGAGATAATTTGCCCTATCCCATTTCTCCCTCTCTCCTCCTAATACATTTCTCTCTCACTGCTTAACTTCATTTTTTTAAGATATGATCCCATCCTATTCAATTCACTCTGTGCTCTCTGTCTCTGTGTGTGCGTGCATGTGTGTATGTGTGTGATCCCACGAACTACCCAGATACTAAAAAGTTTCAAGAGTTACAAATATTGTCTTTCCATGTAGGAATGGAAACAATTCGACTTTAGTAAGTCCCTTATTACTCCTCTTTGCTGTTTACTTTTTCATGCTTCTCTTCATTCTTGTGTTTGAAGGTCAAATTTTCTTTTCAGCTCTGGTCTTTTCATCAAGAATGCTTGAAAGTCCTCTATTTCATTGAAAGACAAGTTTTTCCCTTGAAGTATTATACTCAGTTTTGCTGGGTAGGTGATTCTTGGTTTGAGCCCTAGTTCCTTTGACTTCTGGAATATCCTATTCCATGCCCTTTGATCCCTTAATGTAGAAGTTGCTAGATCTTGTGTTATCCTGATTGTATTTCCACAATACTGGAATTGTTTCTTTTTAGCTGCTTGCAATATTTTCTCCTTGAGCTGGGAGTTCTGGAATTTGGCCACAATGTTCCTAGGAGTTTCTCTTTTTGGATCTCTTTCAGGCGGTGATTGATGGATTCTTTCAATACTTATTTTGCCCTCTGGTTGTAGAATGTCAGGATAGCTTTCCTTGATAATTTCATGGAAGATGATGTCTAGGCTCTTTTTTTGGTCATTACTTTCAGGTAGTCCCATAATTTTTAAATTGTCTCTCCTGGATCCATTTTCCAGGTCAGTTGTTTTGCCAATGAGATATTTCACATTTTCTTCCATTTTTTCCATTCTTTTGGTTTTGTTTTGTAATTTCTTGGTTTCTCAGAAAGTCATTAGACTCCATCTGTTCCATTCTAATTTTGAGTGAACTATTCTCTTCAGTGAGCTTTTGAACCTCTTTTTCCATTTGGCTAATTCTGCTTTTGAAAGCATTCTTCTCCTCATTGGCTTTTTGAACCTCTTTTGCCAATTGAGTTAGCATATTTTTCAAGGTGCTATTTTCTTCAGCATTTTTTTGGGTCTCCTTTAGCAAAGTATTGACCCATTTTTCATGCTTTTCTTGCATCTCTCTCATTTCTCTTCCAAGTTTTTCCTCCACCTGTCTAACTTGGTTTTCAAAATCCTTTTTGAACTCTTCCAAGACCTGAGCCCATCGGACATCCACCTGGGATGTCTGGGATACAGAGGCCCCACCCTCCCCGTCTTTCCCTGATGGTAAGCATTGTTCCTCGTCATCAGAAATGAAAGGAGGAAGAAACATCTGTTCCCCAAGAAAGTAGCTTTCTATGGTCTTATTTTTCTTCCCTTTTCTGGGCATTTTCCCAGCCAGTTACTTGACTTCTGAGATTCCTGTCCACCCCTGCCTAGATCCACCCAGCTAGTGCTTGGGGCCTGAGATTCAAATGGGCTTTCCGAGGAGGCTGTGGCTGCTATTCAATGTGAGCTTAAGTTCTGGTGCTGGGGTGGGGACAGGGCCACCTCCCAGGCTCAGTTCCCTCAGGGACTTTATGCAGAGACCTTCAGTAATGGAGCGGGTGGGGGTAGGGCCACCTCCCAGTCTCAGCTCCTTCAGGTGGTTTATGCAGAGACCTTTAGTAATGAAGATCCTGCCTGCTCAGGGAGTTTGGGGGCCACCACTGCTGCCTCTGCCTCTGCCTCCACCACTTCCTGCCCCTGCCTCTGCCTCCACCACTTCCTCCCGAGGGGGCCTGAGTCACGGAGACATGCCTCTTCCCTCTTGGCCAGCTCAGACGGATCTCTCACTAACCTGTAGCGTCTGTGGGCGGAGGGACCTTCCCGGCCGCTGGAGATTCCATCCCTGAAGCCTGCTCAGATCTGCTCCTCTTGGCTGCATGGTCAGGGCTGCTCAGGTGTGGGTTCCGCTTTCCAGGGCGCGACGGACTCCTGGGGCCGGCTCTCCAGGGCTCTCTGGAATGGAAATCTCTTCCACTGTGTTTCTGCACACCTTCTAGTGATCCAGAATTTGTGGGGAGTTCTTCTTGTAGGAAATATATGGGCTGTGGGTTTGGAGCTAGCATACGTGAGTCTTTCTACTCTGCCATCTTGACTCCACCCCCTGGGGAGTTCTTTTTGCAAGAAATATATGGGGTGTGGGTTCGGAGCTAGCATATGTGAGTCTTTCTACTCCGCCATCTTGGCTCCTCCCCCTCTCACGCTAGCCTATTTTTCAAGATGTTATTTTCTTCAGCATTTTTTTGGGCCTCCTTTAGCAAGGTATTGACCCATTTTTCATGCTTTTCTTGCATCTCTCTCATTTCTCTTCCCAGTTTTCCCTCCACCTGTCTAAATTGATTTTCAAAATCCTTTTTGAGCTCTTCCATGGCCTGAGCCCATTGATTATTTATTTTGGATGTTTGGGATACAGAGACCTTGACTTCTATTTCTTTCCTTGATGGTAAGCATTGTTCTTCCTCATCATAAAGAAAAGGAGGAAACATCTGTTCACCAAGAAAGTAACCTTCTATGGTGTTATATCTTTTGCCTTTTCTGGGCATTTTCCCAGCCAGTTACTTGACTTCTCAGATTCCTTTCCACGCCCACCTCACCTCCAGATACGCCCAGGTAGTGTTTGGGGTCTGAGATTCAAATGCTGCTTCCTAGCCTCAGGGCTTTCAATGGGGATGGGGCTGCTATTCAGTGAGAGATTAAGTTCTGGTGCTCAGGTGGGGGCAGGGCCACCTCCCAGGCTCAGTTCCCTCAGGAAGTTTATGCAGAGAGCTTCATCAATGGATTTGAGGTCCTGCCTGCTCTGGGAGCTCCTGTCTGCTGCTTTCTCCACTGCTGCCTCCTGAAGGGGCCTGAGTTATGGAGACATCCCGCTCCTCTCTCAGCCCACCAAACAGTCTCTCTCACTGACCTGTGTGCCTGTGGGTGGAGGGAACTGCGTGGCTGCTGGAGATTCCATCCCTGAAGCCTGCTTGGATCTGGTCCTCTTCATGCTGCGCGGCCAGGGCAGGGCGGGGCTCTGCTTCGGGTCCAGTGCATGATGGACCTTTGGTGATGGTTTTTTGGGTCTCTCTGGAACAGAAATCTCTTCTACTCTGTTGTTCTGTGGCTTTCACCGCTCCAGAATTTGTTAGAAATTCTTCTTTACAGATATTTTTATAGGCTGTGGTTTTGAAGCTAGCGTATATGTATCTTTCTACTCCGCCATCTTGGCTCCTCCCCCTCATGATGCAATTCTTAATTCTTATTGGACCATTCCTTGACATTATACATTGATTGACATATAGTTTCCATAGCTTCATGCTTCCACCTGAAAATTCCACACTTATATTCACCATGGTCACTGTCAGTCCTGGCTTGGCCACTTCCTCTGATGAATATTCTTCTGACATTTGTGCTGCTACTTGTGACAGAATTAAGGAATTTTCAGATCCAGGGCAAACTTCTGATTTAGGAATTTGAGGATCCACATGACCGCATGTCTTATGTCTTACCTTTGCATTCTTTGTCCAACAAATAGCTTTATTTGACCTGTTAGCAGTAAGCATGGGTCTCCTGTGATACTTGACAGCCATATAGGATAGATTCAGCCAAAATATTCTTCACCATGTTCTAGCCATACAGTTACTATATTAAATACTCTATTGGTATTATCCTTTTAAAAGTCCATATACACATTTTTATCACTGATGGCCAAGCCCTGTCAAGTACCAGAATGATTCATTCAGATCATCTCATAAGAAGGTACTATTTTCACCTTAAATTTGAGATTTGGAAGGCTGGTACCCTGTTAATAGAGATAATACAACATGAAGTCTTACACCAGATAACCAACTGAAGTACTTTTCTTTCTTCTAAACTTACTTTTTCATCTAGAGGAAATCACTTGATCTAAGGATGAAGAACTTTTTTTTTTCTTTTGTATCCCAGGACTTCAAAGTGCTTTTCAGAAGATATGTAATCTCATGACCTAATTGAGCTTTCCAAATATTACTTCTTTTTGCTCTCTAGAATATTCATGGGATCATTCATTTAGAGCGAGAAGGGTCCACAAAAATTACTCACACTGAAGTCCTTCATTTTCTAGATTCGGTAAACCTGAGAGGTTTTCAGATGATTCGCCTAAATTCTCGTAGGAAAGAGATATTAGAGCTGGGATTTTATGTGTAAATGTTAGTTTCAAATCTTGGTCTACTACTTACTACTTGTGTGACCCTGGCAAGTTGCTTAATTTCTTTGGCCTTCAGTGTTTCATGAGTAAAAAGAGATTAGATTAGAAAGTCTCTAAAGTTCACTCCAGTTCTAAATTTATTAGCCTATAAAAATAATCTTTTTCAATGAATCACTCTGTCTCTCAATTAATTATGTAACATGGTGGTTTAAAGGCAATCAGAAATAAAATAAAGAGAAATTGTTGTCATTATCACAGATCTAGAACTGAAAGGAGCACCATTTTGCTATGAGACAATATGTAAGAATTCTATAATAATAAGACTTCAAACATATTCCAAATGAGATACCATGATGGAGAAGTGGGATAAGGAATGTTATCTGAGAAAATATGGCTGGAGTGGGTATAATCCAGGACTGACTCTGATATGAAAACATATGTTTCATTAAAACTTTTTTTCATGTTTTTAAACATTTTTATTTCAAGTTTTGAGTTCCAAATTCTGTCCTTTGCTCTCTCTTTCTCTTTGAGTTGGTAAACAATCGGTTGTATGTATGCAATAATGAAAAACACTTCCATATTAGTCATTTTGTGGAAGGAGATTTAAATAAAAATGAAGGAAAGAGAAAAATAGTATGCTTTCATCTACATTCAAACAAAATAATTTCTTTCTCAGGCGGCAGATAGTGTGCTTGATCATTAGTCCTTTGAGACTGTCTTAGATCATAGTTCTGCTGAGAATAGATGGTCATTTACAATTCTTCTTCATACAATATTGCCGTTACTGTGTGCAACACTCTCCTGGTTCTGTTCACTTCACTAGTTCATATAAGTCTTGCCAGGTTTTTCTGAAATCATTCTGATTGTCATTTCTTATAGCACAATAATATTCCAGTAAAATCATATACCCCAGTTTGTTTAGCCATTCCCCAATTGATAGGCATCCAATTCTTTGCCACCACAAAAAGAGCTGCTACAAATATTTTTTAGAAATAGGTTCTTCCCCTCCCCCCAACTTTTTTTGGATGTCTTTGGGATATACCCAAAACATCTAGGAATGGGTATTGCTGGATCAAAAGGTATGCACAGTTTTATAGTCTTTTGAGCATAGTTCCAAATTGCTCTCCGGAATGGTTGGATCAGTTCGCAATTCCACCAACAGTGCATTCATGTCCCAATTTTCCCACATTCCCTCCAACATTTATCGTTTTCCTTTTTTGTCATATTAGTCTCTCTGATAGGTACAAGATAGTACTTCAGAGTTGTTTTAATTTGCATTTCTCTAATCAATAATGACTTAGAGCATTTTTTCATATGACTATAGATAACTTTGATTTCTTTGTCTGAAAACTGTCTGTTCATATCCTTTGACTATAAATTGGGGAATGATAATTATCTTTTGTAAATTTGACTCAGTTCTTGATATATTTGAGGAACGAGGCCTTAATCGGAAATATTCCATTTAAATTTGCAAGTTTTTTGCCTTTCCTTATAATTTTGTTTGCATAAAATCTTTTTAATTTTATATAATCAAGACTATTTTATATTTTGCAAAATGCACTCTATATCTTTTTTGGTTCTAATTCTTTCCTCATTCATAAATCTGACAGATGAACTATTTCACACTCTCTTAATTTGCTTATACTATCACCGTTTATGTATAAATTGTGCTCATTTTGACCTTATCTTGGTATATGGTGTGAGATATTGGTCTATACCTAGTTTCTGTTGTATTGTTTTCCAGTTTTCCCAGCAGTTTTTGTCAAATAATGAGTTTTTGTTGCAAAAACTTGGATCTTTGGGTTTATCATATATTTATCATAATGTAAATTGTACTTAATCTATTCCACTGATCCACCACTCTATTTTTTAGTCAATACCAGAGTGTTTTGGGTAATTTCTGCTTTATAATATACTTAGAGATCTGGTATATCTGTTTAGACCATCTTCTTTTGCTTTTTTTCATTGATTCCCTTGATATCCTTCAGCTTTTTTTCTTCCAGATGAATTTTGTTATTATTTTTTCTAGTTCTATAAAATAAATTTTTTGATAGTTTGATTAGTATGACACTGAATAGATAGATTGATTTATTTAGGGTTGTCATTTTTATTATTTTGACTTGGCCTACCCTTGAGCAATTAATATTTTTCCAATTGTTTGGATCTGACTTTGTGTGGAAAAAATGTTTTTATAGTTGTGTTCACATAGTTCCTGACTTTTTCTTGGCAGGTAGACCCCCAGGTATTTTATATTATCTATGGTTATTTTAAATGGAATTTCTCTTTCTATCTCATGCTTCTGGACTTTGCTGGTAATATACAGAAATGCTGGTGATTTATGTAAGTTTATTTCATGTCCTTTGACTTTGCTAAAGTTGCTAATAATGTCAAGTAGTTTTTAGTTGATTCTCCAGGGTTTTCCAAGTAGAACATCATATCATCTGTAAAGAATGATAGTTTTGTTTTCTCATTGCCTATTTTAATTTTTTTTCTTCTCTTATTGCTATAGTTAACATTTCTAGTACAATATTAAGTAAAAGAGGTAATAACATGCATGCTTACTTTACCCTTGATTGTACATGGAAGGCTTGTACCTTTTCCCCATTATGGACAATGCTTGCTGACATTTTTAGATAAATATTACTTATCATTTTAATGAAAACTCCATTTATTCCTGTACTCTCTAGTGCTTTCAATAAGAATGAATGCTGTGTTTTGTTGAAAGCTTTTTCTGCATCTGTTGAGATATCTGTAATAGTAAAAGTATGACTCCAACAAAAACTAAGTCCCTGCTCTGTGCCAAGCACTAGACAGAGTGCTAGGGATACCAAAAAACAAAACATAGTTCCTTCTCTCAATCATATGATTTCTGTTGGTTTTGTTATTGATATCTTCACTTGTGCTGATAGTTTTACCAATATTGAACCAGCCATGCATTGCTGGCATAAATCCTCTCTGATAGTCATATATGATCCTTGTGATGTCTTCCTATAATCTCTTTGCTAGTCTTTTATTTAAAATTTTTGAATCAATATTCATTGGGGAAATTGGTTTATAATTTTTTTCTCTGTTTTGGCTCTTCCTGTTTTGGGTATTATTGCCATATTTATTCCATAAGAGAATGAGGTAGGATTTCTTCTTTGGTAGAATTTGCTTGTAAGCCCATCTGGTGCTGGAGATTTTTTCTTAGGGAGTTCACTGATAGTTTTTTATATTTCTTTTCCTAAGATTGGGTTTTTTTTAAGCATTTTATTTCTTCTTCTGTTAATCTGGATAATTTATGTTTTTTGTAGATATTCATCTACTTCGTTTAGATTGTCAAATTTATTGACACATTATTGGGCAAAATACCTCCTAACAATTGTCTTAATTTCCTCTTCATTGGTGGTAAATTTGCTTGTTTTATTTTTGATATTAGTGATTTATTTTTCTTCTTTCCTTTTCAAAATCAAATTGACTATTGGTTTATCTATTTTCTTGGCTTTCCCCCCCTAAAACCAGCTTCTAGTTTTATTTGTTAGTTCAATGATTTTCTTACTTTCAATTTTATTAATCTTTCCTTTGATTTTCAGGATTTCCAATTTGGTATTTAACTGAAGATTTTTAATTTCTTCTTCTTCTAGTTTTTTAGTTGCATGCCCAATTCTTTGATCTGCTTTTTCTCTATTGTATTGATGTAAGCGATTAGAGATATCAGTTTTGCCCTAAGTACCACTTTGAATGGATTGTCTCATTGTCATTTTCTTTAAAGACAATTTTGATTTTTTTCTATGATTTGTTCTTTGACCCACTTTTTTAAAGGATTAGATTATTTCATTTCTAATTAGTTTTTAATTTCTTTCCATTGTCCATTATTGAATGCAATTTTTATTGCATTATAATCTGAAAAAGTTGTTCGCTGTTTCTTCTTTTTTGCATTTGGTCCTGAGGTTTTTATGTCCTAATATATGGTCAATTTTGGGGTAGGTGCCATATTCTTCTTAGAAAAAGGTTTATTCCTTTCTATTTCCATTCAGTTTTCTCTAGAGATTATAATCTCTAACTTCCAAAACTTTATTCACCTCCTTAGCTTCTTTCTCATTTATTTTTTGGTTAAATTTATCTAGTTCTGAGAGGGGAAAGTCGAGATACCCTACCAGTATAGTTTTATTATCTATTTCCTCCTGTAACTCATTCAACTTTTCCTTCAGAAATAATTGTCTATGATACCTTTCAGCAAGATAGAGTTGTCTTTTTATCTCTTGTAATTAAGTCTATTTTTTTTTTTGCCTTTGGTGACTTCTGCTTTCTTTGCTTCAGGTGAAGCATAGCAGATTCTGCTCCAGCCCCTTAACTTTAACCCTATGTGTATTTCTCTGGTTTAAATGTGTTTCTTGCTATCTGCTTATGCTTTATGGGTCAGTTCATACAATTCACATTTATAGTTATAACTAATTGTATATTTCCCTTTGAGTTATTTTCCCTTTATTTATCTCCCTGTCTCTCTTACTCCCACCCTTTCCCTCTTCAGAAGTGCATTACTTTTGATCACTGCCTTTCCCAATTTGCTCTCTCTTTTATCAGCGCCTCCTACCCCTTCTGTTATCCCTATTCCTTTTAACTTCCTTATAGGGTAAAATAGATTTCTGTGTCCAAATGAGTGTGTATGTTATTCCCCTTTTAAGACAATTTTGATGAGAGTAAGGTTTAAGCTTTGCCTGCCACCCCCACCCAACTTCCCCTCCATTATAATAGCTCTTTCATGTCTCTTTTATGTGGGATAATTTACTCACATTCAATTTCCCTCCCTCCTTTTATTAGTGCAATTTTATTTCTCACCCCTTTATTTTGGTGGAGTTTTTTTTTTTTTTTTTTTGCTTTTTTTGCAGGGATATTGTCCCATCAAAATCACCTTATATCCACACATTTACTCCTACTTCGTCTTATAGCAATAAATTTAATAGTTACAATATTATCTTGTCATATAGAAATATAAACAGTCTAACCTCGTTGAATTTCTTATGTTTTCTCTTTCTTGTTTCATTTTATCTTTTTATGTTTCCCTTGAATCTTGTATCTAGAAGTCAAATTGTTTATTCAGCTTTGATCTTTTAACTGGAAATGCTTAAAAGTCCTCTATTTCATAAAATATCCATTTTTCATCAAATATTCATTTTTATCCCTAAAAGATTATATTCAGTTTTGCTGAGTTGGTGATTTGATTATAATCTTAACTCTTTTGCCTTCCAGCATGTCATATTCCAAGCCCTCCCTTTCTTTAACATGGAAGCTACCTAATTCTTTGTAATCCTGACTGCAGCTCCATGAAATGTGAATTATTTCTTTTTGTCTACTTTCAGTACTTTCTCCCTGATCTATGAGCTCTGGAATTTGGTTATGATGTTCTTGGGAGTTTTCATTTTGGGATCTCTTTCCAGTGGATTTGTGGATTCTTTCAATTTCTACTTTACCCTCTGGTTCTAATATATATCAGGACAATTTTCTTTGATAGAATTTTAAAAGATTTTGTTCAGGTTTTTCTTTTTGATCATGGTTTTCAGATAGTCCAATAATTTTTATATTATCTCTCTTGGATCTATTTTCCAGGTCAGTTGTTTTTCCAAAATGAGAAATTTCACTTTTTTTCTATTTTTTTTTTACTTTTTTGATTTTGTTTTATCCTATCTTAAGTCTCATAGCATCATTAGTTTCCATTTGTTCAATTCTAATTTTTAAGGAATTATTTTCTTCAGTGAACTTTTGTGTTTCCTTTTCCATTTGACCAATTCTATTTTCTTCAATAAATTTTTGTATGTCTTTTCTCATGCTATTGACTCTTTTTTCATGATTCTCTTTCATTACTCTAATTTATTTTCCCAATTTTTCTTCTATTTCTCTAACTTGCTTTTTAAAATCCTTTTTGAGCTCTTCCAGGAATTCTTTTGGGGTCTGATACCAAATTACATTTTCTTTGAGGCTTCACATGGTACTATTGTCCTTTTTTAAATTTACCCCTTTATCTCTCCTATCACCATAATAACTTTCTATAGTTAAGTTTTTTTCTTTTTTGGCTCATTTTTTCTGTCTTTTTTTGTGACTTGGCATTTTTATGTGAGAGTTGGGATCTGGCCCTGCACTGTCCAAAACTTTTTGTGCTGAGTCTCTGGGTATTTCTTTTGGCATTCACTGTATTTAAGACTTAACTACTTGCTTTCTCTGGAGAGGAGGTTTACCTTTTGACTTGTATGGGGGGAAGACCTCCTTGTTGGTCTCCTTTGGGTTTGGGGTTTAGCTGCTGGCCTACTTCAGGGTTGAGACCTTGCTGCTGGGTTACTATAGAAATAAAGCCTCTCTGCTGAAAATGTGTAGTGGGGAGTCAGCTCTGGGGCAGGACTTTGCTACTGGTCAGCAATGGGTTTAAGGACTCCCTGGTGGCTTGTGTGAGGGATAGGTTTGCTGGGGTGGAACTTTGCTATGTAACACAAACATATGTGCTGTGTGTGTTGCACACATTTGTCTAGGGAGCTACTGACTTATAGGAAGGTGGGGCTTTCCCTGGTGGATTGCCCCAGGCTTGGAGCCTTGCTGTTAGCCCCCTACTGTGAGGCTGGTGCTGTAGCTGCTACTTCCCTCCCTCCAAAGGCTTACCTGACTAGCAAGCTACTTCCTTGCTCCTAGATCAATTATGAGGCAGTTTTCCAGTTATTTGTAGGGGAATTTTGGAGGATTTCAGAAGGTTTCTTTATCACTTTGCCATCTTGGCACCAGAAAACCAATGATCAATATTCAAAACTTTTTTAAAGAAGCATTATATCACCAGAAAATGTATGAATTGGTCATGTAGCAAGAGTGAGTGATAGTCACTGGACAGGCCACTTTCCTATGCTCCACTGGTATCTGCATAGTGTTAAAATAACATGATAAAGTCTTACCCCACACACACTCATGCTGACCATTCTATTGATTGTTCCTCTTATGATAAATTTGTGACAAGACATGGACAAGAGGTGGACAAAATCGGTAGACATAGATTGGTTGAGATCTGTGTCATTGGAAGTGATATCCACATTAGTGAGATCATAGATGCTTTGAAGGATTAGAGGGGTCTAGGACTAGCTAAAATATACAAACATCTTATACCTAAAAAATAACTGGTAAAGGGTGAACTTCCAGTGAGGTCAAAATGCAGCAATGCTCCCAAATGTCTTAAAAAGTCTTCAAAAGAAATAGAAGCAGAGAGCAAATTGTATAGCACATGTATGGGTATCAGTAGAAGTAAATGATGGAGAGAAGGGCTGGGCAGAGTACTTTTACAAATGACTTTAAAAACATTTTATTAGTTACAAGCAGTTCTACTGCTATTATGCAGGATCAGCTAAGTGATATCTGGAGCCAACATCATTAATATTTTTAATGTTTCTCCCATCATGTAAATCTATGTGTTTCACTGTCATTGAACTCATCCCAATGTGACTCCATATAAAAAATGCAATAAATTTCGGCTACCCTTTTAAGATCCATAATACAACTCTTCAAAGATAATTTTTTTCTTTCATCCTACAAATATTTTTTTACATGGGGCAAATGCATATTCCTCCCTTATTTATCCATGTTTGGTGTCTGAACATGTGGGCTTGATATGACTTCATTTTGCAGGGAGATAAAATCTTAGAATTTGTTGTCCCATTTTTTTGAGTCTGTATCCTTAAATACTCTTTGATAGGGTAGGAAAGGACTCTTCTTCCTTTTCCTCTCTCCCTCAAATAGTTTTGTACCCCTCAAGGCCTAGAACCCACAGTGATAACCTATATTCTTGAAATTGTTCTGGTTCCCTTCCTATGCTTACAATATCTGTTCAGGAATCTAATTGTCTGATTTTAATATAAATGTCACAAAAGAGAATCCAAATCTCCTTACTAAAAATCATCATCATAATAATAAGATTCAAATAATACTTTAAGGTTTCCAAAGCCCTTTAAAAATACCATCTCAGAAGATGGCAGACTAGAAAGACACCCTTATGCAGGATCTCTCCCCACAGCCCATAAAATACCTATAGAGAGGGACTCTCAACAAATTTTGGAGCAGCAGAATCAGAGAACAATAAAGTGCAGGAGATTTCCAGCCCACAGTGACCTGAAAGGCCCATGGAAATGTTGGTTGCACTGGCAGAGCCAAGCACAGAGCTCAGCCTAGCGTTGGCCAAGCAGCATGGCATGACGAGACTCTGGGAGGAGGGGCAGAATCTCCAGTCACAGCAGCAGGGCCTCAGATCCCTCGAGCCACAGGTGGAGAAAGGTCAGTAACAGGGTTTTATCAGCGGGATGGGAAGGGAGAGGGGCCTTCCCATGGCTCTGGCAGCAGGCTGGTGCCTCAGAGGCTATGTCCAACAGCCACATACATTTTTGAAGCATAAAAACCCCTGGGGGCATTGAAGAGCTGATTCTTGCCTCCACCCTGTGTGAGGCCCTGGGTAAGCAGGTCTTTGCTCACACTGAATGGCGGCCCTGCCCATTCAGCTTATCTGAAAATCAGGCCCCAGCGCTGACTTGGGAACTGGAGGTCAGCTGGCTATGGAGAGGAACCTCTGTTAAGATTCTGGACACAAAAATCCCTCTCTGTGTCCAGACCAGTACACGCTTGATCGTGCCATTGGAGGAACTGAAATCTTACAGATCCCTAGAGTATACCCTACTCTTCACAAAGGACCCAAAAGTCAAGTAACTGGTTGGGAAAATGCCCAAAAAAGGGAAAAAAAATAAGACTGTAGAAGGCTACTTTCTTTGTGAACAGATATCTCCTCCCATCCTTTCAGATGAGGAAGAACAATGCTTACCATCAGGGAAAGACATAGAAGTCAAAGCTTCTGTATCCTAAACATCTGAAATAAATATTCAATGGGCTCAGGCCATGGAAGAGCTCAAAAAGGATTTTAAAAATCAAGTTAGAGAGGTGGAGGGAAAACTGGGAAGAGAAATGAGAGAGATGCAAGAAAAGCATGAAAAGCAGATAAACACCTTACTAAAGGAAACCAAAAAAAATGCTGACGAAAATAACACCTTGAAAAATAGGCTCACTCAATTGGCAAAAGAGGGTCAAAAAGCCAATGAGGAGAAGAATGTTTTCAAAAGCAGGATTAGCCAAATGGAAAAGGAGGTTCAAAAGCTCACTGAAGAAAATAGTTCTTTCAAAATTAGAATGGAACAGATGGAGGCTCATGACTTTCTGAGAAACCAAGAAATCACAAAACAAAACCAAAAGAATGAAAAAATGGAGCATAATGTGAAATATCTCATTGGAAAAACAATTGACCTGGAAAAGAGATCCAGGAGAGACAATTTAAAAATTATGGGACTACTTGAAAGTCATGATCAAAAAAAGAGCCTAGACATCATCTTTCATGAAATTATCAAGGAAAACTGCCCTGATATTCTACAACCAGAGGGCAAAATAAGTATTCAAGGAATCCACCGATCCCCGCCTGAAAGAGAGCCAAAAAGAGAAACTCCTAGGAACATTGTGGCCAAATTCCAGAATTCCCAGGTCAAGGAGAAAATATTGCAAGCAGTTAGAAAGACACAATTCAAGTATTGTGGAAATACAATCAGGATAGCACAAGATCTAGTAGCTTTTACACTAAGGGATCAAATGGCATGGAATAGGATATTCCAGAAGTCAAAGGAACTAGGACTCAAACCAAGAATCACCTACCCAGCAAAACTGAGTATAATACTTCAAGGGAAAAACTGGTCTTTCAATGAAATAGAGGATTTTCAAGCATTCTTGATGAAATGACCAGAGCTGAAAAGAAAATTTGACCTTCAAACACAAGAATGAAGAGAAGCATGAAAAAGTAAACAGCAAAGAGGAGTCATGAGGGACTTAATAAAGTTGAACTGTTTACATTCCTACATGGAAAAACAATATTTGTAACTCTTGAAACTTTTCAGTATCTGGGTAGTTGGTTGGATCACACACACACACACACACACACACACAGAGCACAGAGTGAATTGAATAGGATGGGATCATATATTAAAAAATGAAATTAAGTGGTGAGGGAGAAATATATTGGGAGGAGAGAGGGAGAAATGGAATGGGGCAAATTATCTCTCAGAAAAGAGGCAAGCAAAAGACTTTTCAGTGGAGGGAAAAAGAGGGGGAGTGAGAGAAAACATGAAGCTTACTCTCATCAATTCGACTAAAGGAAGGAATAAAATGCACACTCATTTTTGTATGAAAACCTATTTTACAATACAGGAAAGTGGGGGAGAAAGGGATAAACAGGGTGAGGGGGATGATGGAAGGGAGGGCAGTGGGATTAGGGAGCAATTTGAAGTCAACCCTCTTGGGGAGGGACAGGATCCAAAGAGAGAACAGAAGCAATGGGGGGCAGGATAGGATGGAGGGAAATATAGTTAGTCTTACACAACATGACTATTATGGAAGTCATTTGCAAAACTACACAGATATGGTCTATACTGAATTGCCTGCCTTCCCAAAGAGAATGGGTGGCGAGGGAGGGATAAAGAGAAGTTGGAAGTCAAAGTTTTAGGAACAACTGTAGAATATTTTTCTTACTATTAGGAAACAAGAATTACAAGAAATGGGGTATAGAAAATTATCTGGCCCTACAGGACAAAAGAGAAGATGGGGACAAAGGAAGGGAGGAATGTTAGAAGAGAGGGCAGATTGGTAATAGGGGCAATTAGAATGCTCGGCATTTTGGGGTGGGAGAAGGGGAGAAATGGGGAGAAAATTTGGAACCCAAAATTTTGTGAAAATGAATATTAAAAGTTAAATAAATAAATTAAAAGACAAAAAAAATACCATCTCATTTTATCCTCACGGCAACCCTGGGTGGCAAGTGCTATTATCACCTCCATTTTCCAGATGAGGAAACAGAAGCAGACAGAGGTTAAAATATCTTGTCCAGCATCACATAGCTAACAAGTGTTTGGGAAAGATCCAAATTCATGTCTTTCTTACTCCAGGTCTTTAGTAGCCCTTTGCTCACCAGGAGTAGTACAGAGGTGTATATCAATCTCCCCAATGATCACTCATGCTGCAAAAGGAAAGAATGACCTGAGGTGTACCTATAGTAACTATATTTTACAGTAGACAGGCTTCTTTAGGATCTGCCTGGGAAGGATAGCTATGTTCTCTTGCCAAGTCAGTTACTGAGGTCTTCCCCTTTGACCTTGAACAAAGCACAGGCTAAGCGAATCCACTCTCTTTACAGTTAGAGTAAAGAACAATATGAAAACAAAATTGCCTTGTGGTAAAGACAGCACAGAGGTGCTTGTATGGACTCTACACTGGAAACCAAACTGGATCCTTTATCCTTCAACTTATCTAGGTCAGAGTAGTGAGGTCCATGGATGATTTTATTACAGCACACCTGGGCAGCAGATTAAATGACCTTGTAATGAAATCTTTACATGAAAGAAATCTAATCTCCTTTCTATCTCTTTTCCTGGTTTTTTTTTTTTTGGTGGCCCTGCCAAAATTACTTCACAGGTAGTGTCCAAGATTCTCATCTTTTATATGATGGCATAATTAATACTTCTTATGTTCTCTGGGAAGGGAGAGATAAAAGGTGAGAAATGGAAAACATTAGTAAAGCTGATCACTGAGATAGCAGACACAGAGATAATGATAAACTTCAAAATACTTTGGTGTGTGTTCCCTCCACCAATGGGGGTCTTACAACTAACTTTATCACTTAGTAGTTAATTTGCCTGAGGCCAATAGATTAAGGGATTTGCTGATAAATGTCAGAAGTGGGATTTGACCCCACAATTCTATCTACTATATCACATTGCCTCTCTAAATCAAAGTTTTAAACCAAGGAATCAAAAAAAATCAAAGGGTGAAGTTGTGTCAGGAGTCTTGTAGTGATACTAATAATTGTTGCTAAAATAATAATGATCATGCTTCCATTCATTATCTGACTCCTCACAAACCTTCTGGGAGGTTGGCTGGGAAGGTATTACTAGCTCCATTTTATGAATGGGAAAACTGAAGTATAGAAAAGCTAAATGTTTTGTTCAAAGTTATATAGCAGGTTAGTATCTGTGCCTAGACTAGAGCTCACATTTTCTGAATCCCCCTGGCTTTTTTCACTGTTCATTTAGCTCACCATTATTCATCATTCTTTTTCAAAGAGGGACAATGATATCATGGAGTTGATGTCTCAACTTGTGGGTGAATTGGATTTAAGTGAGGCAGAGCTGCACAAAATCATCATCCTTACTCTGTTTTCCAAAATTATGAAGTCCAGCAGTAAGACAAAATGAAGGATGACTAGTCATTGCTTGGGATGCAGTGGACGACCTTGGTGTCTTTGATGTCTGACCAAGTTCTAAACACTCTACAGCACCTGCTTCAGCCACCTTTATGGCTGTTGAAACAAATTGTTCTCCTCTACCTATTCCACCAGGGAAAATCTGTACATGCTTGAGTTAGACATTCCCCTAACTTATTGACAGATTTGAGTCCTATCAGTTTACCCTGTCTGCTGAGATAGTTTATTAGGTTGTGGCTGCTGCACATGCTATAGCTTCTTGGAGTCACAGGTGAGAGTTGAATGCTAGGTAGGCCTTCAAGGTGGATGAACAGAGCCCTCATCCCAGAGGTTCTCATACTCCTTGAATACCCTGTACATCCAAGTAGAGTTAAAGTTGTAAATTTACTTTCAATTTCAAAATCTTGGCAAAGGAATCATATGCTGTAGTGATCATGGCTTGCATAATGCCTCATAAATCATCACATAAGTTGGTTTTTCATATCTTTCCTTCCACATTTTCTTGCACAAAATGATACCTGTTCAGAAAAGGTAGCATTCATCCTTGGTTGACAACATTAAGAAATTTTCTATCTTGATGGATGAGTCATGGAGAGGACATTTATCATTAGAATATTCATCCTTCTGTCTTTCTGTGTTTCCTGCCTCTTCTGTAGTTTTTTAGGAGAAAAAAGTGGAGAGGCCTTGCGATATAGTAGATAAAGAGTTGGACTTGTAATCAAGAAGACCTCAGTTCAAATCCTGTCTCATGCTTATGGATCATGTGGTCTTGGATAAAGTACACATCTTCTCTGGACCTCAATGTTCTTACTTTTGAATTAGAGGACCTCTCTGGTCTTACAGCTCTAAATCTAGGAATGAATGGAAGAAAGGTGAATGAGTTTGGAAATATGGGATATTATCCTTCTCCCCAAAGATCTTCAAATTAAAAGTATACCAACTGCCAGGCCATAAGAGGACAAAAGTAGCATTTGATATCTAGGACTATTGTAATCCATTTTATTTAGTTTTCCTCTGTGGGTCAAAACTGACCTTCTGTTTGTATAATTGAAAGATCTGTTTTTGGTGTTCTATCCTGGGACCTAAGTCTGAGTGTGGTATCACCTATGATGTCTATAAGGCTCAAGAAATATTACAAGGCTCCAAAGTGATGCCATCCATTTATCTGTATATTATCACTAACTTAGGAGGATCTCACTCACATAAAGTATGGAAATGAATTGTGTAAATATTAGCTTAACAAATGATGATAGCATATACAAATATAGTAAAGGGTTCTAATATACCACCTGGCTTTTCATTTGCAAACCAAAAAGATTGAGTAAGTGATATAATTAATTATAGCTTTCATTAAGGCATCCTAAATATTTTGTGACTATTTTGCCAGACTTCAAATTCAATATTGATAGAAAATAATCACTAATTAATAAATGGATGAAATGAAGTATAAATATGTGGAATAATCATTTCCTGGGTTAGGAGGGAGGGAAGGAGAAAGAGGAAAAAACAGAAATATAGAGAGAAACAGAGACAAAGAGAGTAATCTTAGACAAAAATATTGTCATAGGTGAAGCTTTTTCCTTTCTTTTATGCTGCTTACTTTTGGAGTTTGCCTGACTTTGCTCAGAAATTGATGGGGCAAGGATAGAGGGAAGTCAATGGCAGAAAAGTCTCAGCTTTTGAGTATCAAGAAGCAAAAGATACAATATTTAGAACAGAAAAAACGTTGCAAAAATGATGAGCATGAAATACAAAACAAGTGGGTCCTGGCATAGGAGATGCTGTGTTAGGACTACAATGGTAGACTAGAATGAAGGTAGTAAGGAAATCTGTGCGCACCTCAGAGGAGGTTAGAGTTCAAAGAAATCAGGGTCCAATAAGGACTGAACTTGAATAGACAGCTCAGCATGCTAATGAACCTGAGTGTTTGATCACAAACCGCTGCACCCTCTGGTTCACCTAAAAAGCTTCAGCAGTGGACAGCTCCAGGACATTATTGATATATCCTATATGGAAAAGAGATGTTAGTAATGGTGGAAATTAATTGCAAGATGAAGCTTTGGGACTACTTGTCTGCTTCAAATCCTAGTAGTAGCTTTTTACTGCCAGAGCTGGGCTCCTATGAATCCAGACCAAGCACTAGATCCTGTATTGCACTGCCTCCATGCTAAATATGTCATACATTGAAATGGTAAGTAGGAAAACATGATTTTGTAAGTTGGCTATATTATGAAAAATTTAAAGGTACAAAGGATGCTATGGTGGGCACCAAAAGTCCTACTTTCAACATTGTACTTTGCCCAGCTTTTGGCAGTAAAAAGCTACTACTAGGATTTGAAGTTGACAAGTAGTCACAAGAAGTTACCAGGATACATAAACTCACTGGGTTTCAGTTGCTTCAGCTGAAAAATGAGGAGATTGGAGTGGGTAGTCTCCCAGATCACTTCTAGCTCTAAATCTATAATCCAATGATCTATAGTCCTGTTTTGTAAGGATGAGCCTCACTTACTGGCCTGGATTATTTATATTTTTTTGATAATTTATGTTAATTTGTGACAGTTGAGATATTGTCGTTTATACTTGGACTGTTGTTATAAGGTGGTACTTTTGTTCACCTGAGCATGCTATTGATCTAGCAAAACTAAATAATCAGGATGATGATATCTTGGTCTATTTTTTAAAAATCCCATTTGTCTGCTTGTGGCTGCTTGTGGGAAACCTTTCTAGGGGATATCATTCTTCTTTTCTTTTGTTGACATTTGAAATGACAAAAACACTCTATGTTAAATGTAAATAAAGTAATAGCCCCATTGGAGACATAGAGTAGACAAATATATCTAGACACCTTAAATAAGTGTCAGATTCTGTAGCTTCAATGTAATAAGGATGATTACTATTCAATGGATGTTCTGAGAAAATATAATGCAATGACATATGGCCTCTCTTGCTAACGTTTGTTTAAATATCAATCACTTGCTAATTATTTCCTTTGCCTTGTCATTCTTTCTCTTTGTGAAATAATACAGCACAAAAGTAGCCAGTGGCAAAGACAGAATGAAAGGATTTCCCCATTCATGACTTTGGTTGGAGTTTAGTAGAGGCTATTGTGGATACTAATTAACCATGAGAGTTGGTCTGAATCCAGCTACTTGTTCAACAAAGGACATTTAAAGGATAAATTTGTTTAAAAAATCTGTTAAAATGAAATGTTTTATATAAAAAGGACATTTCAAAACCCAGGGTAATTCCTTATTCATTTTGGGCATATTCCAATACAATCAAAGAGTACATATACCCTAACATGATTTTCTCTATAAGCTCTCTTGAGGTTGTTGAGAAGTTAAAATTATTATTATAAGTCCATAAATCCTGTCAATATCCTCTTGTTCACTTGACTGGGATAAGCATTCTGTCCAGATGAACAGTAATAGAAGGTCATTTTAGTCACTGAGTTATATGCCAACATTATAGGGTGTATCAGCAAGGACCCTGACATACATAGAAGGGCCTGCTGTACAGGTTCTTAGATCTGCTTTTCTAAAGGAAAGGCAGCTTTTGAGGGGTCAAGAATCACTTTAATCAAGCACATACATCATTCACGTAGTTCAGGGGAAAAATTCAGCATCCTGAACTTCAGAGAAAATACATACAGAGAAATAAAGATCAACAGACAGGGCTTCCAACTGTCTGATTATAAACAATACATACATCACAGATCAACAGAGAGATACAACTGTTGGACCATTACATATATACATAGTTATCAGAGAGAGAAGCACCAACATCTAGGTTTTCAAAAACGGGGGCTCCTTATTGGCTCTCCTGATTCTCATCTGGCATCATCTTCTTCCAAGAATAAGCCCCAAAGTAAAACCTCACCTCAGAGCATTTAACACTTTTCAGAGCCAGAGGACATCATGACCCTTGAGAATCAGTGCCACATTAGAAAATTAACAAAAGGTATTTGAGGTCTGTTAATGGATGGGGAAGATCTAATTAATATTACCTAGGGTAGAGGTAAGCCAATGCTAGTAATTTGTATATCAGTAAATCATTTTGAACATAATTTTCATCATTCTTTATAAGGTATACACATGTATTTAAAGGCTTAGGATAATATGTCATTTATATAACATTCATATTATCCCTATATCTAAATAACTTAAAATGTTGCTACATAATCCTTACATACCGATGGATTAATATTTATAAGCACCTGTTATATCTTCTCTGTTTACTCCAGAAGCAAACATAAAAGCAAACAACAACAAAACCTTCTCCTTCTGTCAACATTATGGTCAAGTCCAAATGGAAAAGGAATTCCTTACAGATGGAGAGATCATCTTGTTGCTGCAGCTTGCAGATAATATTTTGCTTATTGCACTGAACTTTGAAACAATGAAGAACTTTCTAAACATGATCCATAGTTAGTTAAAAGAGTTCAGCATATCTATATAGAAAAAAATGTGGATATATTATAATACCTATTTTCCAGTCTATGTTATACCCGTGCATATACAATGCCGCACACACACACAATGGGTTGGCTGCAAAATCGAATAGGAGGATATAATGGTAATTTAAATGGAAAGTCTTTCATATTCTTTAATAGCCCCATGTGACCTCCCTGGGTCACATGGAAGCCTGAGTTACATGAATCTGAGTCACATGGAGCCTGTGGTGGGAGGAGTTTGCTGAATGGGTGGAATGAGAAGAGGCAGAGATATAGCAGAACTGAGAGGAAGTTAGTCATGACAGCAGTCAGAGATAGGAAGGATGCAGGCTCCTGGGTAGTGTGCATGAAAGAGCTTGTTTGTGATTTTGCTTAAGGGAGCAGATTTGTGGGAAGCCTAACAAAGGGAAGTCTTGGGGATGGTAGTGCCCCCTGCATTGTTATTGTGTATACACTGATGGATTTTACTTTCTGGTATCTGAATAAATGTCTTGGTTCTGCCTTCCATGTGGAGAGTCTGTGGTATTTTGCTATTCAGAATTGCACTGGTGTACTCATGGCCAAGGTAGGCACTACGAATATTGTATTGACACTAAAGAGAAAGAGATGTAACTGGATGGTTTTGGGAACCTGCATAGTTCTTTTAATGAGCCCTTTTCTCCATTAAGCAGCATTTCTTTTTAGAAATATTCTCCAGGTCATCATTTTTATGGGCTGAAAGTCATAGAACAGTTTACGAAGAAATAAATTGAAGGCAACTCAAAAGGCATATGGTAGATACTAGTATGATGCATGACATTATCAACCAAGCAATGATATAAAAAATGACTGAGAAAGAAGGCTAGCCAATTCCGTGGTGGGAGAATGGGATAGCCAGTGGACAACTTGGGTGCTCCATAGGTATCTATACAAGATCAAAAGATTCAGAGGAAGTCCTCAGCATATTGAATATGGAAAAATTTCTATGGAAAATTTCTATGGAAAATTTCCTCTATGGAAAATTTCCTTGAGGACCCAGATGAGTCATTCAGGATGGATTATGATCTGTACTGTTGGTGAGATCACAGATGCATTGAAGTATAGTCAAGTCTTTCTTGTTGCTTTTCTTCTAGAGAAATGAACAGTTTTTTCTCCTCTCCATTCTCTGAAGCCCTTCTGTCTCTTCAGCATCTTTTCTTGTATGCTTTTCTAATAGTCTTCTCTGATTTTTCAAATAATGTGTTCCAATTTATTCAGGATTTCTTCCCCATTCTCTTCAGAGTATAATTGTCCCCTCTGCTTAAAACTGTTTACCTGTCTTAAGCCATTAGCATCATTATCTTTCTAATTATTGACTTTTTTTGTAGGAATTCTTCAAGACTCCATCATTAACTTTGCCTTAGTATAATTGGGCTTCTTGCATAGACAGAAAAGATAATTTCCCATGCAGTTTAAGGGATATGAGGAAAGCCTACTCACTGAATGATTACTTGAACTGTTTTCAATTATAGATTAATTTGAGTTAACAAGTCTCCTCTTTTAAAATGAGAATACTTCCGGGATTATTAAAAGGTTCTGTTGTTCATTCATTATTATGGATTGGTTTAATCAGACTGCTTTGCACTTAACACTTAGCTGAGATAAAAAAGATTGGGTTCATGGTAGGGGGCAGAGGAGAGCAATTTTGGAATATGGTGTACACTGGGAGGGCACAGGTCTAAGTGTGGGGTCTGATATGCTGATAGAGAATGGGTTAAGTAGGAGATAGAAGAGGCAGAGAAAGGGAGGTAAGAAGGGACATGCAATTATTTTTATTGATTTCCCAATACTCTCTAGGGTTGTGTGAATCTGAGGATATATGAGAAATAAAGTAGAGGTCTAGTTAGTAGTAAGAAATAAGTTTTAAAAATACTTTTCAAGGTGCTTTGAATGTGCCATGCAAAACATATTACACCTCCCTATTGCCTTCTAATGTAGAAGCCATGATATTAAACCTACAGAAAAATTTGCCAAAAAGTCCAGGTTTTAATAGAGGATTAATTTTGTGATCTGTTCATGCTGTGTAGAGCGATATCAGGTGGGAAATTGTCAAGAAACTATTCAGGGGCCATTTTATAATAAATGGTTTTATAGGTTGCTCAATTTATAAAAACTAGAAGGTTGTAGGGAAGGTCTTGAAAATGTCACCATTTACTCACCTTTGAAGGTATCCATCCAAACCAAGCAATCAGCAACAAACATTTATCAGACAATTATTGTATTCTAGGTACTGTGCATATAGACAAAAATGAAATAATCCCTGTCCTCAAGAAACTTACATTATAGCTGGCAAAGCAACATGTTTGCATGTAAATGAATACAGATGTAATTTTGGAGGGATAGGTACTTGGAAAGGGTGTCCAAGAAAGACCCAAGGTACGAAATGGGGCTGGAACTGATCTTTAAAAAAAAAGTAGGGAACCTAAGAGTCAGAAGTAAGGAGATGAGCAAGGAATGCATTCTAGGTATGGGGGGGCGGTGCAGTGCAAGGAGGGGGCAAAGAGAGAGACAGAGACAGAGACAGAGAGAGAGAGAGAGAAAGATAGAGAGATAAAATTTAGACAGAAGCCTAAGATTTCACTCTAATTTACAGAGAGAAGTGTCCTTTATGAGGAACAATAAGAGGACTGATTTTTCTGGACCCTATTAGTATGTATGCAAGAAAGAAATATGTACTAAGCCAAAGAAGTCAACTGAACACTAATGGCTTTGAGTTCTAGATATAACACAAAAATGCATTGAATTTAAGTCATTTCCATTTCACAGAATAATAATGATATTCATTCATCTTGCATAAATATGTGGAAGAAAAATAAACTATTGAACAAAATGCTAAATTATTTTTGTAAATAAAAAAAGTAAAGCTAATAGAAAATCACTGAAGTAGTGGTATCAACAATAAAAATAATTTAATGTCATTGCTATGTATGTTATTTTAATATTTTGGTGCTGAAACAAGTAATATAATAAACACAGAGACTGTGCAATATTTTTTGTTGACAGATTTTGGAACTTTATGGGAAAGGAAACAATAATGGCTATGGCATTACAGTCAGGGCCTTTGGTTAAGTTATTTTTTTAAATGCCAAATCTTGAACCAAAATTTACAATAATGAATGTATTTAAATGTTATCAGTTGCTCTCAGGGCACAAATCCCAATGGAAAACTTTTAGGTACTTACTAATTCTTTCCAGCTCTAATTTATTATTAGGAAGGTTAATCCTGGAGAGATAACTATTGTAACTATTTCTAGATTGTATTAAAGGGAGTGATTGGCAAGGTAACAATAAAAGCGACATTTTCAAAGCCAGGAATTACCAGGAAAAAAAAAAGCTCAGAAGCTATTTGCAGGGGATTTCCTAGCAAAGCCACATAGAAACAGAAAAGCCCAGTTAAAGAATTCTCATATCTTTCTTTATAAGGTTCCCTTTGATTTCTGACAAATTTTACAAGCCCTTTTTATTTTTCTTTTTGGTCACCTTTCTTAATGTCCCACAAGTATCTGGGGTCAAGAGAAGTGGTAAAACTTAGGATTCCAGAGAAGGTGCTAGGGAATTTCTTCAAAATTATTGACATTTATATAGCACTCTGTATTCACAAAGGGTTTTATGATTATAAAGCTTTCCCTAAGTTATCTCATATTATACTCCCAACCACCCTGTGAGTAGGTAGAGTCATTGTTCAGATTTTATGGAGGAGTAATCTGAGATTCAGAGACTATATGTGACTTGCTTAAGGTAACATAATTATGAGGTCAACCCAGGTCTTCTGATTTCAGGTTCAAAGCTATTCCTACTATACTATACTGTATCAAAGAAAGCATCTTGCAAACTTTTTTTAAAATTCTATAATCTTCCATTCCAATGGGGATTTTAAAAAAATCATTATTAAAGATCTCAAATCCAAGAAATATAAGGAATTGATTTAAATTTATAAGAATAAGAGCTATTCCCCAATTAATAAATGGTCAAAATACAGAAACAGAAAGGTTTTGATTTGCTTGTTTGTTTCTAAAGACTATCCTGCTCAGGCTAGAAGTGCAGGAGCCATGGGCTGATTTCACTCTAATCAGCAGTGTAGCTATGACTTGTTCCATTTCTGACCTGGTCCAGTTTACCCCTCATTAAGAAATCTGGTGCACCCTCAATTCCCTCTCTCTTCTAGAGGACTCATCATATGGATGGTAGACTTAGTGTGTGAAACTAGCTGGATCGATCCATGGCAGCCCAGAACTTGGAGCTCACGTAATCTATCTGCCTTTCTTTACCTAGGGTTACAGACATGTGTCACCCTATCTCATTAAGCAGGAAGTTTAAAACCTATCAATAGCCATAGAAAAAGTGTTCCAAATCACTAATAATTAAAGAAATGCAAAATAAAACAATTCTAAGGTTTCACCTCATACCCATGAGACTAGAAAAGAGAAAAAAAGGAAAATAAAAAAGTATTGAATGTACTTTAGGCAATTATGCACATTGATGGGTTATTGGTGGAGCCAAAAATTGGTAGTTTTTCTGGAGATAAATTTGAAACTATCCTGAAAAAGAGTACTAAACTATGCATGCTCTTTGACCCCATGATGCTACTACTAGGCCTATTCCCTAAAGTTCAAAGGAAGAGAAAAAGATCTATATAATAAAAATATTAATAGTAGCTCTTTTTTGTAGTACCAATGAACTGGAAACTGTGTGTATGCATTGGCTAGGGAATGGTTAATGAAATTATGACATATGAACATAACATAATGCCAATGTACTATAAGAAATGAGAAAAGGGATCGTGTCAGAGAAACTTGGGAAGATTCATATGAACTGATGTAGAGTGAAGAGGGAAGAACCAGGGGAACAATATACATATATATAATGTATGTATATGTATATTTGTGTGTATGTATATGTATGTACATATATACTTGTATGTGTATGTATATGTATACACACATACATATATACCCAAATATATATATATATATATATATATATACACACACATACACACACACATAAACACACACATATAATAGCAATAATAGTATAAAGAAAAAGAATGGAAGCCAAGATGGTAGAGTAGAAGCAGGGACCTGCTTGAGCTCTCTCCACAAAGCACTCAAAACACCTGTAAAAAATGACTCTAAACAAATTCTAGAGCAGCAGAAGCCACAAAATGATAGCCTGAAGCAAATTTCCAGCCAAAGACAATGTGGAAGGTAGGCAGGAAGAGTCTATTGCATTGAATTGGGAGTGGTGCAGATGGAACTGACTAGCTGGCAGCTGTGGCATTTCCAGACTTCTAAAACCACAAATACAAAAGACAGTTTTGAAGGTCATTTGGAAGGGTCACTCAACTGGCTGAGAGGGGAACATGGTCTGGCCTCAGCCCTAGCCCCAGTCATGGCCTGACCCAACCTCAGGGTGGCAGCAGCCATTGCAAAAGTAGCCCTTGTTTCTGGAGTTGTCAACTTAACAAAGAATTCAAAAGACAAGTAATTGACTGTGAAAATGAGTAAGGTGGGAGCAGGGGAAGGAGAAACCAGACTATAGAGTCTTACTTTCTTGGTGAAGAAGGTCATTGGTGATGAAGAAGATAAAATCATACAACCAGAAGAAGACAACAAAAGTCAAAGCTCCTGTACCCAAAGCCTCCAATAAAGATATGAATTGGTTTCAGGCCATGGAAGGGCTCAAAAAATATTTTGAAAATCAAGTAAAAGAAGTAGAATAAAAATTGAGAGGAGAAATGAGAATGATGTGAGAAAATCATGAAAAACGAGGCAGCAGTTTCTAAGGGAAACTACAAAAAATGCTGAAGAAAATAACACCTTTAAAATTAGATTATCCCAAATGGCAAAAGAGATCCAAAAAGTCAATGAGGAGAAGAACGCCTTAAAAAGCAGAATGGACCAAATGGAAAAGAAGGCCCAAAAGCTCACTGAAGAAAATAATTCCTTAAAAATTAGAATGGAGCAAATGGAAGCTAATGACTTTATGAGAAATTAAGAAGTTATAAAAAAACCAAAAGAATGAAAAACAGAAGACAATGTGAATTATTTCATTGGAAAAACCACTGGCCTGGAAAATGGATCCAGAAAAGATAGTTTAAAAATTATTGGAGTACCTGATCAAATAAAAAAAGCATAGACATCATCTTTCAAGAAATTATCAAGGAAAACTTCCATGATATTCTAGAACTAGAGTAAAATAGAAATGGAAAGAATTTACTGATTGCCTTCAGAAAGAAAACTCTTATGAGTATTAGAACCAAATTCTAGAGTTCCCAAGTCAAGGAGAAAATACTACAAGCTTCCAGAAAGAAACAATTCAAGTATTGTGGAAATGCAATCAAGATAACATAACATTTAGCAACTTCTACATGGATCAGAGGGTTGGGAATATGATACTCCAGAGTCAAAGAATCTATGATTAAATCATGAGTCACCCACCCAGCAAAATGGAGTTTAATACTTCAGGGGAAAAAGTGGAATTTCAATGAAATAGAGGACTTCTAAGCATTCTTGTTGAAAAGACCAGATTTGAATAGAAAATTGTATGTGTGTGGTGTGTGTATGTATATGAATATATATATATATATAGGAACATATATATGTGCATGTATATGTGTGTGTGTAGAGAGAGACAGAGACAGAGAGAGACAGGGCACAGGGTTGAACTGAATACGAAGGGATGATATCTAAAAAATAAAATTAAGTGTTGAGAGGAGTGTACTGGGAGAAAGAGAAAGGGAGAAGTAGAATGCAGTAAATCATCTCACATAAAAGAGACAGGAAAGAGTTTTTACAATGGAGGGGAAAAAAGGGGAGGTGAAGGGGAATAAGTGAACCTTCCTTTCATTGGATTTAGCTTCAGGAGGGATAATACAAACACTCAATTAAGTATGGAAGTTTATCTTACCCTACAGGAAAACAGGGGGAAAGGGGATAAGAGAGGGGGGAATAATAGAAGGAATGGCAGATTGGGAAAAGGGGTAATTGGCAGTAAACACTTTTGTAGTGGGACAGATCAAAGGAGAGAATAAATGGAGGGCAGGACAGGATAGAGGTAATATAATTAGTCTTTCAGAATATGACTGTTATAGAAGTGTTTTGCATGATTACATATGCAAAATCTATATCAAATTGCTTGCCTTCTCAATGAGGGTGGGTGGGGAGGGGGTGAAGGGAAAGAATGTGTAACTCAAAGCTTTAAAAATGAATGTTGGAGGTTGTTTTTACATGCAACTAGGAAATTAGATATAGAGGCAATGGGGTATAGACATCTATCTTGCTCTACTGGAAAATAGAAGAGAAGGTGATGGGGGGCGGGATGAGAAATGGGAGGTCAGATTAGAGGAAAAGGTAATCAAATTACATGCTGTCCTGGGTGGAGGGAGGAGAATGATGGGGAGAAAATTTCAAATTCAAAATGATGTGGAAATGAATATTGAAAACTGAAAATAAATTGAAAAAAAAGAACACTGAAAGACTCAAGTCTACTGATTAGTTCAGTGATCATCCTTGATTCCAGAACATTAATGATGAAACATTTTACCCATCTCTACACAGAGAAGTGAAAGACACAAGATGAAAATTTGGATACTTATTTTTAGATGTGGCCAATATGCGAGTTTGCTTTGCTTGACTATGCATATTTCGTACAGTAGTTTTTTTTCTTTTTTCTTTTCAGTGAGGGGTAAAATGATATAGGGATAATCTCAGGGTCTCTCTTAAGAACTTTGGATTTTGTTATGTGACTTGAGAGTCACTGGCACAGGACCACTCAGTATAGCATGCCCTGATCCGAGCAGGTGCTCTGTGAGCAAAGCAGAACTGAAGTAGATCAAAAGCTACATTAGAGGTGCAAATTTAGAGAATCCACCCCAAATGTCCAAACAGACTACTTGTGCCCAGTTTGTGGTAGAGCACTCTGAGCTCAGATTCATCTGATCAGCCATAGTCGAATGCACTGTAACTTGACTCTAACGTAGTGATGTCATTTTGGTCCTCTTTGAATGAAGGACAACAACTGCTGAGGGTTAGGAGAGAGAGAAAATAATGTTTGTTAATTGAAAAAGATTTTGTTGTTGTTGCTGTTCATTGTGTCCAACTCTTCACGAAACCACATGGAAACAAAAAATGTTAACTTGGACAGACTTTGAGAGATGGTAAAGCATAGAAGACTATGCTATGGTCTATGGCAGAGGTTCCCAAACTTACTTGGCCTACCACCCCCTTTTCAAAAAACAAAGTTACTCAGTGTCCCCCGAAGTCTATTCTCTTTAATCCTTTAATTTTTAAAAAAAAATTGTCATTTCAAAAAAATTTTTTTTTAAAAATGATGCATCTTAGCTTTAATAACTAATTGTAAATATGTGGGTTTTTCCCTTCATTGAAATTTTGATAATATAATATTATCTCATGTAACTGTATAATATCATATGGTAAGCTCATATTCCTGCTGATGCAGGCTGGGCTTCCTGAGAATGCCAACATTTGCTTCTTAAGACCTATCAGTGGACTTGACCACCAGTTATATCTTACATTTTGTGCATTTATTTGGAAAATAATATAATCACTACAACTTTAACTTTGTTATACATCACATGAAACATATACAAACAGTTTTTCAAAGTTTTCTTCTCTTCTTTCCTTATGCTTCCACAATCTCCTTACTTTTATTCAATACTCCACAATTACGCCCCAGGATACTACTGCCCCCTTGGATCATCTCAGCATGCCCCAGGGGGTGGTTTCACCCACTTTGGAAATATCTGGATTGAGTCACGAAGGGTCAGACACAACCACAACAATTTTAAAAGATGAAGAAAATTAAAAGTTTCTTAAAAATAAAATGGAAGTTACATTAAGAAAATTATCATCATCATCAATCTCACATTTCCTATTGGAAATTTCAAAGTACATGTCCCATAGCCATCTCAAATTCAACATATTCAAAAGAGAACTCATTTTCTCTCCAAATCTACTTCTCTTTCAAGGGTCAGAATGCAATGAGATACTTGTGAACCATTAAACTATAAAAAAGATGAAAAGGACACAATTCTTAACATTAAAAAGATACTAATTCATATAAAAGTTACTCCTCTCCACCTTCATAATTACCATGACAATGGACCATACTAGATAAGAATAAAATTCCTTCAGGGCAGTAAGAATGCCACTAAAACCCTAACTCCCCATAGGCTGGGTCTTTCATGCGTCAGGCTATAAGGAAAGTCAAGAGCTTCTCCACCCACTTAAAGGTGCAGACCAGACAACGTAAAACAGGCACTACTGCCACCAAAAGCTGAATTGGAGAGATTGTAGAGAGTGTGGGTGGAGTAATAATTGATCTAAAGCCTGTGTTGCTTAGTTTAGTTTTTCCTTAAAAGGTAGTAAACTGTCCTCACTATTTAATTAGCTCTGGGAACTAAGGCTCAGGCTATTTAAATACCTTCAGGACTGCCTGAATATAAAAATAGCCAGGGTTTAAAAGGCTGGAATGCTCAGGCTTCTGACTATTAACTGAGCGTGTCCAACGCTAACAAGGAAAAGTTCCTCTTAACTGAATAAAGACTGTGATTTCCATAGAAAATCCTTTCACTGTCCTAAATATAGGCACCTAAGTGATGAAGTGGATAAAGTGACAGACTTGAAGTCAGGAAGACTCATCTTCTTGAGTTCCAATCTGATCTCAGACTCCTACTAGTTGTGTGGCCCTGGGCAAGTCACTTCACCCTATTTCCCTCATTTTCCTCATCTGTAAAATGAGCTGGAGAAGGAAATGGTAAACCATTCCAGTATCTTTGCCAAGAAAACCCCAAATGAAGTCACAAAAGTAGGTCATGACTGAATAACCACAATCTAAATATCTTTCCCCTATCAGACTAAGTAAATTTCCTTTTGTGAACTACTAAATGTTCCATGAATGACTTATTTCTTTTCAAACAAGTGGCCTGAGTCAACCCTTCCCTACAAGAGGATTAAGATGTTATAATGCTGAAAAGGTATGAAGGGGCCAGGTTGTGAGGAGATGCAAACACAAAGCCTATGAGTCAATATCTGATCCTAAAGGTACTAGGGAGTCATTGAATTTTATTGAACAGGGTAGGGAGGAGAATGAGAGGGGAGGGTAGCATTGTCAAACCAAGGCTTTAGGAAAATCTCTCTGTTGGTTGTACTGATAATAAATTGGAATGAGGAGATACTTGAGGTAGGGAAACCTTTAGGGTACTTTCCTCAATAGACCCCAAGAGAGGTGAGAGTTGCCTGAACCATGTGTGACAAATAGAGAAAAGAAAACTCAAGTGAAAGATGTTCTGGAAGTCAGATTTGGCAATTGATTCAATATTGATTAGATAAATGAGGTTGAGGTTGTGAACCTGGGTGATTAGACAGTGGCTCCCTTCAACAGAAATAAGCAAATTTGGAAGAAGGGTAGGGTTAAAGGGAAGGATTTGGACATTATGAGATGACTCTGGGACATCCAGTTTGAAAATGTCCAATGAGGAAGTTGGTGAAGTGGGTTGGATCTTGAGTGGAAAACTGTCTTGTTACATAGATTTGAGAGCTGTCTATATAAAAATGACAATGGATTTAACATGGGAACTGATGAGATCATAGAATGAAAAAGTGGAAAATGAAAAGAGAAAGATCCCAGAACAGGACTTAGAGGAACATTCATAGTTAAAGTAGTAGTATATGGATGGTGATGTAGGAAGGAGCCTGAGAAAGTTAAATAGATAATAGGGAAACAGAGAGAGAGAGACAGAGACAGAGAGACAGACAGAGAGACAGATAGAGAGAGTGTAATAAGGCATTTAAAGTTAAAAGTAAAATTTCCCTGCAGTTCTACTCAGAGATAGACATAGAATGAGAGTTTGAAATGATAGCAGCAGGAAGTAGAGAAAGCACAATTATTTAAAATAATTCCTTAATAGGGAATGTAGAATTGTTTTTGGTTTCCCATGCAACTTCTGAAAATCTCAGTAGCCTTTATCCCAAAGTGGACCAAATAGGCCAACTTTAAAGTCACAACTTGAAGGTGGCACACTGGATAGAACTTTGGGTTTGGAGTCAGAAAAATCCAAATTCAAATCTGGCCTCAAAACCCTTTTCTAGCTGTGAGGCCCTGGGTAAGTCATTAAACCTCTGGATGCCTCAGTTTCATCATCTGTCAAATAGGGATGATAACAGTATTTCTTACCTCTAAGGGTTTTGTGACAAAATAATATTTGTAAAGTGCTTTGTGAACCTTAAAGCATTATAGAAATAACAAGTTTTATTAATACTTAGGTTCTACTAACTCAACAAAAGTTATTTAGAGAATATCATAGGGAATTCTATAATTCTGAAACATGTTATATTTGAAATTCTATATTAACTACTGCTGAATCTTAGGAACTTATAACAGTAACTGAGTTATTATTATGAATTGCTCAACTTGTTCTGGGTTAATGATTCATGTGGTTCTAGTCTTAATAGGGGGAAAGTGCAAATGGTCATGGAGAACAAGGGAGAGAGTCACTACCTGTTGCCTCTGCTTCTTTTTTTTTGTAAGACAATATTAGGTGCTTGTGGTTTAGTGGGAGAAAAAAAAAACTCACTGGATTCAGAGTCCAGACAGCAGGGTTTGAACCATAACTCCATTATTTCCTATCTGGGTGACCTTGGGCAATTCTAGGTCCAATTTCCTCCTATGTAACAAAGGAAAATTGTACTCAATGTTGTTTAGGGTCTCTTGCAATGCTATAATTTCATGTAACACTCAGGCAACACCTTCATTTCAAGAGGACTAGAAATAAATTTATTTACTATCAGGAGTTAAATGGGTTCTCTCTCTTTCTCTCTCTCTCTCTCTCTCTCTCTCTCTCTCTCTCTCTCTCTCTCTCTCTCTCTCTTTCTCTCTTTTCTGCATTTTCCCTAGAGTGTCTATCTGCCACTAATTACAGAATTTATGGAGAGCCAGGAAAAATGGTATCGATTTCTTGAGCTACTCCCTTCCTAACTTGATTCCCAGAATTAATATGCTTAGAAGATGGTAAGAAGTCTTCCAAGAAACTAAAGGAGTCTATATAGTTAATACAGATGCAGACATATAATTTTGAAATGTTAGAGAGATTTAATCCCAGACATAGCCTAAGGGGAAGAAAAATGTGTGATGTTTGGCTTTAGTGAGCTCCCATTCCCATTTTCAGCATGCTTTCCCCACCCTCAACATAAATGCCAGGTGCTGTCACATTGCCCTTTGGCTCCTCTGAGTATGACTCAGGACCCTATTGCCTAGGTAAGATCATGTCTCCCTCTTTCCTCCTGCTACTTGCTTCTCTTATCTCTCATTGCTTCAGTATCTGGCTCTCGTACTGCTACCAGTAGAAAAGTAGCTAATGAACATATTGAGACTAAGGAATTAATGACTGATAACAGCAAAAATTTGCAGAGCAATTTGCATTTTAAACTAAAATTCCAGGTATCAACAGTTTTATCCAAAGGAATAATATCTCTAATGGTAGAAATCCAGAAAATGTTGTAGATGGCCTAAAGGAGGAGGAGGATGGTATAATGGAAAGAGCAAATAGTCTGAGAGTCAGGAGATCTGTTTTTCTACCAACTCTCTGTGTCATCTTATCTAAGCCAGTGAACTTCTCTTGACTTGAGGTCAAGCTTTCTTATCCATAAAATGACAGGCTAGGAGTCAATGATCTCCAAGGTCTTTAGAAAAGTCTATGATTCCTAGTTAGGAATCATGTGCCTATATCCTACCATAAGATCAACTGCCTCCCTGGATACAGTTCAGTTGATTCTTCATCCCATGCCATTTCTCACTTTGTCTATCAGAGTGGGGAATCTGCAGCCTCAAGGCCACATGTGGCCCTCTAGGTCCTCAACTGTGGCCCTTTGACTGAATCCTATTTGTTTTGTGAAGTTTGGATTCAGTCAAAGGGCTACACTTGAGAACCTATAGGGTCACCTGTGGCCTTGTGGGTGAAGATTCCCCACCCCTAGATCTCCACTCTATTTAGCATGTCTAGCTAGATAGACTTTCACAGTCATGAAGATCATTGACTTCAAACATGTATTGATCACCTGTGCAAGGAGTCTGTGTTAAATGATAGAAAGGATACAGAGATATAGAATAATAATTATACATATATAGTGTAAAGACATGCATTTATGTACATATATGTATGTATAAGGATATGTACATGTGTGTATGTATATGTATATATATATATATATATATATGTATTATATACATTGGATGACTGGGTGGCTCAGTTACTAAAGCTCTGGACCCCGAGACAAGAAGACGCACCTTTGTGAATTAAAATCTAGCCTCAGATACTTACTTAGTTGTATGACTCTGGGCAAGTCACTTAACCCTGTTTGCTTCAGTATCCTCATCTGTAAAATGAGCTGCAGAAGAAAACGGTCAACCACTCTATACTTCCTTTATTACCTGGGAAAGCTATACTCAATTGGAGGGTTGAATTATTATAATAACATTATTTTGAAACATATGAAGAGTTTGTAAATTGACTCATACATATCATTTTTTGAGAGAACACTTATTAGTTTAAAAGTCCCTGTCTTTTAAACATTTACAATCTAATAGACCTCCATAATTTTTTTTGATAGTTTCAGGGCCCTTAAATAGGCAAAACCAATAAGAAAACCCCAAATGAGATCATGAAGAGTTAAAACACAATTGAAAAATGACTCAATAATAATTGTATATGTGTGTGCATATATGTATGTGTACACACATATATGCAATGTATATATATCCATACTATACACATATAAAATATACATCGCACATATATGTCTGTGTGTATATGTTTTTTTGGTGTGTGTGTGTCATCTACCTCCCAGGGTTGTCGTGAGGGTCAACTGAGATAATATATGCAAAATGCTTTTTTAATCTTAAAATGATATATAAATTGTTGTTATTATTTTTGGTGGTGATGTTGATAGTAACAGTAGAAGTAATAATAGCATATGATTACAGAACAGTGAGTAGTAAAATATTTTTATGGAATTGAAGAATATTTTATTTTCAATACTTTAAACATGAGTTCATAAAGTAGCTTCCTCTATTACCTGGGAAAGATATACCCCATTAGAGGCCTGAGTTATTATAATAATGTTATTTTCAAACATACATAGAGTTTGTAAACTGATTCACACTCGTTATTTTTTTTTTGGCAGAACACTTACAAGATATTGTCCCTATCTTTTAAAAATGTTTACAATTTAATAGACCTCCATAATTTTCTTTGATAGTTTCAAGGCCCTTAGATAGGAAAGCCAATACCACTATCTTTCCCTTTCCTTCCTCTTTCTTAATGGATGCCATTTTCTTAATGGAGGAAGTTATAAAGAGGCAAATTCAGATTTAATATAAGGGAAAACTTCCTAACAGAGCTTCCTAAAAGTGGAATGGGTTGCTTAGGAAGAGAAATGGATTCTAATTGGAGGTCTCTAAATAAAAAAGGGTGGATGACCATTTGTTGGGTGTGTTGGAGTGGGAATTCTTTTTTGGATAGTGGTTTTAGGCTAGCTTGCCAATAGTATATCTTCCAACTCTGAAATCTCAGGGTTCTGCTGCTTTGGTTGAAAGAGAGTAGGAAAGTAGGATTTAAAGCATGCCATAGTAGAGGAGCCTCCAGTAGGAGGAAGTATTTTTCCACTGACTTCCCCATGGAGTTGGGGACAGGTATATTAGAAGCCAGCATCTCCCCTCTGTAGGGATCAGCTCAAACTCTATACTCTCCACTGGGACTTGTCATACCAGAGCTCTTGTTTCCTTTCCTACCTCTGGCCTGTGCTCAGATCCTATCAAATTAATAAGTTACCATGAAAACTTTTGCCAATATGAATTGAAGTGTAAAACATAATAATGAGTCTATGGTAAATACAGATAACATTAAAGGAACATTGCTCCAAATTGAGAGACTTTGAACCTTTGATTTGAAGAAATCAAACTTTATATATAACTGAATTATGATATCAGAGTTTGATTATAGATTGTCTTACAAAAATCCCACACTAAAGAATATTAAAAGGAGTATATGTGAAAGTTGTTCTGAGGAGAAGTAGATATGCATTATATTTTGTAAATATCTTCTGGAGATTTTCTAGAAATAGAAAATAGAATAATGTAATCAATGTTAATGTTAGAAAACAGCTTTGAGATCATCTGGTCTAGCCCCCTCTAATAATGTAAAGCCTAAAAAGAAGTTACTGTCAATCCACTTAAATTCTTTCCTTGAACTTGAAAAATCCTAATCACTGTGTAACATAGCCCACTGCTTAGTTTACTGCACTCAAACTCACTTTCTCTACTGTAACTTACAGAGTGAAAATATAATTAAATGATCTATTTAGTTACTGTCTTTTTAATGGCCAAGATTCTACAGAATATTATAGAAAGGACCTGGGAGTGCCAATCAGGAGGCTTGGGCTGTAATCCCAGTTATACCATGATGTTTAACATTGACCAAATCCTTTCCCCACTTTTTAAGACATCTTCTTGGTCTTTAAAGTGAAGGTATTGTTCTAGAAGACCTCTTAGACAATTTTGGGTCTGCCATTTTGATTCTGTAACAAACAGAACACCAACATCTTCATCAGGAAACAGATTCCTTGAGTAGGAGCTAAAGAAAGCATCTGTTTGAGAAAATTCTTCAACTGTTAAGATTAATTTAAAGAGAGCAAAAAGACTCTTCACTAGGGATCATCTGTTGGGACAAGGAAACAATCAATACCTCAGCACTTTTTTGTGAAAACCCAGTGATCAAAAGGATATTCATTAAGATTAAGTTCTTAGAAGAATTTAATTCAAAACTCAAATTAAAAAAAAATTAAAAACTCAAATAAAAGAGAATGAGAAAAAATTAAGAAAAAAATAAAAAGCAATCCAAGAAAATTATGAAAAGAAAGTTAACCAATTGGAAAAATAGGTCCAAAATCTTAAGGAAGAAAATAACTCTTTGAAAACTAGAAATGGGAGGCAGGTGGAGTCAAGATGATGGAGTAGAAAGACGCACATACTCTAGCTCTTCCCCCACAGTCCATAACATACCTGAAGAGAAAGATTCTCAACAAATTCTAGAGCAGCTGAAGCCAGGAATGATGGATTGGAGGAGATTTCCAGCCCTGGGTGACCTGGAAGGATGGTGGGAAAGGTCTGTTGCACCAGATGTGGAGTGGAGCCCAGCCTAGCTTTGGCCACTCAGCACCAGGAGGAGCAGGACCAAAGTGGTGGAATCCCCAGAAGCAGTGGAGGTTCAAAGATCCCTCAACCCACAAGTGACAGAGACACATCTAAGGTCAGTGAGAGAGCTTTTTAACCTCCATGACAAGGGAGCAAGGTCCTCCCCTAGTCCCAGCCCCAGGTGGCGGTGGCAGTGGCAGCGGCAGTGGGAGGTGGCCGTGGTGGAGGTGGCCGTGGAAGGCAGCAGCCAGTTTCCATTGTTGAAGTCCTCACCTTAAAGCTCTGGAGGGAATTGAGCAGCTGATCTGAACCTCAGCCACGGGCCAGGCCAGGGAGTAAACTCCTCTCCCTTGATTGTGCCACCTTAGAGGAACTAAGATCTTACAGGTCCCCAGAGTATACCCTATACTTTAAAAAGGACCCAAAAGTCAAGTAACCAGGTGGGAAAATGCTCAAAAAAGGGGAAAAAGTAAGACTATAGAAGGTTAATTTCTTGGTGAACACATATTCTCTCCCTATCTTTCAGATGAGGAAGAACAATGCTTACTATCAGGGGATGACATAAAAGTAAAGGATTCTGCGTCCAAAACCTCCAAAATAAGTATGCAGTGGTCCCAGACCATGGAAGAGCTCAGAAAGGATTTTGAAAATCAAGCAAGAGAACTGGAGGAAAAATTGGGAAAAGAAATGAGAGCAATGCAAGAAAATCATCAAAATCAAGTCAACAGTTTGCTAAAGGAGACCCAAAAAATGTTGAAGAAAACAACATCTTTAAAAATAGGTTAACTCAATTGGCAAAAGAGGTTCAAAAACTCAACAAGGAGAAGAATGCTTTAAAAAGCAGAATTAGTCAAATGGAAAAGGAGGTAAAAAATCTCACTGAAGAAAATAGCTCTTTAAAAATTAGAATGGAATAGATGGAAGCTAATGACTTTATGAAAACCAAGAAATTACAAAACAAAACCAAAAGAATGAAAAAAATGGATGATAATGTGAAATATCTCATTGGAAAAACAACTGACATGGAAAATAGATCCAGGAGAGCTAATTTAAAATTATGGGACTACCTGAAAGCCATGATCAAAAAAAGAACCTAGACATCATCTTTCATGAGATTATCAAGGAAAACTGCCCTGATATTCTAGAACCAGAGGGCAAAATAAATATTGAAAGAATCCACCAATCACCTCCTAAAAGAGATCTGAAAAAAAGAAACTCCTAGGAATAGTGTAGTCAAATTTCAGAGTTCCCTGGTCAAGGAAAAAATATTTCAAGCAGCTAGAAAGAAACAATTTGAGTATTGTGGAAATACAATCAGGATAACACAGGATCTGGCAGCTTCTACATTAAGGGACCAAAGGGCTTGGGATAGGATATTCTAGAAGTCAAAGAAACAAGGACTCAAACCAAGAATCACATACCCAGAAAAACTGAGTAAAATACTTCAGGGGAAAAAAATGGTCTTTCAATGAAATAGAGGACTTTCAAGCATTCTTGATGAAAAGACCAGAGCTGAAAAGAAAATTTGACTTTCAAACACAAGAATCAAGAGAAGTATGGAAAGGTAAACAGGAAAGAGAAATCACAAGGGACTTACTAAAGTTGAACTGTTTACATTCCTACATGAAAAGATAATATTTGTAACTCTTGAAATTTTTCTGAATATCTAGGTAGTTGGAGCAATTACACACACACACACACACACACAGAGAGAGAGAGAGAGAGAGAGAGAGAGAGAGAGAGAGAGAGAGAGAGAGAGAGAGCGCACAAGATGAGTTGAATAAGAAGGGATCATAGAAAAAAATAAAATTAAGGGGCAAGAGAGAAATATATTGGGAGGAGAAAGGGAGAAATGGAATGGGGAAAATTATCTCTCATAGAAGAGGAAAGAAAAAGCTTTTCCAATGGAGGGGAAAGGGGGAGAAGTGAGAGATAAAAAGTGAAGTTTACTCATCATATTTGGCTCAAGGAAGGAATAACACGCACATTCAATTTGGTATGAAAATCTATCTTACACTACAGGAAAGTAGGGGAGAAGGGGATAAGCAGGGTGGGGGCATGATGGAAGGGAGGGGAAATGGGAGGAGGGAGCAATTAGAAGTAAACTTGGGGAAGAACAAGGTGAAAAGAAAGAATAGAAGAAATGGGGGGCAGGATAGGATAAAGGGAAATATAATTACACAACACGACTATTATGGAAGTCATTTGCAAAACTACACTTATGAAGCCTATATTGAATTACTTGCCTTCTCAGTGGGGATGGGTGGGGAGGGAGGAAGGAAGAGAAGTTGGAATTCAAAGTTTTAGGAACAAATGTTGAGAATTGTTTTTGCATACAGCTGGGAAACAAGAAATATAGGTAATGGGATATAGAAATTTATCTTGCCCTACAGGACAAGAAAGAAGATAGGGATAAGGGAAGGGAGGGGTGTTAGAAGGGAGGGCATATTAGTGGAAGGGGTAATCAGAATGCAAAGAGTTTTGGGGTGGGGGGAAGGGAGAGATGGGGAGAAAATTTGGAACTCAAAATTTTGTGGAAATGAATATTGAAAACTTAAAATAAATAAACAAATAAAAAACTAGAAATGGGCAAGAGAAATCAAATGACATTATAAGACACAAGAAATAATAAAACTAGAAAAAAATTCAAGAGAATCTCATCTCATGAGAAAAACTATTGATTTAAGGAACAGATTGAGGAAACACAATGTCAGACTACCTCAGAGTTATGATCAAGAAAAGAATCTGGACACAGTATTACAAGAAATAATTAAAGAAAATTACCCTGAAATTTTAGAACAAGAGGGTAAAATAGAAATAGGGGGAAAAAACCCCACTATTCACCACCTGAAAAAGATCCCAGGAGGAAAACTTCCAGGAATGTCATAGCCAAGTTTCAAAACTTCCAAGTTAAGGAGAAAATACTACTTGGGCTGAGTCTTGAAGGAAACTAAAAGTTCTAAAAGGTAACATTAATCCTCCACCTGTCTAACTTGATTTTCAAAATCCTTTTTGAGCTCTTCCATGGCCCGAACCCATTGGATATCTATTTCGGATGTTTGGGATACAGAGGCCTTGACTTCTATGTCTTTCCCTGATGGTAAGCATTGTTCTTCCTCATCAGAAAGGAAAGGAGGGAATATCTGTTCACCAAGAAAGTAACCTTCTATGGTCTTACTTTTTTTTTCCTTTTCTGGGCATTTTCCCAGCCAGTTACTTGACTTCTGAGATTCCTCTCCACCCCCACCTCACTAGTGCTTGGGGTCTGGGATTCAAATGCTGATTCCCAGCCTCAGGGCTTTTGGCGGGGGGGGGGGGGGGGGGCGGGGCTGCTATTCAGTGTGAGAGGTTAAGTTCAGGTTCTCAGGTGGGGGCAGGGCCACTGCCCAGGCTCAGTTCCCTCAAGAGATTTATGCGGAGACCTTCCACAATGGATCTGAGGTTCTGCCTGCTTTGGGAGCCCTTGTCCACTGCTTCCCCTGCCCGCTTCCTCCCATGGGGGCCTGAGTCATGGAGACACCCCGCTCCCCTCTCCACCAGCCAGATAAGGTCTCTCACTGGCCTGTAGCACCTGTGACTTGAGGGAACTTTGCAGCCGCTGGAGACTCCGTCCCTGAAGCCTGCTCGGATCTGCTCCTCTCAGTGCTGTGGCCAAGGCAGGGCTGGGCTCCGCTCCAGGTCCGGTGTGCGACGGACCTTTGGAGTTGGTTTTTCAGGGCTCTCTGGAACGGAAATCTCTTTCACTCCATTGACGCGTGGCTTCTACTGCTCCAGAACCCATTGGGAGTTCTTTTTATAGGTAATTTATGGGCTGTGGGTTCAGAGATAGTATATGTGAATCTTTCTACTCTGCCATCTTGGCTCCTCTCCCCAAAGGTAACATTAATCAACCAGTTTCTTCTGAGGTCACTGATTCTTGGCCCCAGGTTTTCTCATGGGAAGAATAACACTGAGGTTAATAATCCTTGTACAACTTCTTTCCAGGACTGCTGTAAAATTCTTGGTAAAATACAAAGCACCACCCTCTGTGCCCCTTGTCAAGTCTAGAAAGCAAAAGCGACCACCTAGCATCCAAGAAAAATCCAAACGGTTGAGCCTCTATGTCTAAAGTTAGAGGGGCTCAAGGAAGTAAGGATGCCAGTGATGAGCCAGAGACAGAACACACTAAGAACAAGGGCAAATTGAATGTTGCCCTTGAGGTAGAAAGTCTTCTACATCCCAGTCTAAGGTGTCTAGTGAGTCAGACATGGTCAAGAATCAACCCAAAGGCAAAGGAAAAAAATCTGAAGCCTCTAGAGTATGCAAGAAAACTAGAAAAAGCCCCCAAAGTCTTTATCAAGGCCAGCCTGCAAGAAGTCTAAACAAAGCGCAAAAGGTTAATTGACCTAGGACCAGGTTCTAATAGGGAACTTGTTTTTGAAATAAATGGACTTTCTTTTTCTTTTAAAGAATGAGACAGAACTACTGGTATCCACTTGTCAATAAAGTTTTACTTCATTAAAAAAAAAAGAATGGAATAATGAGCTCATTTTCTCCACTCTGATCATACTTTTTCTCTTTTGTACATGTATCAGATTCCATAAAATGTTAAGGAAAGAATAAGCTACTCAAATACATGGTACTAGGCAAAAGTTCTATTAAAGAGGGAAATCCTGTCCAAGAAGGCAGTACTTCTCCTCCTGTCTGAAATTATCTTGGAGAGGCAGGTTGACCTTTCAAAACTTAGAAAGCCTCCAGTTTTTTAATCTAAAATGAAAGAACATATGCTAAGGTAAGTTAAGATTTAAGGCTCATGTTTACAGACCCACATGTTTGCTTCAGGTCATAGGAAGAAGGGCTTCCGGCATTTTCTGTTACAGCAATGTCTCTCACCAAATGTCATCAACTAGGAAGAAATCAGTTGAAGAAAATAAAAAAGCCAAATCATGAGAGAGAAGGCCAATTAAGAGGAAAAGCAGAGGTCATCTCATGCCTTTTTGAATGCCTCTGGTTCAGATGGGCTTACCATGTGGTAGATAGGATGCTTTGATTCACTACAGGTATAAAAGCCAAAAAATGGTCCAAAATCTTTTCTAGGGACTTCTATTGCTCAAAATCATGGCTCTCTGAGAAGTTGGCCCTCATTTCTTCCACATGAGGAGCTGAATCAGCTAAGCATGCTAACATGCTCTGTCTATGTTCAGAGAAGTAGGTTCATTGGTCAGCCATGTTGTTCCAACAACCATGAAGGCAACTGAAGCAGGTGCTGTAGAATGCTTAGAGCTTGGTCATCCGTGGAATCCCAGGTCATCACCAGATGTCCTTATTTTTGTCTTGGTACCTTATCTTGAGGACTAGAAGACAGAGGGAGGTTGACAAGTTTTTGCTACTCTGCCTTATCTAAGTCCAACTCAAGGGTAAGTCAAGATATCACCCTATGAAGTCACTGGTCCTCTTAGAAAATGAAGGATCAATGACTACCACAACCAAATGAGGAGGGTGATCTCTAATTGTTCTTCCAATTCTAATGCTGACTGTAAGCTTTATCCTGAGTATAATCAGGCAATTGATTTTAGCCTTTTGAACACACTGGATCCTGCAGTATGCTAAATTCTCATTGATTAAATTGACATGCCTCTGCAAATTCAAACCCATTAGATAGTGACAAATCTGTTAGCAGCAAGTCCCATGCCCTGTGTGCCTGTGGTTCCTTTAAAGGTATTAGCAAGTGTCTGTTCTCACATAGTGCATGATAGACCACAACCAAGCAATTTTCATGCCAAGGAGGTGTGGCTATGAAAAATCCCATTTTATAACTAACATAGAATGAAAACCACCACAGCCCCACAACTAGTCAATGGACTCAATCTTTTGGATTTGTCTTTTTTCTTTTTCCTTTAAAGAGTCATCCTGGTACAATAGAAATAGCCATGAATTTGATGTAAGAAAACCTTTTAAACCCATCTCAGCTAGGTGGCACAGTGGATAGAGTGTTGGACCTGGAACCAGGAAAACTCATCTTGCTGAGTTCAAATCTGGCCTTAGATACTTTCTAGCCATGTGATCCTGGGCAAGTCACTTTACCGTGTTTGCCTCAGTTTCCTCATCTGTAAAAGGAGTTGGAGAAGGAAATGGCAAACACTCCAGTATCTTTGCCAAGAAAACCTCAAAATGGGGTCATAAAAAATCAGATGTGACTGGACAACAACAGATACTTACTATCTGCCCTGGGCAAGTCACAACTTCTTGGTTCCTCAGTTTCTTCAAACATAAAATGAGAATAATATTTATGCTACCTACCTCAAAGGGTTGTCATAAAGGAAGAAACTTTAATGTGTTGTAGAAATGAAAAAGAAACCCATTATTAGTTCTGAGCACTTCCAAGCCAGTTCCTGCCATCAGTCTTCTGTACATTTCCTAGCTGAGAAGACCTAATATAATCTTCAAGTGCTGTGATTACATACCTAGGGTGATACTTCCTTAAAGGAGGGGATATTTGAACATTGATAAATGCTGGTGTGTGGAAGAAAGAAAAGTATAATCTATCACAGAGGATTTTTACAACTCAGATTCAAGGGACTCTAATCTTACATTTGTAAGAACTGGGTGGGTACTAAAGTTCTCTGTCTGAGTCATCCTGTTCCCACCCACAGATTCCAGAGCCTGGCATGAATAAACTCACTACCTATTACCATGTAGAAGGCAAATACCAATCAAAAGGCCTCCCCTAGAAAATGGTAGCCCCAATCAGCCCTTGGGCTGGTTCCTTTCTATGCCATTATGATCATTACTTCTAAACAGGATGGAGAAAGGAGGAAGGATTTATTTTAGAAAGTGATTTTACAAAAGAAATTTATGCTAATTTTGAAGGCAAAATGACCAATGAAAGAACAAGTAAAATGGTTATAATTAATGAACATATTCTAACTATTAAACATACTATCACAGTGCAACAAACCTATCTCTTTTCTTTAAGCTAATAAGAATGAATGCCTAAGGCATCCTTTAATCAACCTATTTCTGGGATCCAACTGAAGTGTATATCTACTCTATTTTATACCCACTTGTTGACTTCTCTGTTAGAATGTAAGCACATTTGAATAGGGGGTTTTCATTCTTTGTATTTGTATCCCAACCATGTTGATTGGTTGTTGTCCTTCTTTCTCGAAGAGGACAGAAATGACAACACACTATGCTAAAGTCAAGTTTCATTGTGTCTGACTGTGGCTGATCAGACCAATATGAGCTCAGAATGCTCTACCACAGGTTAGGCACAAATAGTCCATGTGAACATTCAGTGTGGATACTCTAAATTTGCACATCCTGCATTTCCTTTGAGCTGTCTCAATTCTGCTTTGTGCATAAAGCACAGCACCCTTTCTGATGTGGGCGCACCATGCTGAGCAATTCTGTGCCAATGTCTCCCATGTCATACAATCCATTTGAAAGTTCTTAAGAGAGACCTTGAAAGTGTCCTTCTATCACCACTTCTGACCACCATGTTATCGCCTGCTCCATGTGTTTCTCTATAAAATAATCTTTTTGACAAGTGTACATTTTGCATTCAAACAATGTGGCCAGCCCATCAGAGTTGTGCTCTTTGAAGCAGAGTTTGAATGCTTGGCAGTTTAGTTCGAGTAAGGACCGCAGTGTCTGGTATTTTTCCTGCCAGATGATCTTCAGAATCTTGCTTAGTTCAAATGGGAGTGATTCAGTTTTCTGACATGGCAATGGTAGACCGCCCAGGCTTCATAGGCATACAACAATGAGGTTAGCACAATGGCTCGGTAGACCTTCAGTTTGGTAGTCAGTTTGGTAGGGCCTCTCTCGTAATCATTGCTGACAAAATTCTTGCCAGACACTTCCTTAATAGGCTGAACCTTCACTTGGAAGATGTTCCTCCATCTGAGAGCCAATGTGGCTTCAGAAAAGGCCAAGAAACAGTGTTTGCTGCCCAACAATTCCAGGAGAAATGCCAGAGCAGAAAAGAGGTCTGTACACATTTGTAGATCTGATCAAGGACTTTGATACCATTATTCATGAGAGTTTATGGAAAATTATGTCAAAATTTGGTTGCCCAGAGAAGTCCATCAGCATTGTACATCAATTTCATAATGGTATGCTTGCCCAGGTTTTAGATAATGGACAATGCTCTTATGCCTTCCCAGTCACCAATGGAGTGAAACAAGGCTATGTGCTTGTTCCCATACTTTTTAGCATGATGTTTTCAATTATGTTGTCAAATGCTTTCAATGAGGACGAACACAGCATCCAACCATGTAGTCAGTTGGTCAATAAGAATTTATCAAGTGCCTACTGTATGCCAGGTGCTCTACTAAGCATTGTGGAAAGAAAGAAAAGTGAAATCCACTCAGTGCTCTCAAAGAGCAGAAGGTAGGATTTTAGCTGGGATTTGAAGGACTCCAAGAGGTAGAGATGAAGAGGGAGAATTTTTCTAGGCATGGTGGTCAGTAAGGGAAATTCCTGGAGTCAGGAGGTAAATGTCTTGTTTGATGAACAACAAGGAGGTCAGTATGACTAGATAGTGGAGTACATGGTGGGGTGGATGGTCTAAGAAGCCTGGAAAGGTAGGGAAGAAGGTTAGGAAGGAGTTTTAAAGACAAATAGAGAATGTTATATTTGATCCTAGAGGTAATATAGAGCCATTGGAGTTTACTGAATAGGGATAGGGGGCAATGTGCTCAGACTCATACTTCAGGAAGATTACTTTGACAGCTGTGTGGAGGATGAACTAGAGTGGGGAGAAACTTACGGCAGGAAGATCAACCAGTAGGCTACTGAAGTAGTCCAGGCATGAGGTGGTCAGTGCCTGAACCAGGGCAGTGTCAGTGTCAGAGGAGAGCAGGCAGTGTATTTTACAAAGGCAAAATCAATAAGGCTTGAGAACAGACTGAATAACAGGGTGAGAGAGAGGAATCAAGGATAAAACTTAGGCTGCAAGCCTGGTTGGCTGGGAAAATGGGTTATCCTCAATAATAATAAGAAAGTTAGGAGGAGGTGAGAATCTAGGGGCCTAGCATGGTGCTTGACACATAGTTTGTATCGAATAACTGCTTGATTGATTGATTTACCTGGGAGAGCTGAAAGATAACTCCTGTCCCAGGATATGCCCAGGAAGAAGGAGGAGAGACCAGGCTGGCATGAAGCAGGAACTACTGTTAGTTTAGAAATAGGTGGGCAAATGTGATGCACATACATGCTGTGTGTGCTTTGTGTGTGTTGCAATAGACATTTTTAGGTTCTGTAGCAATATGGCAGCCTCCCCTCTACCCTAGTAATTCAATCTGCCCTACCTTACCTTTTTCCCATCCTGCTCTTCTTGTACATGTGACAGTACTGCCCTCCTGTTTTGTGGGCAGAGAGTCAGTAACTGCATGGACTCACTTCATAACTTCAGGAAGTGGCAGATCCTCAGAAAAAAATTTCAAAAACTATGAATTCCTAGCTTTGATGATATGATCTCTTCATATCTCAGTTTTTCATCTTAAAAATGGAGAGAATAATTCCTGTCATTTATGTGAGATTAATTGCATATTTATAAAAAGTATTTTGAGATCTTGAGATGAACATTTTCTTGCCAATATGGGTGTTCCCTGATCTATATAACAGTCATGTTCTGATATAGCTGTGAGTAAATTAAATTTTTGTAAACTGAATTAGACTTTAAGTGTAATTCTGTTTAAAACTCACTGTGTAGAAAATTCCTTTATAAGGTGAAGAAACGTCATGTAAATACAAATAATCACAGCCAGGTTAATGTATATGTGGTTAGGATTTCTTTTTCTAGCCATTTTTCTGTAATCTGGATCCAGTTCACTTTTCCAGTCTTCTTTCATATTGGCCCCCTTCATGCACTCTACCTTCTAACCAATGGAACTACTCATGACACACTCTCCAATCTCATCCTACCATCTCCTGCTTTCATTCCTGGGGTACTAGGAGCCTGCAACAGACTCCTGCCACACGTGTGCCCATTCAGTTTTTCTGAATCCAGCTCCATTCCTCCAGGTGTACTTCCTTGTTTTCTCTCCAAGTGAAGTGGTCATCTCCCTTCTCTACCTTGGGCTGAGTCCAAATTTAAACTCTTTCTATAGTTGACATCTTCTGACTTGTAGTTATTGAAGTACATAATTTATCCTTTCCGCCTCTCTCCCCAAGGTAAGCTGTAAGCTCCTTGAGGCTATATCATAGGTAGTTTTTCATTTTTGTGTCCTAGTACCTTTCACAGGACATCAACACACTGCAGTTAATGTCTGCTCTACTGGATTATTTGCTGAAGTGGAACAATCGAAGTATATGGCTGTACTACCATGTTCCTCCTCTATCAAGCTATCCTTGGATGAATAACTAGCTATTAGTGTAAGCATGCCGGTGACTTGTGTATAACAGTCCTAGAGAAGATCCCCACTGCTCCTAAGGGGTACCCCTATAACTCTGAAGAGATGTAGCTGCCCTCTAGGGATCCAGTCTGCTAGTTGACATAATTGATAATTTATCGGTCTTGAAGTCAGGAAGACTCAACTTCAAAACTCATCCCAAAACACTTCCTAGATTAAGCACTCTGGGCAAGTCACTTCTTACAGTCTAATTTCTAATCTTCTTGGTAATTTCTGTTTTATAACCAGAGTGGTTTATAAACCGTAAACCTGTTCAAAACAGGGTTAGAAGTCAACTACATTTGGGATGCACCCAGCACAATGCCTGGCTTGTAAATTAAGGCTGGTAATTTCTCTCACATGCAACCTATGTAGTACCCTTCCTTAGTTAGCCTGCAGGGCACTTAAGACTGTCTAAGAGATAAGCTCAGTGAGCTAGGGAAAGTGAGAAAATTGGAGCTGTCTGTCAGATTAAGAAGGGTGGGGCACTGTGGGTGTGTGAAACCAAAAACCTTTTCTAAATCCTTTGTCAGGCAAGGGCTAGTAGTGGCTGTGGAAAGGAGCTGAAAAGTTACTGTCTTCTTCAATATTTCAGTGTTTCCAAATACTTCGTGGCCACTTCCCCTACCCACACTGATCACAGCCCCTCTCTTCTTTGTTGGTCAGCCTTCATTCTTGAGAAGGACCCGTGACATCAGAAGGGTGCTGTCTTGACTTGCATGTGGATTGTGTTTAAGTGAGGCAGAGCTGTGCCAAGTCATCAGTTTCATTCTCTCCTCCAGAGTACTTGGAGTCCAGTGGCAAGACATAGGGCAGGATGACTGGTGATGGCGATGGTCCCACATGCAGTGGGAGGCTGTGGCCAGCCTTTTTTCAGCTGACAACATATATAAGTTGCTGTGGAAAAGAATAAACCAACAGCCAACCAAATAAAACTTGCTGACTAGCACCAACTTTCCAGTAATGAAGCCCTGCCAGCATCTGAAGCTGGTTCTCAGATGGCAGTCACAGAATTTCCTTCCTGAGCCCACACCCCACACTCAATCTTGGAAGGCCAGCCACCAAAACGCAGGGTTAACTCCATGACATCAGAGGGAGACATCAGGAGTCCTAACTTATGTGGAATATGTGGAATGGCAAATACAGCATGTTGCTCCAGAAGCATGGGTGATTGTGAGGGGTTAGGCTTCCCTTCCAGGAACGTCTTAAAAATTGGTGTGATTTTTGTTTGAAGACTGTAAATTTACCATAGATTTACAGACCTAGGCACTGATACTGAAAATCATCTGCCCAAATTCAGTTCTGTATGGAGGAAAATCAAAGAGAAGAGGTCATTGAAGAACCTGAGAGAATCAGAACCTTTACAAAGAAATAATTTCTTGGATGGGAACAGTGGGGAACATTTTTGACATTGGAAATACCTGTAAATCCCAATAGACTTTGTATGCCACTGACCTTAAACGTATCTAAAAAAGATCTATCATTTTTGTCATGCGTGTGTGTGTAGATTTTTTAAAAAATGCTCCCTAAGAACAACAACAAAAAATTCCTAGTTATCTGGGGAGGTAGTTTGCTACAGAGTAGCCTAAGTTGGATTTAGCTTCCAGCTCTGTTACTTACTACCTGTATGACCTTGAGAAAAAATGTGACCTCATGTGTAGAAAATGAGAGGGATAGAAAGGATGAATTCCACGGTGCCCTTCTGTTTCTAAATCTATGATCCTGCCATGGTAAGGCGAAGCCATCATGCAGTAAGCGCTGACCATAGTGCTTGAAACACTGGACCTGAAGTCAGGAAGACTCATCTTCTTGAGTTCAAAGTAGCCTCAGACACTTAACAAGGGAAGTCGATGGACCTTCCTTTCCTCATCTGGAAAATGGGGATACTAATAATAAAACACCTGCCTGCCAGGATTGTTGTGTGGATTTAACGAGACAATAATTGTAAATGCTTAGCGCAGTCTCTGGCATATAGTAAGTAATAGGTAATTGTTAGCTATTGTTATTACTATTTTTAGTTACTGCTATTTACTATACTATTATTTACTTACTATTATTACTATTTTTTTCAGGGGGTGGAGAGCCTTTATTTATCTAATGAGGTCGGGGGAATCCTTCAGGACAGATAAGGGCCAACAGATAGGGCTATAAATGATAATAAAAGCCAAAAGATAGAAAACTTAAAAAACAGTTTTACATCATTATCAATAGGTTAAAAAATCCAGAGGTCCTTTAGAAGCTTTTAACTGAACTAACATTTTTGTAACAGATATACACATATGTGTACGTGTGTGGCTGCATGTACAAAATACATTTACATATATGTATATACATATGTGTGCATATGTCACATATATACAAACATTTTATCTATATTTTTACAAATAAGGAAACTGAGGCTCAAAGAGATACAATGAATTTCTCACAGTCTCATATTAGAAACACAATTCAGGTCTGGAGTTCAATTCCTGTTTCCTTTTTAAAAGCTCTACTCACATTCTTTTCTTTTGTTTCTTCACTGTCACTTCCAATTGCACTCATGCCCTCAGTAGAATTCTTCCTTGTAACAGAAAATAGTCATGCTAAACAAATCAAAGTCAGCACCCAAGCTGGTGGTGCCGGCATACCCAGGCACACCCTGCCCATATTCTTTGCATGCCTATGCATGGCAGCTGTCCAAACTTATTTCCGATTACTTCTCTACTCTAATCAGTTTTGTTAGCCCCCCAACCCCCAAATTCCGTATTTCTCCCATTTCCAATACCTGCAAGTTAATCAATAAATATTTATTGCTACCCACAATATACAGGGCACACATATTTTTAAAATTTCACTGCAACATTTTTGGGATACCTCTGTTGGTCTCCCCAAAAGGAGGAGTGTTAATAAATAGAAGGCTGGGTTCAAATCCTTCTTCTATCACATACTAGTTGTGTGACTATTGGCAAGAATAACTTTTTGATTCTCCATTAAACTATAAATTATAAAGCAGTTGCCAAAGAAAGCTTAAAAGATCATCTAGTTCAGCCTTCTACTTTTACAAGTGTAGAAATTTGATGCTTGGAGAGTTTAAGTGATTTTCCGAAGATCATACAGAAGCTAAATAACCTCTTATATCCAACCTTCAAGGTCCATTTAAAGTTTTCACACCTCCATGAAGCTCTCCTAACCACTTCCTCTCTCTTTTCTAAAGCCTTCTGCAGCACTGATTATCCGGACTCTGGATACAGCTCTTCATTTATTCATTCATCAAATAAAATATTAAGCAGTTATTACGGACCAAGCAGTGTTCAGGCACTTTCTCAGTCTCTTCCCTGTTTGATATGTATATGCTGTGACTCTGTAAGCCAGCAGAGGAAAAGGACTGTTTTAGCTCTCTCTTAGCACATTACCTTGCTTATAGAACAAACTCAACACTGATTTGTTGAACTGAATGTATTTTGTCTTTAACTGTCCTTGAAGACATTGCTTTTGTCTTATGTTTGTCTTATTCCTCAAATTCATTGACTCAGCTAATCCTGGGCACCCAGTAGGTGCTCTTAAAAAATGTTCTTGAAATGAATGTGCCCTTTACAAGGTACAAATGTGATTACTCCAAGTGAAAATGGGGTGGGGAGGCAGGGACTCTTGCAAATCATTGTCTCTGTGACTTGCTCTTTCATCAAGTGGAATCAGGGACTCAACAGATCAGGAGTCCTCTCACCACCCTACACCACCAACACACATACTTGAATTGAATGCATATAGGTATCCCTTAGTTATTGGAGCTGGAAGGAGTATGGGGTGAGGTGGGATGCTTTCAGAAATGGCAGCCTCAGGAGATTTCTAGCTAGGGCTTGGGAGGATTTGAGCCAGAAACCACAAATCTATCCATGCTTGTTCCAATTCAGACAACCACCTGTGGCTATTTGGCTTTCCTTTTCCTGAAATTTCACTCCCCTGTCATCCTCGATGTATTTTGCATAAACTATTGCCTGTTCTGCGCACACACTGGCCAAACTCCAAAAATGGGGGAAAGGAACTAGATTATTAGAACTGGTCTGGACTTTTGAGATTCCTGCTATTAACAAATGTGGGGATGGTGACTAGAGAGGCTAAGCCAATGAATAGCCTGAGATCACAGATTAAGGTTAGAAGCACGACCAGAATCAAAGCCAAAGCTTTTTTTTTTTTAAACTTCACTTCAATGTTAGTGAATCACAAAATAGTTGAAAGAATATACAGATAAATTTTCACAGATTTAGAGTTTGTAGGGATCTCCATTTACTCAGCCCTCTTAATTTCACAGATGAGGAAACCAAAGCTGTTTGAGGTTGTTTAGTTACCCAGTGGACATAGAGAACACTGGATGTGGTATCAGGAGGACCTGAGTTCAAATCCTTCTTCAGACTCTACCTACCTTTGTGACCCTGAGCTTCACTTAAGTCTCTCAGCCTCAGCTTCCTGACCTACAAAACGGGGGTGATAATAGCACTTACCTCTCAGGTCGAACACTAAATGAAATAGCATGTATAAAGTGCTTTGAAAATAAAGGGGGGAAAAAAGGAAACTGAGGTCCAAAATTGTCAACGGACATGGGATTTGAACTCAGGGCTTCTAACTCCAAATCAAGAAAAAAAGCCTGTTATGTTAGGATTTTCTCTCTTCTGTGACAGTCAGTGAATTCAAAAGAAGGTTTCAAGCTTACTGAGGGGAGAATATGGAGTGTGAGTGGATACTTTCTTTGTATTCCCAGCCACTGACACTATGTACCTTACACAAAGCATATGCTTAACAATGTTTGCTAAATGGGCCAAGATTCCTATTTTGGGATTAGTGACACCCCTAGAGATAGCAGGGACTTCCTAAAGTAATTAGGAAGGGGTACTTATTTTTGATAATTATAATTTTCTATCAACTTTAGTAAGAAATTTCAATGTATTTTAAAATATACCCTCTGGAACAGAAACAAAAATCAAAGAATTTCTATAGATGTGACTCCCCACCTGGCTCTTTTGACTCATTTTGGAAAAGAAAGCAAAGGGGCAAGTTAGCTGCATGCATAAATATTACCTGATTCATAAAACCAGTTCAGCCCTTTAGCTGCAGTCTGGCGCCACTGATGATACAAACAATCTGAGATTAAAAAAAAAAATCTTGCAAATCTAAAATTTTCACAGATCATTTCACTTTATGATACTGAGTCATTAAGTGATCATATTGATTTAGCAAATACCAAATGGTACAATTTACCAAAACACATTCTGCAAATATTCAACAGCCTTGAAATCAATGCCAGTAGAAGGACTCTGGGAGGATGACCAACGTTAGCTGGGAATCTGGGGTCAAAGCATTTAACCCTTTTTTTAAACTTCCTCCATTTACATTGTGTCACTATTGCCCGACTCAATTAATTTTGATTTCTTTGCCTTGGGAAAACTCATGAAAAAAAAATGGGTGCATATCTGGTTGCTATGGGGTTTGTTTTCTGTTTTGTTTTTTTTTTTAACTTACCCTATTTTTGTTTTCTTAACCCTATTTGTGAGAGTTTGGTACGGTATCTTTCAGATTTGCTCACACGTCTGCCAAGTGAGTATATTTCACTTTTTTATCTAATAATACCTGGATGAAAATACGCATACATGAGCAAAAATGATTAACTCTCTGTAGACAACGCTGGGTCTTAAAAAAAAAATGAGATGAGAATAATGAAGATTCCTGAAGAAATTTAATTACTCCCTGTTGACTGAAACATCGTGACTCTAAGATCATTCCAACAGACCCAGGCTGAAGAGTAAGACAAAAGTCACCCTACAAATTTCTGCCAGTCTTTTACCAAAAGACAAAATGAAGATCATTTTCTAACTTTTGATATAGATGATTAGACATTTTGCTCACTCGATAACCATTGACTGTTCAAGTCAGAAGCTAGAGTCAGAAGGTCACATCACACTTTACCTTTCACACTGTCCATGGGCTGGTTTTTGGTCGTGCTCTTTGTTGTATTTGTGCACACTTAACCAAAATGTTCCTAGAAGGAACGCTATATGTCTTTTTCTGTCTCTTTTCTCTGTCTGTCCTTTCTCTCTGTCTCTGCCTCTCTGTTTCTGTCTCTGTCTCCTTTGTCTCTCTTTTCTCTCCCTTTCTCCTTCCCCCCATCCCTCTCTGTCTTCCTCTTCTCTCCTTTCTCGGTCTCTCTCTATCCCTATCTCCCCATCTCTGTCTCTCTCTGGGTCTGTCTGTTTTTCTCTCTCAGTCATACAGATAGACAAATGCCTAATCTGAAAGTCTTAATTTTAATTTCTCATCTCTAAAACCAAGGTGCTCCAACTAGGACTCTTTTCCTTTTGATTGGGATTCCCCCTCTTTTCCAATAAAAGGTATTTGTCATCTACAGGTTCTCCAGTATAGTGCTTTCTAGAGAAAATGTAGATCAGGATAGGATTAGTCTGAGTTGTCATTGGCAGTGCCCTTACTGAACAGATCAATGACTTCCTGAATGCTAATATCCTTTTCAGATTAATACTCCAAATGTATGAACCTGTCTTATCTGATAACTTAAACAAGCACCTTGTCTGCACGGTAATCGTTATTGAGGATTAATGTTGTTTATAAAATGAAATCAATACACACTCTATTGCTTATTAACTGAAACATTCAGGACTCTACGGTGTTTGCTTTGCTTTCCAATTAGATTCTATTATTTTTTCCTATTAGCTTTTAACAAATAGCTGTGGAAATAAACTTAATGGTTGTGAAACTGTTATCAGAGTCAACAGAGTGCCCTAATGGAAAATCTTGTATATTTAAATGTTAAAAAAAGGATATAGTGTTTAATCATTTGGAATTAGAAGATAAGTTTATTACTATACATCTGTTCCTTGTGGAACTCTTTAAAAAGGAAGGAGAAAAAAAGTCTCCTATCAGAGCTGAACAACAGAGAATCCTATAGGTCAAAAGTCAGCAGTCTCCAGTTGAGTTCAGTCTAGAAGTACACAACTGAAATTTTTTTACTTAAAAGCTTGGATTTGCTGTCAAAGGGTATGAGGCAAATCTGGGAACCAGAAACAACTTGACTAGGAAGTTGGAAGTATGGAATTGTTTTGAATGACTGGAGTAGCATCCCTTACTTCTCAAGTTCCCTTATGAGGGGACTAAATTGTGGGATTAGGGGAGACATTGCTGGTGAGAATAATGTTGGTCGATTTGGTATCTTGGAGGAGATAATTCACCCCAGAAGGTTGAGCAAATTTTTTCCAGTGGGCCTTTTTTGTAACCTTTGTTGAGCCATCTCTCCAAGGGGTAAATTCTGAGGGGTGAGCCCTTGGCCAAAGGAGGTTTCCAGAACATTAGTTGTTCTTCCAAAACTGCTCAGGCAGCTGGTTAGCACAGTGGGACAAATGCAAGAGTTGGGTCTTCCTGATCTCTTTATAGTGGATTAGCTCATGTCTTAGCAGAGCTTAGATGGGCTGAAATAACATCTTCACATCGGAACTTCTATTTTCTTTTGCAATCAGCAGGGTTTTGTGTTTTGTTTTGTTTTGTTTTTGTATAGTTCAGTTTCATTGGACTGTTCTCAGTTTTGTGGGTTATAAAGAAACAATAATGACGGTAATAATAGTTTATATGTTGACCAGCAGAGGTCATTGTGGTAGACTCAGCACTTTGCATTCACTCTCTCTCTCTCTTTAGTGGCTAGAGGAAAGCACAACAAAGTAGTATGTAACGAACCCTGGACTTCATTATATCCTGAAGTCAGGGAAAATGTACATATATGGATATATTTGAGATCTTACAAAATAGATAAAAGGTAATTTTGGACAAATAAGCACTGTCAGCTGCAAGGATCAAGTTTATTTTTCCATTCCAGCAACCCCTACGACTAGTAGTGCAAGTGGGCCAGACTGCTTAGAGACAATGTGATTAGTTTAGGGAAGGTGAGGTCCCTAATTCCATTTCTGGAAAAAAAACACCCTTGAAAAATGAAAAAACTTTACCCTTAAAATACAAATTTCAAGTAAGATTCATAAAAATTTCAAAGACCTCCAGTAATCTGTTGATTATTAAACCAGTTGAGTTTAGTACAATCAAATATATCCAGGTTTTCCTCCAGTCTCTTACATTCAGTGTTGGAAAACACAAACTCAATTACCTTATCCTTATTGAGCCATTTTTTAAAAAAAGTAGACATCTGGAAGGCAAACTTTTAAATACCGAAGCAAACCTTAATAATTAATCTTGTTATCCATTGCTTCTATTGCAATAATGTGAAAGGGAGAATGGAAAGTGGAGAACATTCACCATTTTTTTTGAGAAGTCAGAATTCAGTCACTCTGTGCTTGTCTTAGTAAGCTCAGGGGTGGACCAGAGAAAGGAGAGGGCTTGGCAAGTTAAAAGACTTCGAAGTCTGCTGGGAAGAGTCATCTACCTGCCACCTGCAGCTTCTTTTCCAGTTTTCCTCTGGTCCGTCTTCAAATTTTTTTCAAATGAATGTATCCAGAGGTATAGCCCTCCAGGCTTGATCTTCTGATAGGAGTTCTTTCTTTAGTGACTTAGGACTCCTCAGAGGCTGTTAGTCCAAACTGACAGTCAGAAGGATGTTACATATTCAATCCTTTATTTATCAACAATCATTTATTAAGTACATACTATGAATCTTAGGCAGCTAGGTGACTCAGTGGATAGTGTTGGGACTGGAGTCAGGAAGATCTGAGTAAAGATCTAGCCTGGGACACTTACTAGCTGTGTGACCCTAGACAAGTCACTTAACTTCTGTTTACCTTAGATCACTGGAGAAGGAAATGGCAAACCACTACAGTTATCTTTGCCAAGAAAATCCCATGGAAAGTATGGTCTGTGGGGTCACAAAGAATCGGACACGATGGAAAAAGAACAAACTTTGAATCTAGCAAGTGTGGTGGAGTAGAGAGGAAGCCAGCCTTGAATCCTAGAGGTCGAACCAAGTCTGACCTGTAACTGACAAATCCGGACTATGTAACCATGGGCAAATGTAAACACTAGGTAACCTCTCAGCATTCTAGGCAACTTTGTAAGTTTGTAAGTTGCAGAGCAGACACTAACCTGCATTAGTAGGTGTTTTCTCACTAAGGAATTCTCTCTTCTGATGAAATCACAGGTCCAATCCCTGCCTTAGCCTTCATTAGGTATCAGTCACTGTACTGAACTTTGAGGATACAAGGAAATAATAAAAACAGCCCCTTCTTTCAAGAAACTTACATCCTAATGAGGGCAAACAATGTATATTGTACACAAATAGGTTTATACAAGATAAATACGGAATAGATGGAAGGTAGCCTTAGAGGGAAAGGCACTAGCATCTGAAAGGACTGGGAAAAAGGCTTCCTGCAGAAGGGAGCATTCAAGCAGAGACTTGAAAGAAGCCAGAGATTCTAAGAGGCAGAGGTGAGGGATGGACAACATGCCTGGCATGGTGGACAGCTAGTGTGACAGCACAGAGATGGGAACTTGTTTACAATTAATAGAATTACTCCTCTAGTATTGAGGAACCCTTCAGCTGGGCCCACAGAGCATGCCACTCCCTTTCCTGTTTGAGCTGAATTCATTCCTCCTTTAATCCACCACCCCTGAATGTCAGGAAAAAAATATGGTTTAAGGCTTAGATTATTATGGCTTCATATCTAGGGCCTCTACAAAAGTGAGGAGTATTTATTCCTACACACAAGAAATGCTAACTGTAAAAGGTTCACAAGTACATACCATCTAGTGTTTTACTTTTTAGATAGTGGTTTACATATGCTTAATCAACCAGAATTAGTCTCTTGGGATTCAAAGAAAAAAGTAAAAGAACTTACATTCTAAAGTCAGAGGAAACAGGTGGATATATTTGGTATTCTTATAAAATAGGTTAAAGGTAATTTTGTACTCTCAAGCACTATCAATTGAGAGGACCCAGTTTATTTTTCCTGCCAGCTATCCTATAAGGTAGGGAGTACAAATATCATTAGTAATGGAAAAAAGCATGAAATGAGTCAGATAATCTGTATTTGACTACTGGCTAGGCTTGGGTTTGTTGTTTAACTTTTCTGAACCTCAGTTTCTTTATCTGTAAAATAAGAGAATTAGACTAATCATATCACAGACTCTTTTCAGATTTAAATCTTGCAATTTTTATTTTTCAGAAGAGAAACTGAGGCTTGGGGAGGTGAAATGATTTATCCAAAGCAAGATAGTCATTACAGATCAGAAGTGGGACTTGAACCTTGACCTTGAATGTGTTTCAAGCCAAGTCCCAGTACTTTTCACCACAGTATGCAGTCTCTAAAACAATAGTGCTAATTAGAAGCTACTTTCAGCAGTTTTCCCACAAAGGAATTCTCACCTCCGAGGTAAGGAGAAGTCTTAAATCTCTTTAGTAAATGGAGACACAGCAAGATCTGTATTTTGGTATTTTGCCTGAAAACCCAGAATGGATTGGTGGCAGAAATGGATCTAAGCCAGGTTTTCAATTCCTCCATTTAGACCCTTTGGTCTTTTAGTAGAAAGGTCATATCAATTTCAACTATTTTAGGATACACGCAGAAAAACATGAGGTTTGAATTTCCACTTCAACAGTTTCAAAGGTAGAGGACAGACACACTCACCCAGACAGCTCAAGTGAGCCCACCTACCTCATGTAGACATGTTGCAGCTTTTCCCCCATTTCAATTAATTCATTCAAGTGAGCAACAATTTAAAAAAACAAACAAATATGGATATTTTACAAATTCATCCCTTTCCATGACGAGACAACAATGACAACAAAAAGAATTTTAAATTACAAGAAATCTTAACCATGTTTATAGGCATCGGCATCTCTGGGGTAGGAAAAGTTGAATGGGTGGTTCCAGCTCTTGTACACAATGCATGGAACCCTGAAAAGGGAGAGGCTGCTGGTTTGGAAACTCCCTTAAACATCATTTTTCCTGTCAATGTAAAACTTTGGTGGAGTCATAATCTGCCATCTGTCAATGGTTCCATTTAATAAAGATGCTATCCTTAGTCGATGACAGGCTACTTATCATGGATCAGCCCCTGTAAATGAGGGCCTCTTTAAATTTCAAAGGAACAAGAAAGTCAGGGTGGCTAATTAAAAAATCCTCCCTATCACTTTCCAGATGATCCTCTATAGAAAGCTGTAGCATAGGAAAATGGAAAGACAAGGGGACCTGGGTTTGAATCTCAGCTTGCCTACCTATCAACTTTCTGAGACTTTCCTAAATCCCTCACCTCTGTGAACTGCAGTGTTCTCATTTGTGAAACTAGAGGGAGACTCTACTGGACAGTAGGAGTAGCACTAGAGTTCCTTCCAACTCTACAGACATAATCTTATGAATAAATATTTTAAAGCCAGCAGCTTCTACCATTTATCTCAGTCCTGGGTCAGGTATTCAGGTGCTGCAAAGGATCTGCAGGTTATCTTTTTTTTTTTTAAATGACAAATAAAACAAAACAACTTTGATGGTAGAAGTTTTTGTTTTTCTTACTGAAATGACCATCAATTATCCTGTGGTCTAGATGGGGATCTAAATATTAAATAGTCACTGTTTCTCTTTCACCCAGGAACTCTGAGGGTCTTTCCCTCCCAGTTTGATTTTTTTTTGTTATATATTTTTTTTATTAAAAGGGGCCAACTCATAAGTAACTACTTAAAGAGGCCTATTCATTGAATGGGTGTATCTCATTCAAAGAGAAAATGTGATAAGACCTTAGCCTAAAAGGTCCAGGGTCCCATATTGCATCCTGGGACATTTCCAGTTGTCCTGATGAATATCAGGCCACTGGACTCAGATGGCTCAGGAGGAGAAAGTGAGGCTGGTGACCTTGTACAGCCCTCCCTCACTCAAATCAAAGTCGAGTGCAAGTCATGTCATCATCTTGATGTCATAGTCCTCTTTGAGAATGAAGGACAAACACAACAAAGGGGTGCTGTTTCTTTTCTATGTGATACTCAACCAAGGGCACCTTAAGCAGGAGAGACCTGGCTTCTCATCTGGGGGTTGAAGTCTGCTTAAAGACCTAAAGTGTGGGGAAAGCTACTAGCTCAAAGAGTAGTCCATTTCACTTTGAATAACTTTAATGATTAAGAAAACTTTCCCTTCCCTTCCCTTCCCTTCCCTTCCCTTCCCTTCCCTTCCCTTCCCTTCCCTTCCCTTCCCTTCCCTTCCCCTTGTTAATGAACTTGAATATGGGACTTTCTGTTTATTCATCTACTGAATTTCATCTTATTTGAATCTGTTCATCCATGAGAACTTTGAAGTAGGTTTAAAGCCATTAAGATTTATATCAGCAAAGCCAAAGTTAACACTACACTGAGTCACAGTTAGCTGCCCCAAATAGTCACTAAAAGTTTATGTTTATTTAAAAAACCCCAACAACTACCATTTTTTTGCATCTCTCCTGCAAATAGGAAAGAGGCATTGATTTCCCTTTTAGACTGGTTATTTTACCATTTGGAACATGGAGATTTGGGGAACAATCAAAATTAGTGTTTTTGATTATAATTGAATACCCTAGCTTTGTTTTACTGGATTCCTCTCTATAATGTCAATATCCTCAGGTTGCTTAGGTTGACTTTTATGGAAAAATGCCCTCCGGGGAGGAAATAATTTGATATTATCCCAGGTGACCATAAAGATAAGAAATTTATTCTTAGATGGGCAGTATTGAGATGCCATTTTCAGTTTCTCATCTGAAAGACCTTCAGCTGGAAAAGGATTGGGACAGAAGAATAAATTAGCCAGTCAGCCAATCAGTGCCTAGATTTTTGTTTTCAAGGAGTCTAAGACCCTCAAAGCTGCCCCCTTAAGCTAAGGGATTATAAAATGAACAAGATCAAACCCACATTTTCTTGAGCCAGGGTCTGATATTTTCACTATTGCACAATGACCTACTTCGTAGAGTCCTCAGAGGGGCAGCTAGGTGGTGCAGAGGATAGAGCACAAGTGCAGGAGTCAGGAGGACCTGAATTCAAATTTCATCTCAGACACTTGACACTCACTAGCTTGTGTGACCTTGGGCAAGTCACTTAACCTCAGTTGCCTCATCCTGGGTCATCTCCTTTCATCCTGATGAATATCTGATCATTGGATTCAGATGGCTCTGGAAGAGAAGTGAGACTGGTGACCTGCACAGCCCTCCCTCACTCAAAACAAAGCCAAGTGCAAGTCATGTCATTATTTCTCTGATGGCATGGTCTTCTTCAGCAACAAAGGATGAACACACAGAGTCCTCAGAATAAAAAATCCTTTTAATTTACATTGACTTTTCTTCCAGACTGGACAGCTGGCTCCTAGGAAAATAAACCAATGACTGTCTAATGCAAAAAACATCTATTTCTTAAGATTTTTCATCAAATACTATTCCATGTTCATGTATTATTGTATATTATGCATTATTTGTCCTGTCTTGTCAAATAGAAATGATTTATCAGTAACAAATTGCTGAAGTAAGGTCTAGTGGATGGAGAAAAGATCATTAAGAGTTCCAAAGATATCTACTGTCTGTATGATCTTGGGGAGGTCACTTTAATTCTTATCACTGTAAGCAACTCTGTCACTCTAAGCTGCAGAAAAGGTACCCACATGTATTGGAGGAAATGTTTCTTCCTCTGGGCATTCTTTATAAACCAACAAAAATCACAAATTCAAATCCTGTCCCTAAAGATTAGGAACAACCTTGCCAATATTGAATTTTATCATTCTTGTTTTTGCTAGTTTAATGGATTTGAGATAGCTCCTCAAAACCTTTTCAATTCCATATCTTTTTATTTGTTAAAGAGATCTTACATTTTGAAACAATTGTTAACAATGTGTTTCCTCTTTAAAAAAAATTTAGTTTTGATTTTGACATGAAAGTGACACTGTACTGTAAGGTGCCCATATTTGTGTAGGTAGGAAATACAAGATGAGGCGGTAGCTCTTTCATGTTTCTATCACTTTTCTCTTATATTCATATTTTATAGGCTAATTTCTACTTATTTATAGGTACTATAGCTATTCACCATATGAGAGGTTTACAAACATGACAGTAGAAAGAGAGCTGGATGTGGCATCAGAAATTGTTGCTTTTCAGTCACGTTTGGTTCTTCATGACCCCATTTGGAGTTTTATTGGCAGATACTGAATAGTTTGCCATTTTATTCTCAAGTTCACTTTATAAGTAAGGAACTGAAGCAAATAGGGTTAAGTGTCTTGCCCAGGGTCACACAGCTTGTGTGTGTCTGAGGTTGGATTTGAACTCAGGTCTTTCTGATTCCAGATCTGGCATTCTATTTACTGAGCCATCTAGCTGCCCCTGACATCAGGCAGACCTGAGTTCAAGTAGAGTCTCAGAAATTTATTGACTGTGTGACCCTGGGTAAATCACTTAATCTCTATCTTAATTTTCTCATCTACAAAGCAGAAGTAATAGTACCTAAGTCTCAGGGTTGTTGTAAGGATAGGATGAGATCATATTTCTAAAGTACTTTACAAAATAAAGCAGTTATCTAAATGCCAATGATTAGCTATTTTTATCTTGAAATGGTTGTATTTATTCAAGTGATTGAGTAAACTTTACACAGATCAATTCCCAAGAAACCAATCACGTCTATGACATGTCACCCAGTGCTCAGCAGAAGAAGGTTCTGGAGGATGAGGAAAATCAAAACCCATCATGGCATTGTCCCTATACCAGATACTGTATTATGTGTTTTCTAGATTGAAGATCATATTCGTTCTGTCATATTCATGATTTTCCAAGGTCTACCCTTTGACTTCCTGTGTCTCTGAAAACTATGCTGGTCTTTTCAGTCCAGTAGGTCCTGATGCAGGGTGGGGCGATGACTAAACCATAGCAGAATGAATGAGAAAAGTTAATTCCCTTTCAAAAAGGGGTTCCTTTACAAGCCTGGGTGTGGCTCATTCCTTGAAAAAGCCCGGCTCAATAAACTTTAATTGCTCTTAATACTAATAAACTCAAGAAAAATTATGATTTTAGAAAGCCAAGAAAAAGAAAGTTATAAGGATTATATTCATATATTAACTTCTCCACAGTATAATACATGCTGCGTGTATGGCAAACTCCATGGTTTGACATCACAGGGCACAAGCATGGCGGTACATTCTTTCAGTGCAATTGTCCTCAAAGCTGCCCATAAACCCATTCAGTGTGCCCTGAATTTAAAATCAGCTCCTTAAGAGTTAGGCTTAATTTGTTATGAAGTTCTCCAGCTTATCATCATATCAAAACTGGAACACAGGTAATGACATGTAAAAAAAACCCACCCTTGTTTGTTTTCTTGCTGGGTTTCTATCTTTCTTTTCATCAGTTTGTTCAGTTTAGACTGGAACAGCAAGTGTTCTTTAATGTTCCGTAAGGCTGGGAATAGATCTAGAGTCATAATGGCTGGAGAGGGGAGGATAGAAATAGCTAAAAATACTGTTCTTATGCTCCACTAGGATGTGTACAAGTGCACATTTACATTGTGTTTTGCTCCAGAAAAATGTCGTTAATAACGATCTTTGTTTTTAATTTTCTATTTTGCAAGAGTCAAATCCCCTACAAAATCTAGTGGGGTGATTTGTTCAGACTCACAAATTGGCCTCCAAGGAAATTTCTTTTTATTCTATTTGAATTGTGCTTTCCTTATTTGGTTCTCCTCCCTTGCCTTGTGCTCTTGTCTTGGTTTTTGCTGATTTTTTTGTTTTGTTTTGTTTTCCCAAGATTAAAAAAAAGTCAAAAGTTTCCTAAACCTCAACTCCTCCCCAATGGATGGATAGATAGACTAAAAAGGAAATAGTGGGGGTGAAAGGGGGAGGACCTGCTGATTTAGTCAATGTGATTAATTTTGAAAAATTGAGATCAGGAGTGGAGTGTCTGCCAGGGGTTAGCTGGAAAGCAGGTTCATGAAGTGACATGCTTTAGTGATTAAAAACAACGGTAAATGCCCCATTAAACAGTAGCCACTCTCATTATTGACTAGAAATGTCAGAGCTGCTGGAAGAAGTTTATTCAAGAACACTGATGTTTTTTCAACTGTATTATAAAAAAAATTAATGCTTGGGGCAGTTGGGATATTTTACATGTGGTTTGTGCATAGAAAGTGGTTTCATAAGATGACTGACTTCTCTGTAGGGCCAGACTAGCCAGATGCTGCATAGTAAAGCTTTTCTTTATTTTTCCCAAGAAGGAGCTGGCCACGTTCACAGGACCTGACCTGTGTTGTGAAGATGAGAAAAGGAGTTCCAAGACTATGCTTGGCACAGAGAGAGTCACTCCTTTGTTTCAGAAACCTGCAAACCTCTAGGATTCACTTGAGTAATGGCACCAACCAACATTTATCAAAGTCAGGCAGCCAATAAAGATTTATTGAGCACCTACTATGTGCCAAGCACTGTATTTAAGTCTTACATCTTTCAAAGTTGTTTGTCTTTACCATGCAATATTGTATTGAAACATGCATGTTCTGATTCCATTGTTTCAGCGTTAGGCCCACTCTATTGCCCCTCAGGGTTCTAGGGTACTCTCAGGGGTTTGTGGGGTGTCTATTGCTTTTTGTCTTTGGTTCAATCTTCCACCCACTGTATTTGCCCTGTTTTATCGGTCTAATGACTAGCACCCTGCTTCCATTTTACTACTTGATATCAACACAGGGTTATTTATTTCAAGGATATAGCAAGAACAAACATCTTAACATTTTCGCTCAAACCTTGGAGTACACCCTCTATGCCAACTTGGACTTTGGTGGGTGGTGGGGATGAATTAAGCTCAAATCTTTTTGTTCAGTTCAGTCATTGGAGGAAGGTATTTCTCTAACCTGACCCCACATCAGCCCAGATGTATAACATCAAAGCAGGTAATAGCCTATTCAGCATTTCAGCAGTCCACTGATTTGAGGGCGTTAGTGGCATTATTGAGGGAGTAGAGACACATGCTCCAGCTGTCTGCCTGGAGTACACAGATACAGATGGGAGGAAATAAATCCAAGGGATAGAATCTCTGTCACCAAATCCAAAGACTGGCTCTGGGGAAGAGCAGACTCTTAGAAACTAGATGAACAACTCAACAGAGATGCTTTGCCTGAGGGGAGAATTAAGTAGACTTTATGAAAAGAGAAAGAACTGCTAGGCTGTGCAGTCCCAGGAGTTGTGTGTTGACTTTATAACACATGTATCACACACACAAACCTCACCATCATTTTACTCTAAGTTTCATTCCACTTTTTCCATGAATGTTATAAGTATTTGTGGGAGAGTACATACCAAGTTACAGGGGAAATGTTTTGTATCTACTATTTTTCAGTGTAGCATCATAGTCAATGCCATTGTTAAGGGCTATTTTTGTGTACTGCTTTTGTTTTATTTTTAAATGTTTTGTTTAAAAATATTTCCTTAAAAAATTATTGCTATCCCTCCCCAATGACTCCCCTCATAAAAGAGTATCCTCTTTTACAACTAATCAGTAAAATGGAACAAAACCAATCAGTACTCAATCACCTTCTTTGAAAATAGTTTGCCTTTTTTCACACCTGTGCTCCATTTCTTCTCCATCAAGAACCAGAAGGCACACTTCAACATCAGGCCTCTGATATCCAATAAGTCTTGTAATTACTTTTTAACATTATTTTAATTATAATTTCCACTGTCTTTCCAGGATCCTCACCTGAATAAGAATCTTATTAGACATCTCCTTAGACAATGAGATACCTTCAGGAGATGTATGTGTCTTCAAAGATGATTCTGACACGAGTAGACTTCCCATGGAGTAAAGACCAGAAACAGGACAGTTGGTGTTTTCATTTGCTGATCTTAGAATTTGTGGAACCAAATCATGGTCTCTAGTTATCTTGACTTCTAGCCTTGCACTTCCATTCAAATGGCAAAAGAGGTCCAAGAATTGACCAAATGGAAAAGGAAGTTCAAAAGCTTACTGAAGAAAGTAGTTCTTTAAAAATTAAAATAGAGCAGTTGGAAGCTAATGACTGTGAGAAACCAAGAAATTCCAAAATAAAACTAAAAGAATGAAAAAAATAGGAAACAATGTGAAATATCTCTTTGGAAAGACAACTGACATGGAAAATAGATCCAGGAGAGACAACTTAAAAATTACAGGACTACCTGAAAGCCATGATCCAAAAAAGAGCCTAGATGGCATCTTTCATGAAATTATCAAGGAAAACTGCCCTCATATTCTAGAACCAGAGGATAAAATAAATATTGAAAAAATTCACCAATCACCTCCTGAAAGAGATCCCAAAAGAAAAACTCCTAGGAATATTGTAGCCAAATTTCAGCATTCCCAGTTCAAAGAGAAAATATTGCAAGAAGCCAGAAAGAAACAATTTGAGTATTGTGGAAATACAATCATAACACAAGATCTAGCAGCTTCTACATTAAAGGATTGAAGGGCTTGGAATATGATATTCCAGAAGTTCCTACACAGAAGTTCAAAGGAACTAGGATTAAAACCAAGAATCAACTACTCAACAAAATTGAGTATAATAAAAATGGTCATTTAATGAAATAGAGGACTTTCAAGCATCTTGATGAAAAGACCAAAGTTGAATAGAAAATCTGACTTTCAAACACAAGAATCAAGAGAAGCATGAAAAGGCAGACAGGACAGAGAAATCATAAGGGGCTTACTAAAGTTGAACTGTTTACATTCTTACATGGAAAGATAATATTTATAACTCTTGAAACTTTTCTCAATATTTGCAGGGATTATGTACATATATGTGGACAAAGGGTACAGGGTGAGTTGAATAGGAAGGGATGATATCTGAAAAAGTAAAATTAAGGGGTGAGAGAGGAATGTATTAGGAGGAGAAAGGGGCAAATTATTTCTCATAAAAGCAGCAATAAAAAGCTTTTTCACTGGAGAGGAAAAGGGGGGAGGTAAGAGGGAAAAAGTGAAGCTTCCTCTGTTCACATTTGGCTTAAGGAAGGAATAATATGCACACTCAATTTGGTATGAAAATCTGTCTTACAGTACAGGAAAGTAGAGGGGAAGGGGATAAGTGGGGTATGGGAGGATGTTAGAAGGGAGGGCAAATGAGAGGAGGGAGTAATTAGAAGTAAACACTTTTGGGGAGGGACAAGGTCAAAAGAGAGAATAGAATAAATGGGGGGCAATGTAGGATGGAGGGAAATATAGTCAGTCTTTCACAACATGACTACTATGGAAGTCTTTGCACAACTACACATGTATGTCCTATATTGAATTGCTTGCCTTCTCAGTGGGGATGGGTGGGGAAGGAGGAGGGTAGAGAAGTTGGAACTCAAAGTTTTAGGAATGAATGTTGAGAATTGTTTTTTCATGGAACTGGGAAATAAGAAATACAGGTAATGGGGTATAGAAATCTATCTTGCCCTACAAGAAAAGAGAGAAGACGGGGATAATGGAAGGGAGGGGTGTGATAGAAGGGAGGGCCAATTGGGTGATCAGAATGCATGGTGTCTTGGGGTGTGGGAAGGAGAGAAATGGGGAGAAAATTTGGAACTCAAAATCTTGTGGAAATGAATATTGAAAACTAAAAATAAATAAAAAAGAAGTTAGGCAGGTAGGAAGAGAACCAGAAAAGTATAATGAAAACCATGGAAGGACAGAGTATTTAGGAAATATAAGATGATCAGCAGGAGCAAAAGTTTCAGGTCCTTTTATTTTGGGAGATCAATAGCTCTTAGTTACAAGGTATTAAAGAGAAATTTATATCAAATATAAGTGTTCTCTATGGTGTGATCAGAAAAAATGCAAAAAAAATTGGCAGACATAATAAGAAGAAAAATATGGTAGAGATCTGGTACATTTTGTAAATAATGTGGATACAATATAGAATTTTCAGAAAAACCAGTTGAAAGGAGTCTTTAAAATGTTTTCTTCTAGAATAGAAAGGGGAAAGCTAAGTAAGGCAGCGCTGTATTGGGAAATGAGTAGGTCCAAAGACTGCCTCTGAAAGCTTATGTACTGTGGACAAATCACAGAGCTTCGTTGAGAGCCAGATTTCTCATCTATAAAAAGGAGATAATAATACATGTAGTACTTGACTCGTATAGTGTCTATGAGGACTAAATGAGGTCATATATGCAAAATATTTGCAACATTTCAAGTGTTACATAAATGTCAGCTATTATGCATCTTTGGTTTTCACTCTATTATCTAGCACAGTAAATAATAATGTATCGTTTAATAGATTTAGGCAAGGGCATTTATGTTTCCTATGTAAGGTGATTACTCCTTTTTCCCTCTGTTACTGGCTCCTCTTCCTTATTTATTCTCAACCTGGTTTTTAAGGCAATCAAGAGGTATATTCTGATGTTTCCTCATAAATTATTAAAGTGACAATAAACTTATTACTAACTGATCAGTTAGTTCTAAGCCCCAAAAGATTAACTAGGATTTACTAAATAAAGTGGAGAGAACTCTTTTCCCACTAGCTTTTAAAAAAAATTTCATTGAAAACTTTTGTTTTTGTATTACCTATATTTCTCAATGTATTCTTTACCCTCCCCTTTCTGGAAAGTCATCCCTATTAACAAACAAACAAAATTAAGCTTAGTAAAACTAAGACAGACATACAAAAAAAAGTCCTGCATAATCTGTAGTGTTCCATGTCCCTCACCTCTGGAAATAAGAGAAGGTGGTGACTTTTCATTTCTCTTATTTGTGGACAAGTTTGGTCGTTATAATTTGCAAGTTTTCAATTTCAGCTCTTTTGTTGATTCTATTTACATTGTGGTGGTCATTGTGTACATTGTTTTCTGGTTACTATTTACTTTACTTTTCATCATTTCATGTCTTCCCATACTTTACCATCTTTGTCATGTTTGTAATTTCTTAACAGTATAATTTCCATAGACTCATGTACCACATTTTTTTAACCACTCTCCAGTCCATGGACAAGTAAGTACTCAACTACTTTCTTTCTGTTTTGTTTTTTTTAACTACAAAATGTGCTGTTAAAAACATTTTCGTGAATATGGAGCCTTTCATTTTTTCATGGACCTCCTTGGGGTATATTCCCAGAACTGAAATCTCCGGATCCAAGGATGTGTATAATTTAGTCACATTATTTGCATAATTCCAAATTGCTTTCCAAAATGGTAGACCAATACATAGTTCTGCCAAGAATGCATTAATATGCTTGTTTCTCCAAAATCCTCTAACACTAATTATTGCTTACTTTATCACCCTTAGCAATTTGCCAGGATTGAGGTAAAACTTCAGAGTTCTTTTCATTTGTATTTCTATGGAATAATAATGTAAAACTTGGAGCCTTCTTATATATGATAGTTAATAGTTTGCAATTTTTCTTCTGAGAATTACTTTTTTCATACTCTTTGATCTGTTGATTTTATCTTCTAGGAAATGACCTTTGTTCATATGTAATCCTAAATATCTTAATATTTGGAATATTTTTACCACAGATCTTTGTTAATCTATGACTTCTCATCCTAAATATATGTTTTTTTTATCATGGAAAAGATTTTCAATTTTACCTAATAAAAATTATCTATCCTATCTTTTGTAATCACTTCTATTCCTTGTTTGGTTAAGGATGCACCATTTGACTAACCACAGCTATTAGATATCTGTTAGTTTTTTCTTTGATTTTATATGGTGTGGCCTTTAGCAGTCAGGCCTAATATAGATTTTGGATTTGATATAGTATAAAAAATTTCTGCCAGACGGATTTATGATTACTGCTTTATTATTTATCTGGAGATCTAGAATTGCTATTCCCCCTTTATGCCTATTTTTAATTGGCTTACCACTAGATCATACATACACGTTAATTTAGGTGGTATAGCCTTTTTGAAAAAGCCCTATTAGCACAGCTATGAACACAACACCCATCTGTGAACTTATTTAAGGTATTCTTTATTTCTTAAAGGATCAGTTTGAAATTGTATTCATATTGTGCTTTGAATTGAATGTGCTTTGGTAATTAAGTTCCATGTATTTTATTCATTTTGTAATTATTTTGAATGGAACTTCTTTTTTATTTTTTTTATTATTTCCTTCAGCATTTTGTTAATGTTTATAAAGAAATGCTTTTGATTTTTGTGGTTCTATTTTATATTCTTCTACTTTGCAGGAATTATTGCTTCAGTTTCTTCTTTCATTTACTAAGTATCAAGAAACAGCAAATAGGTGTAGTTTTGTTATCTCTTTGCCTATTTGGATATCTTTTATTTTTCTTGTGCTCCAAGAAATACTATCACTAGAATTGCTAAAAGTCAAGCCAAGTAAGAGCCAGGAAAAGGTGTGTGTGTGTGTGGGGGGGGGCAAGTCTTATTTTGTCCCCTTTTGTTTTTTGGGAAAGTTTCTAATTTTTTCCCAGTACATATAATACATGTTTGTGATTTTAAATAGGTGCTTTTAAACACTTTTATTATAAAAGGTACATCTATAATTATGTTTTGTTAACTTGATTGCCAAAGACTTCTCCTATACTTGCAAATATAACCTTTGTTTTGATCATACTTATTTTAATATGGTAATTATATTAATTACTTCCATAACGGTATGGAATCTTATCATAGTGAATGGTTTTTAGAAAAATTGTTGCTTTGGAGTCTTCTTTTCCCAAAATTTTAAAAAACAGTTTGTATTCATAGTCATTAATGATATCAGTTCATAGTTCTTTGCCTTATCCTTTTGCAATATTCAGGTCATAGTTTATTACCATCATCCTTGTTGATTTGTCTATTATTTACTGTATGCCAGGGACTGTGCTAAGTGCTTTATAATTATTATCTCATTTTATCTTCTCACCTATCAAGGAGATAGGTGCTATTATTAGCCCCATTTTACAGAAGAGGAAACTGAATCAAATAGAGGTTAAGTGACTTGTCCAGGGTCTCACAGCTAGTTGAACTCAGGTATTCCTGATAGTTTTCATAAAACATAAATTTAGTAGAGAGTTTTCTTTCTCAATTTTTGAGAATTTGTAGTATATCGATATTCATTAATATATTCCTTAAAATCCTGATGAAATTCTCCTGTTGTTTCATTTGGAAAATGAGATATCCCTTCTAACACTCTAGTAGTTTCTTTATAATTGGTTCAATTTATTTTTCTGAGATTCGATTATTTAAGATAACTGATATTCTGTTAATTTGGGTGTTTTATTTTTTTAGGTAATCTTTTAACTCTTTTGAAGTCTCAGTTGATGACCCTTAGGATGTATGGTAAATTCTGATTATTCTTTACTTTTGGCCATGATTTTACCTTGTTCTCTTGGTTTGTTTTGTTACTTTAATTTTCCTTACTCTTTTTTCATCAGGTTGGCTAGATGTATGTTGTAGAAATAAATAAACATTGATTATTTATCAATTTATAAATTATAAACTTATCAATTTATAAAGCACTTAGCATGGTGAATGGTGCACCATAGCACCATTCACCATGCTAAGTGCTTTATAAATACTATCTCATTTGATTCTCATCTTTGGGAGGTAGGCAGTATTATTTTCTCTAATTTACAGTTGAGAAAACTGAGGCAGATGAAGGTTAAGTAACTTGCTCAGGTCATACAGCTAATTTAAGATTGGATTTGAATTCAGAACTTCTTGACTCCAAGCCTATCATTCTGTCCACTGTTCCACTTAACTTCCTTTCTAAATTAATCTTCCTTAAGAACAGGTTTTTAGTTTTGTTTATTAGTCCTACAGTCTTTTTGCTTTCACTTATCTATTTATCCTCTAATTTTTAAGATTTTTTATTTTTGTGCTTACTTTGGGTTTATTCATTAGTTTTCTAATTTTGAAAACTCTATGTTCAGTTAATTGCTTTTTCTTTTCTCTTTTGTTAATTTATATTCTTAGGTATATAAAATTTTTCCTCTGAGGACTATATTAACTACGTTCCAGAAAGATTTGTATATTGCCTCATGATTATCTTTGCCTTTCACAGTTATTAATTCTTTATGTGATTTGTTCATTGACACACTCATTGTGTGGGATGTTTTTATTAATTTTTCTGTGTTCTAGTACATAGTTTATTTTTGTAAATGTACCATATGGTGCTGAGAAGTATGTATATTATTTCTTCTTCCCATTCAAAAGACACCATATGTCTTTCACCATAGGTTTTCCAACAGTTTATTCACTTCAATGTTTTCCCTTTTGTTTATTCTTTTGTTAAATTTGTCCAACTTTGAGAGAACATTAACATCTACAACTTTATTGTAGATCTTCTGTAATAAACAATGTTCTTGTTTATTTCTATTGGTGTTGCAATTAATTTTTATTTTTTGGTTTTCTCTCATACTGTAATTGTAGCATTTACTTTTTGGATTCATCTGATATGCAGTAAATTTTTTTTTGCATTTCTTTGTGTGTGTCTGTGTGCACTTATGCTTGTTAGATATGTTTCTTTTGTATAACATAGTGTGGGGTTTTGTTTTCTTAACAATTTCTGCCACTTCATTTTAGTGGCATATTTAGACTTATCCTTTAAAGTTATGAAAATTAGGTTTCTGTTTTCCTCTATTTCTCTTTACTTTTTTTAGGTTTGTTTTTAATTCCCTTCTTTAAAGTCAGTATTTTTCCTTTTGTGATTAGTTTTGCTTAAACTATTTTGGTACAAATCTATTTACAAAGAGATAGAATCTCTCACCCTTCCTTGCTCACTGTAAGTTTTCCTTCTCTATATATCAACCCCCTGATCTCCTAGATTTAAATAACCCATTAATAATGAAACAAATAATAATATATTTATAATTATTTATAATGTTTGAACTGTGAGAAAGATCACAGCCAGTAACCTTTAAATCTATTGTTGCTGACTTTTTTTTCCAAGTCTGTGAACAGAGTTCTGTCATTCATCTCTCTCAGGTTTTCTACCAAAGAATTCATTTAGGCATTGATATAATGGTACTGTGGCAATCCATTGAAATTTCTTTGCTCATGGAGATGCTAGACTTCTGACTTAGATGCTGTGATTATTCCCTGACCCCCAGAATTAGCTACCATTAGACACAAATGTGTGTGTGTGCTCACATGCACATGTGTAAAACCATTCTATACATCTATTTACCAGTTCTTTCTCTGGATACAGATAGTGTTTTCCTTCATATGTCCTTTATGGTAGAATGAACTCTCAAAAATTCTCTTTTTATTTCTTTGCATAGTATGAATAAACTTAGACTGAAGAAACATTCCCTTAGTCCTTTCTCTTTGCCTTCCCCCAGTTTCTCTCCAATAATCACAGTTAATAGTCTTTTCCAAACAAGAGTTAAAATGTCAGTCTCCCAAGATGATCTTCTTAACGATACAGTAACTCTCTCACTCTTTCTCTCACTCTCTCTCTCTCTCTATGTATATATACGTACATACACACATATAAAATATGTATACATACATAAACAAACATACCTACGCATACATATAGACATATATGTATATATATAATCTTTGCTAATATATATCAAACATACACAAATTCTATAAGTGTTCCATCAGTTTACAGATACTATCTCTCATTGTTACTGTCTAAGGAATTTTTGCATGATTAACCAAATATTGGGAACTCATGCAATAGTGATTAAGTAATTTCTGAGGTCTTATTTTGTTAATCATCCCTTTATATTTCTCTAGTTCTTCGGTTCTTTTAAATGATCTCATAACATTCTTATTCTGCATAAAATTGTAAGATAAAAAAACCTTCACATGTTTTTACACCTATTAACTCACAATGCTTATTAAATCTATCTGCGTGCATTTTTCATTTATTTATAACATAAAATTGTATTTCATAAACTAAAAAAGGGCAGTCATGCAACATACACAGTCATAAACAATAAAATAGTTATATGAAATTAACATATATATCAAATAAAATAGTAAAATAAATAAATTATAGGTATTAATCATTAGCAGCACTACCTGTTATTTTACATTTATAATTCAAGTAGAAAATACCTATTGGTGACAAAATTTTTGTGGCATAAGAACCGAAAATTGTAGGGATGGCTGTCAATTGGGGAATGGCTGAACAAGTTGTGGTATATGATTGTGATGGAATACTACTGCTCTGTAAGAAATGATGAGCTCAAGGATCTTAGAAAAACATGGATGGACTTGCATGAAATATTGAAGAGTAAAATGAACAGAGCTAAGAGAATGTTGTATACCATAATAGTAACATTGTTTTAAGAACAACTTTATATCATCATCGTCACCATCATTATTATGTTAGTGCCAAATAAATATCTGTAGATTATTTGACAATCATTTATTAAGTGCTTACTGTAATGCAGGGATTGACCAATTACAGCACAAGGACCAAATTCAACCTGACTCCTCTTTTTGTACAGTTTGCAAAGTCAAATGACTTTTTCTGATGCCTGCTTTAAAGAAGTGTAACAGGCAAGGAACGAGATGAAAGCTAACACTGTTCCTGACTTTGGCGCACTTATAACCATACAAGGTATATGAACCATGCGAGTATACAATTCTATACAACAAATATAAGAGAAAATTTTACAGAACGGGCTACACTAATAGCATGAACAATAAGAGAGGTAAAAGGTGCTCTGTGAGGTTGGAGGAAGACTCAAACGTTTCCAGCTAGGTGAAAGAAAAGAAGGGTTTATGTTACAGGAGGAATTGGAGTTGAATGTTGAATAGTGGGTAGGATTTCAGGATGAATGGATGTTTGAACTTGTTTAGAACACATTTGTAGTATTTTATTTAGTTCTTTAAGAATGACGTGAACATACTGGAGGATGTCCAGAGAAAACATGGTGGTCAAGATGTTCTAAGCCATTACATGAGGATCAGTTGTAAGAATTGAGGGCATTTAATCTGGAGATGAGTAGAGTCACAGAGGACATGACAAATATGTACAACAGTTTAAAGGATCATCATATTTGAAGAGGGATTAGACTTTTCTGCTTGGTGGTAAAGAATGTAAATAATAAGAAGTAATGGATGGAAGTTGCAGACAGATTTTGTTTTGAACTAAGGGAAAACTGTGTAACAATTAGAGCTATCCCTGAATGGGTTGGGCTACCTTTGCTAGTAGTGGGCTTCCCCTCATTAGTTGTCATTAGGCAGATGTTAACCCATAGGATATGCTGCAGAAGGGAATGCTGTTCAGATAACTCAAGTTGGAATAGATTGTCCCTGTGGTCCCTTCCAACTCTCAGATCCTGTGATTTTATCAAATTACATGGGTCCAGGAAACACTCACAATGCCTCCAAATGTTTTGGCAGGTACAAGAGTAACATTCCCTACATTTCACTGGAATTTACCCTGAGTTGTAAGCAGAATCTGTTTTGCTTAATTCATAATAGCCCTGTGCACTTTCCAAATCCCAGATCATGTTATTCATTATGTATTTCATGTTGTATCACACATTATAATTCTAATTTTCCATTCATTATCATGCCATACCTTTTTTGAATTCATTTCCAATTTCCTCCCTCCTTCAAAATAGATGTGTTTCGGATTTTATTTCTCAAAAATAGTATAAATTATCAGTCTAGTTCTTCTTGGTTGACTTTCATTTCCTTTTCACATTTCCACTGTTTCAAGGCCCTCTGCTTTAGGAACCTGACTTACTAGGATTTGAAATATTTTCACTTGTTGAAGTTTTCTCATTTCCTTGCCTCTACATTAAATTCAGCTGTAGCGACATTGACCCTTGAAGCACTCCCTAAGAAACCTCACTCATTCTGTATGTTGCTATTTACCAATACTTTGGATTATGTTTCCTTAGCCAGGCCTAATCAGTGCGATTGGTCTTCCTTGCAAACCAATTTGAACTAATTTGGCAAAACTTTTTCATGAGACAAGACTTTCCTGAAGTCCAAATATATTACATCAACTGCATTCCTCTGTCTACTAATTGTGAAACTTCTAGAAAAGAATGCATCTAACTTTCCCCTCATGATTTATTTTCTCAAATCTCCCCACCCTCCAAATTCTTGATGAATCTCTATCCTCCAGATGTTTATAGACTTTTCAATCAACTTTTCCCCACCATTTATTTGGGAATTAAAGCTGGACATGTTCTTCTATCAGGATTAGTCTTTTTAGATTTTTTAAAAATATTACTTTCATTCCAGACTTCTGTGCTTTTTATGTTATTTAAAAATAAATACAATATTTCAATTAATGACCTGGATTTCCCTCCAGTTTGAGAATCTATGTCATCAACATTTCATTTGTATACACCATTTAAAAAATTCCATGTACAGCATTTTATTTTCTGTCCTTTGTTAAAACTTGTTTTTATTATTCCCTCATTACTTTGCAATTTACCAAATTATTGTCTTGTGTAGTACATATTTTAAAGTCAATTTCGGGGCCATTATCCTTTTGCTACCTAGGTTCCACCCTACTGAATTGGCAATCTGTGGTGTGTTTTCTTTCATTTCTCTTTCCGTGACTGATGGTGAAGCTTTCTCATGCTCACTAATCCTTCCGGACAGCATTCATATACCTTCCCATCCCATTTTTACCAGGCTCTTGTCTCTATGGCTAATGATGACAAGTCCTCTCATTTTTCTCTCACTACCTCATTAAACATATAGTTCTTTTGTCAAAGCCATTTTGCCCAATCACTGAACTGAACTCATAGTCATAGCAATTCAAGGATACTAATGTATGCTTTGTATGCTTTCTGGTGGGCTGGAGAAACGCTGGACCTGAAATGAACCAAAAAGAACCACAAAAAGTCACATATTGCAAGCACAGGTCCGTAGCCTACAAATGACTTGTATTCAAAAAGGTCATTTGTAAATCAGCTGTTATAGCAGTGATGTTAGAGCTAGGATCCTAGAAGCTCTCTAAGTCCATCTCCCTCACTTTACAGGCAAAGAAAATGAGACCCAGAGAACATGATTTTTGGAAGGGTTCCACAGATGGAAAATGACAAGTCTGTGACCATCTCAGTAGAGTGCCAGATCTGGGGTCAGGAAGACTCATTTTTCTGAGTTTTGGACCTCAAACATTTACTAGTAGGGTGATCCTGAGCATGTCATTTAACCTGTTTGCCTCAGTTCCTCATCAGTCAAATAAGCTAGAGAAAGAAATGGCAAACCACTCCAGTATCTTTACCAAGAAAACCCCAAATGGGGTGGTCATAAAAAATTATATATGACTGCAATGACTGAACAACAAAAACAATATATCAGGTCTTTTTTGCTTTTAATTTATTTATTTTTAGTTTTCAACATTCACTTCTCTAAGATTTTGAGTTCTAAATTTTCTCCCCCTTCCTCTATTCTCTCCTTTCCAACACAGTGTGCAATCTGATATAACCTTAAACATATTTCCACATCCACCATGATATAAAGAATTAGAACCAAAGACAAAAACCACAAGAAAGAGCAAACAAATGAACAAAAAGGAATGCAGACTGTTTCCGTCTGCATTCAGACTCCATAGTTCTTTCTCTGGATGTGGATGGCATTTTCCATCATGAGTCTTTTGGAATTGTTTTAGATCCTTGTATTGCTGAGAAGAGCTAAGTCTATCAAAGTTGTTCATCGTGCAATGTTGCTGTAACATTGTACAGTGTTCTCTTGGTTCTGCTGCCTTCACTCAGCATTAGTTCATGTAAATCTTTCCAACTTTTTTTCTGGAATCTGACAGCTCATCATTTCTTATATTTCATTACATTCATATACCACAAATTGTTCAGTCATCCCCCAATGGATGAGCATCCCCTCAATTTCCAATTCTTGGCTAACACAAAAAGAGCTGCTATAAATATTTTTGTGCCTGTGGGTCTTTTTCCCAATTTTATGACCTCTTTGGGACACAGACCAAGAAGTGGTATTTTGGGGTCAAAGGGTATGCAGTTTTATAGGCCTTTGGGTATATTTCTAAGTTGTTCTCCAGAATGGCTGAATCAGTTCACAACTCCATCAACAATTCATTAGTTGAACTCAGGTCTTCTGAAACTCTTTTATATCACTATTCCTGCCAGGCTAGTTCACAGGAATCTATATAGACTCTGCTTATTTTAATACTTGCAAAGATCTGAAATGTCATCTGTGTGGGCACTGATTCAGGTGGCAACACTTGTTGCCTTAATAGATAAGAAATGAGTTACTGGGACCAAAATAATTTCTCTCTTGTTGGCCAAACTTATGTGGATGTGCCTTTTTAGACTTAGGCTAACTCTCAGGAGGGAGAACATTTGTAGGAATAACGTTCAAACACTTTCTATCTTTATAGGAGATATCAAAGCTTGTCCCCTATTAAGCTACCTAGCTGCCTCTATAATCATTGCTTTTGGAGATCAGGCTCATTGGGATAAATGTAATACTTCTGACTTAGAACATCATCAGATAGTCTGGAATGGAGACTTGATTTAAGTTAACCTCACATTCCCTAAAAATCTAGGTTTAATTCACACACATGGATGTGCATACACACACACACACACACACACACACACACAGAGCACAGTAAGTTCTAATACTATTGCTGTTTGAAGCTGAGGACACTATTTAGTCTTGGTCTTTACCATGAAAAAAAAGAAATATTGGATTTGCTATCAGAGAGCCTAGGTTTCTGCTACAACTGAATCTATGAGTTTAGACAAATCACTTAAATTCTCTGGTCCTCTGTTTCCTCATCTGTAAAATTAGGAAAGTCAGCTGAATGACCTTGAAGGGACTTTTCACATCTAACTACAATAAATGAGAATGAATTTGAGTTATTAAAGAATATATATCCTGTCCTCTAAGAAGACAAGACATATCAGACTGTCAGTTTGACTCTAAAATAAGTAAATCAGTTTTTCTCCAAATAATCTCAGGCATGAGATTGTGGCATGTAGCAATGAGTTACAATTAAAACTTCATTGGTGTGTTGACTGGAAGTAAGGGCACAGTGTGTGTAGAAATGAGAGAAGGGTATTAAAATAAGGCACCATTACAACTAGAGCCTGAGGCCTAAAATGATCTGGATGCTGAATAGCTTTCCCTCTTTTTAACGTTGAGTCAAAAAGCATTTTAAAGGCAGCTGGTTGGCACAGCAGATAGAGTGTTGGGCCTGTAGTCAAGATGACCCATGATCAAATTCAGCCTCAGACACTTACTAAATGTGAGATCCTAGGTAAGTCACTTAGCTCTGCCTTAGTTTCCTTATCTGTAAAATGAGCTGGAGAAGGAAGTGTTAAACCACTCCAGTATCTTTGCCAAGAAAATCCCAAATGGAGTCAGAAATAGTCAGATACAACTGAAATGACTGAACAATAGCATTTACCAAGCATTTGCTATGTGTCAGGCTCTGAGGACACAAAGAAAGCCAACACCCCTCCTCAAGAAACAGAACAAAGTAAAAAACTGTCCCAGATCTCAGGTAGCTCACAGTCTTCTGGGGAAAGGTCTGCAATGGGATGGAATTTTCTACTAAGCTCTGGTTATTTCAACAAGAATTCTTGAATGTCCTCTATTTCATTGAATGACCATTTTTTCCCCTAATGTATTATACTAAGCTTTCCTGGGTAGGTGATTCTTAGTTTTAATTCTAGCACCCTTGACTTCTGGAATATCATATTCCAAGCCCTGTGATCCCTTAATGTAGAATCTGCTACATCTTGTATTATCCTGATTGTCTTTCCACAGTACTCGGATTGTTTCTTTCTGGATGCTTGCAATATTTTCTCTTTGTTCTGGGAGCTCTGGAATTTGGCTACAATATTCCTAGGAGTTTTACTTTTGGGATCTCTTTCAGGAGGTGACCAGTGGATTTTTTCAATATCTATTTTACCCTTTGGTTCTAGAATATCAGGGCAGTTTTCCTTAATAATTTCTTAAAAAAGGATGTCTAGGCTCTTTTTTGGATCATGGCTTTCAGGTAGTCCAATACTTTTAAAATCATCTCTCCTGGATCTATTTTCCAAGTTAGTTGCTTTTCCAATGAGATATTTTACATTGTCTGCTATTTTTTCATTCCTTTGGCTTTGTTTTATAATTTCTTGATTTTTTATGAAGTCATTAGCTTCCATCTGCTCTAATCCAATCTTTAAGGAGTTATTTTCTTCAATGAACTTTTGGATATTCTTTTCCATCTGGCTAATTCTGCTTTTTAAGGTATTCTTCTCCTCATTGGCTTTTTGAATCTCTTTTGCCATATTTTTTAAAGTGTTCTTTTCTTCAGCATTTTGGGGTCTCCTTTAGCAAACAGTTGACTTGTTATTCATGATTTACTTCTATCACTCTCATTTCTCTTCCCAATTTTTGCTCTACTTCTCTTACTTGATTTTCAAAATTCATTGTGAGCTCTTGACCTGAGAACAAATCATATTTTTCTTAGAGCCTTTGGATGCAGGAGCTTTCATTTTGCTGTCTTCTATTGGTACATTTTGATCTTCCTTGTCTCCAAAGATTTTTTAGTCTGATGCTTTTTCTGGTTTATGCTCATTTTCCCAATGATTTACTTGACTTTTGAGCTCTTTGTTAAGGTAGTTCTCTGGTTCCAGTGGAGGTGGGGTATGTAATGTCAGTTGCTTGATCTCCCCACAATCTATGGGCCTAGAGCTCCAGAAACAGTCCCTGTTGCTGCTACTGTCCCTTCCCCTGCTACCACTACTGTGCGATCCTCCCCTGAGGGCTCCTCCACCCCCTCTGCCACTGTGGGGCTGGAGCCTGACCACTCACAGGTCCTCTAGAACCTCTCACACATGTCCCCTAGGTTTTTCCCATTGACCTTCCATTGTCCTAGGCATTTTGGAATCATGAAGTCTGGAAACCACCACAGGTGCCTGAGACTTAGTCCCCCCAAAGCCAGTTCAGCCAGCAAGGCCCACGTTGGACTGCACTTTGCTCCCAGAACAGCTCAATAGACACTTCCTGGTGACCTTCCAGGATGTGTTGAGCCTGGGGATTTGCTTCACTCAGTCACTCTGTGGGTTCTGAAGCTCCAGAATTTTTTTAGAGTCATTTTTTACAGGTATTTGGCTGGATTTGTGGGGAGAGAACTAGCAAGTCTTTGCTGTTACTAACCATCTTGGCTCCTCCTCCACAAAACTACCTTTTAATGAGTGAAACTAACATGAAACAGAAATAGATGGTTTGAATTTTTTTTTTACAATGTAGACATTGAAGAGTAGTGCTTGGGATTTGGCCATCCTGAAAATGCTGAAGGAAGGATTTGGAACAGTGGGGAAAATCTAACAGTCTCTGCAAGAAAACTCTATGAGATGCCCCTTCCAAACAGAAGTTCTTGAACCCAGATCAGGCACAAATAGGGCCCAAATATGGTCACATTTAGCTTATGCTGGATATGGGCAAAACCAATCAATCCTTTATCCTTTTAGTTATTTGTCAGAGAATCATCAGTTTAGAACTGGTGGGTGAGGAGTGGGGAGGAAGAACAGAAAGAATCTTAGATGTATAATGTAGTCTAACCTGCTTGTTTTATGGATGAAAAAGCCAAGGCCAATAGAGGTGCAGTGATTAAGTGATGTATCCAAGGTCAGACAGGTAATTAACAAAAGATCCAGACTTCCAACCTACCCCCAAATCCAGAGCTCTTTCCACTGTCATACGTTGTATTTTCACTTCTGGGACCAAGGACACAATTTTGTTCTAGTCTTGACTTTCTGCAAGGAAATTCAGGACATTTATATTGGAGTTCATCACCATCCTATTGGATACAGCTGGAAGTAACAAAACATTTAATCACTCTAGTCCTGGTGGTTCTGATGCAAGGGCTTTGTCCCTGAACTTTTCTGAGTTTTTGTGTTCAAGGCTAAGTCTCATAATCCCTAATTCCTTTCAGGTCATTTTCTTAAGTGGGAGCTTCTTATGGGATGTGATAGGATGAATGTTTCTGGAGCCTGCTGGTGAGAGAAAAGAAGGAAAGCTGGATCTGCAGCTGGAATATCTGACCAAATCCTGCAAGTCACATCACTATTCTTGATCTCAATTCTTTCATTTGTAAAATATAGAGGGTGTAAAGATGACCTTTCTTGTCCCTTCAAGCTGTAAATCTAAAATTCTAAGTTGATCTACTTGCCCATAGTGATGCCTATTATGAATTCCATGTTGAATGGGCACATCACATATGTGATATGACCAATGGACATTTCTTCACTATTACTGTTGTGGCACATAGGGGAAAAATTAGGGTTGAGTCCAACCATACTGCTAGAGTCAAAGGATGGATCTATAATTAAGTGTGGAAATGCTAATGGTTATGCTAAGTTTGTTTGAAGAGAAAGCAATGGCTAGAAAAGAGGGCCTAGAAATACAACTCCTGCTGAGGTCAGTGTGTGCGTAGGGAGTGAGGGTGAGGGGCCAGGGCCAGAACTGTGGAGCCATTTGGAGATTTTGCAGGAACTGGATTTAGAAAAGGAGGGAACTGGGCAAGCTTGCTGAGAATGCTGAACTAGGGCCTGGGGTGGAGAGAAGGGTATATAAGAAGCAAAAGAATGAAAGAAAACAACAGGGAGTTCTGGGGACAGGGAGAGAGTAGAGAAGCAAAACATTTCTTTTTCCCTCAAGGAGCTCATAATTACCGTCTTTTTCCTCTGAGGGGAGAGGTGGGGGAAATGTTCCTTTCCATCACCCCTATCCCATCTTTTGTTTTTTTTGTTTTTTTAGACCTTAAAATTTTTAGGCTGTAGTAATTATTTTAGTTGTTTAGTCTTTCCAACTCTTTGTGACCCCATCTGGGATTTTCTTGGCAAAAATACTGGAGTGGTTTTCCATTTCCATCTCCAGCTCATTTACAGATGAGGAAACTAAGGCAAACAGGGTTAAGTGACTTGCCCAGGGTCACAAAACCAGTAAGTATCTAAATCAGATTTGAACTCAGGAAGATGTGTCTTCTTGACTCCAGGACCAGTTAGTAGGACTTAATAAATGTTTTTTTTATTGATTCTTACTTTCCCTATTCTATGGATAGCAGAGAGGAACAGTCACACATTTCTTTAGGTAGTGGACAAAAGATATTTAATAATCAAGAGCCCCTTGGCTAGAAGAAGTGAATGGCTACAGTGGTTCAGCAAATGGGAATTGGAAGTGAGCGGGTGCTGAGAGTTAATAAAAAGAGGATTTTAGGAAGGTAGGCAAGTCTTAAAAACAAGCCTTCTCATGCTAGTTGGAGGATGTATTTTCCTATCTAGGATTCTCCACCTTCTTAAATGGTTTCAGAGCCGTGGAGTAGAGGAGCAGAGGTAGGGCTAATGGAAAGGTAAAAACAAAACAGGAAATTACAGCAACACCTTTTGCAAAATCAATCATTGAAAATGTGTGAGCAAAGGTGAGGCTATCTCCAATTAGAAATACTAAACCCAAGATAGATAATTTACCTAAAGGAGATAGCATTGCGGAGGCTAAGTGGATTGTTGCCATTTGTTTAGTGGCCCCAGGAGAGCAAAATCTTTTGAGGCCAAAGCCTTGTAAGTGAGTAACATTGTCCGCTTTGCTATCAAAGTAAAATGTTATGGGATAGTAGAGACAATGTTCTTACATTTTCTATTGAATTCAATCAGGCAAACATTTTAAGTTATAGTTTTCATCTGAATGTAATGAATCAAAAAAATCCATATATACATATCCAAAGTAGAACAGAAAAAGAATATTATAGATGAAACATACAGCTTGCTTCTTAGAAATCTCTAGGGTGGGGGAGGGGAAAAGTTTACTCTATAACTTTATTATATATATTTAAAAGTAATGGCAAGTTGTACATTTGCAGTTTTATGTGCAATCTATGTTATAGAAATGCTTGTTTTATTCCACAAATTAAAAACAAAATAAATAATTGTGAAAAAAAGAAAGAAAAGAATGTTGCTTTCAAATTGCAATGAATACACATAGGGAATAGGAAAGATATCCATTCATCCAAATCATAGCAAAACAGAAATCAAGTACTTAGCATAATATATACTGGACAGTAAAGAATGAAAGGGCTCTCTCATTAGGAGCAAGAGAACTCAGTTTGTGTCCCGGATTTTATCAAGGGGGTACTCCTCGAAGTCTCTAGAGTAGCAAGCTGGGAACAGGGACATGATGGCGATTGTCTATTCTTCTGTATTCCCAGAGTCTTTTCCTTCAGCAGCCTGAAGTGGGGTTGGTCTCTTCCATCTTCTCTCTTCAAGCTGGAAGCCAGGACACCTGAATGAAGCATCCACAAAAGATCTCCCTGGAAAGTACACTACCAAGGTAAGTGAACTTAGCCACAGCGTTCAAAACTTCTCCATTTGTTGTAACTGATGGTTCCACATATGAATGGTGTGGTGGTGGCTGATGGAGCTTCTGTGTTTTCTTGGTGTTAATTATAAGGCCAAAATTAGCACAGGCAGCAGAGAATTGATCCATATTTTGTTGTATCTCTGCTTCAGAGGCTGTTTTGAGTGCACAATCATCTGCAAACAGAAAATCATGCACCAACAGTTCCTCCACGTTGGTCTTGGCTTGTAAACCGTTTTGGCATAACTATACAGAATTTTAATGGACATAAACTGTCTCCCTGGCTGACGATATATTTAAAATAAATTTTTATTCAACTTATTATGTGGTGGCATATTTTAAATAGATGTTTCATATAGCTTTAGTACATGACAGGAATATAAGAACAGAAAGGGGTGAAAACCTTTTGATAATCAGTAAAGATGTTTGACACGTAGTAGGTGCTTAATAAATGCTAGTTTATTTACTGGTGTAAATGTCATAGTGTGGTTGGGTAGCTTATTCGACAACCACTAAATGGATAATCAGTTATCCTTTTCCTCTCTAGGACTTTTAGGCACACTCTTTTTGTTCTTTAACCAATATGTTGTTTTTTTCTAAATGATTACAGATTTTCTGAGTGATAGAAACTATGCATGCTTTGTATAAAGTACATGAAAACATAAGTGACCTATATTTAGAGGGGTCACCAGTATTCTAATTTTTTTTTAGTAATAAATATGTGATGCCTTCTGTTAAGAAACATGGGATCAAGTTTGCATCAAAAGAGGAAGCTGCTAACATTTCTTTTTGCTACTAATTCATGCACCACTATGAAGTATTGAGCCAGTAACTGGATCCTATTTAGACTCTCTGTTTTCCAATTTTGAAGAGAAGCTAAAGTTTTCATAACCTTCCTTGACATGATGGTTCTATAGTTCATTATATTAAAGCTGCCCATATTTTCTCTTTCACATTTCATCCAACTTATACTTTTGTTGTGTTGGGACTTCTTTAGACTATATATATATATTTGATCATATCTTACTTTTTTAGGTGTTTTCTCTCTCCTGCAATTTCTCTGATTCTGAAACCAATAGAGTGTTACTGTTGTTACAGATCAGAGAACTGAGACTCGGAGAAGGGTAATGACTTGCCCAAAGCCAATCACTTAGCCCATGAGCACTTATTGCCAAAAAACTGCTGTAAATATTTTTTTGTAGATGTAGATCCTTTCCCCTTTTATATGATCTATTTGGAATACAGACCTAGAAGTGGTATTGCCAGATCAAAGGGTATGATTGCACTTTGGGCATAGTTCCAAATTGTTCTCCAGAACAGTTGGATCAATTCACAATTCCACCAACAGGACATTAGTGTTCCAATGTTCCCACATCCTCTCCAACATTTATCATTTTTCTTCTCTCTCATATTAGTCAATTTGAAGGGTGTGAAATGGCACCTCAGAATTGTTTAAATTTGCATTTCTCTAATCAATAGTGACTTGGAGCACTTTTTCATATGACTACCGATGACTTTATTTTCTTTATCTGAAAACTGCCTATTCATATCCTTTGGCCATTTATCAATTGGGAGAGGACATATTTTTATAAATTTGACCCATCTCTCTATATATTTGAGAGATGAGGCCTTTATCAGAAACACTTGCTATAAAGATTGTTTACCAGCTTTCTGTTTTCCTTCTAATCTTGATTGCACTGGTTTTGTTTGTACAAAACCTTTTTAATTTTACTTTTTATCCATTTTTATTTTAATTTTTATCCATTTATTTTCTGTAATGTTCTCTATCTCTTGTTTGACCAATAGTTCTTCCCTTCTCCATAGATCAGGCAGATAGACTATTCCTTGCTCCATGAGCATTTATTATGCACCCACTGGGTGCCATGTTCTAAGTGCCAGGATTATAAACCTCCAGTATAGAGACTGTATCTGACAATATGTACAATATTCTAATAGTCCTGATCCTCTTTTCCATAAGGGAGGAACTATGTGTCAAAATGAAATAAGCCAGAATCATTAGAACAATGAATTCTTTTTTTTTACAATATTTTTGTTTACAATGTATTTGTTGTTCTTTTGGGTCTGCTTATTTCACTTTACATGATTAATTCCTACAACTCTTCCCTTCTTTTTATGAGTTCTTCAACTTCATTACTGCTCACTGTATGATAGTATTTCATGAATTCCTACATCATAGTTTTTCCCACCATCCTGCAGCTGGTGAGTTATCCTCTTTGTTTCTAGTTCTTTGCTACAAGGAAGAGAACTCTTACGAATATTTTGGTATGTATAGACTTTTCCTTTGACTTCTCTATGATCAGATCTATACAAAGCAAGACCAGCTCATTAAAACATGGGTGAACTTTCAATGAACCTGATATAAGTTTAGAACTTCATTGTGAAATTTCCCTATCTCTATCTTTATTTACTTTCCACTCTACAAGCAGAGCTTGGTAAAGAAAATTATTTCCTCTAATACAGGAACTATATTAAATGAGCAAATAAAAATACATTAACATTATATGCAAGCAAAGGGGTAAGCATAAATGATGGAGAATCAAGCACAGGGTATATTCAGGCTGACAGTGACCTAAAGGAATCTCTTGATAGCCCTTACTACTTGCCTTTGGGGGGAAATAGAATTTCACAAGCTATTCTTTGACTGTAAAAAGGAAGGCTTGGCAATCTTGCAAGTAGGAGAGGAGTATTATCAAGAATTAAACGTTTCAAATGGAAGATAATGGAACAATAGTGGTATGTGATTATGATGGAATACTATTGTGCTATATGAAGTGATAAAGAAGATAGCTTCAGAAAATCCTGTAAAGACTTATGAGAACTGATGCAAAATGAAGTGAGCAGAACAAAAAGGACAACTCTGATCATTACATTGATTCCTGACACTTCCAAAGGACTCATGATCAAAAATTGTTATCCACCTCCAAATGGAAAAGTGATGAACTCTAAGTACAGATTAGAACTTTTTTCTCTTTCTTTTTATTTTGTTTTTGCAGCAAATTGTTTTTTACCTGACAACTTATATGATGGGTATCATATCTTGCCTTCTCAATGGGTAGGGGAAAAGGGTAGTGGGAGAGAGAAAATTTGGAACTAAAACTAAAAAGAAAATTTGGAACTAAAACTAAAAGAAACAATATGAATTGAATTAAATTTAAAAAGAAGAAAAGAAAATTAGAGAGGGTGCATTAGGAATAAGATGTAAGTAGGGTGAAATATTCCAGGGTGAGAATGAATAACATTTAAGGGAATGGTTATTGGGATAAATATAAAGTCTTTCATTTAAGTTTTTTTGAAAAATAACTTTGCAAGTGTAGAATGGGGGATATTATGGTTATTCTGAAAAAAAAAATCTCAGGCAGAGCCAAGATGGTGGAGTAGAAAGACACACATATACTAGCTCTTCCCCTACAGCTCATAAAATACCTGTAAAGAAAGACTCTCAACAAATTCTAGAGCAACAGAAGCCACAGAACAACAGAGTGGAGGAGATTTCCAGCCCAGGGTGACCTGAAAGGCTGATGGGAAGTGTCTGTTGCACTGGATGCGGAGCGTAGCCAAGCCTAAGTCCCGTGGCATGGCTCTGGGAGGAGGACAAGAGCAGGCCTTGGGGACAGAATCCCCGGTTGCAGTAGCAGTGATTCTCAGATCTCTCAACCCATAGGTGCCAAAGCTTATCTGAATCTCAGCCCCCTGTGCTGGCTTGGCAGAACTGAAGGCAAGGTAGTTATGAAGAGGAAACTCTATTACTCAGATTCTGGGCCCAAAAAGTTCTGCTTGCTCCCAGACCAGTGTACACGCTTGATTGTGTGGAGGAACACAATCTTGGAGGAACTGAGATCTTACAGATCCCCAGAGTATACCCTACTCTGGACAAAGGACCCAAAAGTCAAGGAACTGGTTGAGAAAATGGCCAAAAAAGGGGGAAAAATAAGACTACAGAAGGTTACCCTTGTGGTGAAGAGATATCTTCTTTCATCCTTTTGGAAGAGGAAGAACAATGCTCACCATCAGGGAAAGACATAGAAGTCAAGGCTTCTGTATCCCAAACATCCAAAATAAATATTCAATGGTCTCAGGCCATGGAAGAGCTCAAAAAGGATTTTGAAAATCAAGTAAGAGAGGTGGAGGAAAACTTGGGAAGAGAAATGAGAGAGATGCAAGAAAATCATGAAAAGTGAATCAACAACTTGCTAAAGGAGACCCAAAAAAATGCTGAAGAAAATAACACCTTTAAAAATAGGCTAACTCAACTGGCAAAAGAGGTTCAAAAAGCCAATGAGGAGAAGAATGCTTTAAAAAGTTAGTCTTATATAACATGACTATTATGGAAGTCATTTGCAAAACTACAGAGATATAGCCTATATTGAATTGCTTGCCTTCCCAATGAGGATGGGTGGGGAGGGAGGGAGGAATAGAAGCTGGAACTCAAAGTTTTAGGAACAAATGTTGAGTATTGTTCTTGTATCCAACTAGGAAATAAAAAATACAGGTAATGGGGTATAGAAATTTATCTTGCCCTACAAGAAAAGAGAGAAGATGGGGATAAGGGAAGGGAAGGATGTTAGAAGGGAGGGCAGATTGGTGATAGGGGTAATTAGAATGCTTGGCATTTTGGGGTAGGGGAGGGGAGAAATGGGGAGAAAATTTGGAACTCAAAATTTTGTGGAAATGAATGTTGAAAACAAATAAAGAAAGAAAGAAAATCTGGGCATTTTATCAGACTGAATGCTCAATATGAGTCAGTAGTGTGATGTAACAGTAAAAAGTCTAATGGGATCTCATTCTACATTAAGATAGCCATTAGGAATAGTTAACCAAAAACTGAGTCAAGATTTAGGTCATCATATCAACTCATTTTGTCTATATCAGCTGTTTGAATGTCTAGCTAACTAACACAGGTGCTGTGAGAAAAGTGTTTTGTAAACATGAAAACTTTTTTTTTTCCACAGCGGGTGATGGGGAGAGTGTTCTGTGATTTTACTACTTTAAGATGGATTATATTTATTCTGCTTTGCCCAAGGGAACAAAATCAGAAACCATAGGTGGAAGTCACAAAGAGGCAAATTTAGGCTTGACATCAGGAAAAGCTTCCTAAAAATCTGTTCAAAGGTAGTATGAACTGACTCTCAAGAGGTGGCAGGTTTCCTGTCCTTGAAGGTCTCCAAGGATGGGCTGGACAACAACTTGTCAGGTATTCAACAACAGGAAAGTGTTTCATCTATAGATTAAACTAAGTCACTTCTAGTTCCTAAATTATATGATCCAAAGTTTCTGTGACAGAAAAGAATAGGGGCATTGTCTATGATATTAAGAAAAAATTCTGATCCTATTGAAGGTTGGAAATAGGATAATGAGAAGTATTTTTAAAAGATTCAAAAAATGAGTAAGTGAGATTTCATAAATAATATCTATGTAGTCTTAAAGTAGTGAAATCACAAGACACTGTCATCATCACCTTATGTCAAAAAATGTTTTTGTGCTTACAAAACACCTTTCTCATAGTGACCCTTTGAATTAGACATTCAAGTAGCTGATATGGTCAATATGAGATAAAGACCTAAATCTTGACTCAATTTTTGATTGACTATTTCTAATGGCAATCCTAATGTTAATTATCTTACATATACCATCTATTTCTATGGAAGTTGCAATAGTCAGATAAAATAGTCAGTGTGGAGTACTTTGGAACCTGATTTCATAAAGTGATACCTATATGCCAGATTGTCATTCTTATTGAGAACACTAAAAATATTATTATTTCCTTCTTACAAATCTATGAGGACATATTCTTATGCCCCCATTTTGAAAGTGAGGAAGCACTCTCCAAAAGTATAAGTGAATTGTCTAAGTCTTACAAAGATCTGGGAATGAATTCAGTTCTTCTAACTTTAAACCCAGGGCATTTTTTTCACTAGAGCTCACAGGTTATTCATATTTCTATGCCTAAGATGGTAAATAAAAAACGACAAGAAGTTTTGTGTGTTTTTGTTGTTATCTGTGAGTGCAACAATACTTTCCAGAGCCTTGCACCATAGATAAACTCTACATTAAGTTTTATCTAGGGAACTGCAATAAAGAAAAAAAAACAAAATAAAATAAAAATCTGTAGCAAAATATCTTTTTGAGATTTTAATTTTAAAAAGAAAATGATGAACTTGTACCAGCAAGGATTTGTAAATTTTAAGCCAATTCCTTTGAGTTCTAATCTGAAATAAATGGGTCTAGTTCTTCATTTCCTCTGGAAAATAATGTTCCTTTTGTAGGTTTCTCATTGACTATGTGTCTGTGTAGGTTAGTTTACCAGAAGATGGTAGCCAATGATGAAAAGACGGTGAAGGAAACCAATTTATTCTGACAGGGTGATATTTGATAGAGCTGTAGTCCAGAGTATAGTTTGTACCTAGGGGAGCACTATGGCTATTATCATCAGCAGTCATGTTTAAAGCTATATTTCTAAAGATTTTTTAAAGAGCAATTAACGATATTTAAACAGTGGTCAAGCCAACTTCTTTCTTTAATCTCTTTGGAGAATAGGCCTAGTAGTGTCTCGTGTGCATGACTCTGATTTGATTTCCAGAACAGTGGGATAAGTTCTTCAGACAGGGCGTTTTTGTTCATAGCACTTTCAACATTTGTCAGTTTCTTTTTATTTTTTATTTTTTTGTTCCTCTTTGACAGTGTAACAGATTTGAAGTAGAACCTCAGAGTTTGCCTTAATTCGTGTTTCTCTAGTCATTGGTCATTTGGAACTCTTCTTTTTTTTCCCATATGGAAATTGATAATTTGGATTTTTTTTACAGGGGAAATTATTCAGAGAAAATAATATTCTCACCCTCCTCAAAACTTTGGAGGAAGGGATTGCAAGAGAAGATACTAAGCAAGTAGTTTATTATGGTATTCATTTGGGGACATTCAGGAAGAAATTTACTCCTTTTCTACTATTTTGATTTTTTCAAGTTAAATGTAAACTACATAAATGGTATCTCCTCTAAGAAATGGAGCCTATATCTGATTACAATTCCTGCTGATGTGTACATAACTTTGGTGGAATGGATTTTTTTTAATAGGGGTTACTGAAAGGTAATAAATGAACAGTTTTCTAAGGATTTCATAATTAAAACACATTATGATAAGTTTCAGGAACTAGTTGAAATGCAAATGAAACAGCAACCAATTCAGTAATATCTACATAAAGAACTTTTCAGTTTTGATAAAAATATTTCCAGTTTGATCTAGGCCTTCTACAGAAGCAATGAATCATCCCAAGTGGATTTGAGTAAAACAGAAACATATTCAAAGATGTCTACCATTTTCTTGGTTTGCACTCAGAAGTTGAAATCAGATAGTAATGCAGCTAAGATAAAATCAAGGTCCATTACCAGCGCTTTACTCTTGGTTAACTGAGAAGTTAACCAGATTCACCTCTACAGCATAGATGTACACAGAAACAGACAGTTTTAAAGGAATTTCATCTCTCTGAATGCAAGAAAGAGATCTTCACGTTAGTTAGGTGATATGGTATAGAAGTATCAGACACATAGTTACCATGTACGTATAACTCACAACACTCCAGGCCGTGACCTGAATGAGATAAAAATGTACTTTGAAAATATTTAACAAAATAATTAAAATACAATAAAACATAAATAACATTACATTTTATTTATTTCTTAAGTTTTTTTGAGGGGGTAAAGCAAAGCAATTGGGGCTAAGTGACTTGCTCAAGGTTACACAGCTAGTAAGTGTCTAGTGTTTAAGGCCAGATTTGAACTCAGGTCCTCCTGACTCCAGGTCCAGGGGTCTATTCACTGAGTCACCTAGCTGCCCCAATATTACATTTTAAAACCAAGTCAATATATGACCTGAAGAGATCTTTATGTACTGATCAATGGCCCCTATTTTTGTTTGAATTTGACACCACTGGTATAGTAGATATTATTTCTGACTTGGAATAAGAAAGATCCGAGTTTAAATCCTGCCTCAGACACTAGCTACTCTGCCTCAGTTTTCACATCTATAAAATGGATATAATAATGGCAACACTTTACAAAGTGTGGGAAGAAAAAGATGAGATAAGATATAAAGTACTATAAGTGGTAGGTGTCATCATCATCGTAATTTCTCATGGACCAGGATTCAATGTGTTGATCCAAAAGGAAAAATGTAGTCTCATGACTCAAGGCAAAGAGAGCCCAGTGTAGAGTTTTGTGATAGGATAGTTTCTAACATGAGTTTTCTAAGCAAGCACTTTATCTCCTGCACATAGTTCTGTAATAATTCTTCAGTGAAGTGAACTAGGGTCTAAGTTGTTTATATGCAGAAAAGACAGGCAGCTGGTACTGATTCTTACCATTTCTGGTTCTCATTCCAGGTGGGTGGAGTAAATTCCCTATAGCATAGCTGCAAACATGGGGCATCACAAATCTATATGAATCTTTTCATGGGTCCATGAATCTATAGCTGACTGTAGGTGAACTGTGGATTTGACAGGTTTCTCCTCCTCCCTCATGATCAACCTTAGCAATGATTGTAGCAGTGCTTCATTTTGCATGGCGTATTTTCTATTGTTTTTCAGATGTGGACATTTTTGGACCCCTCTGTTTAATGCAAGTGTAACTTTCACCATTCAATGGAAATTAAATTGCTATTCACTTCTGAGAAGATCAGGGTGAAGGTCTATGACACAGAATGGGATGTAACTATCTCTTGTAGGAGTTTATAACATCTGGCTCACCAGTGATGTTGAAATGACATATTTCAGAACTGTTAACAGGATTTTACTGATCCAGTCTCTAACCTGGGAATGACAATATAGCAGACCAGAGACCAAGTAACGGTAATCAAGTAGTCATTTAACTAAATAGTTTCATTTTGAGGAACAGATTTGCAAACCAGAAATTCTCCTGATCAGAATTCCCCCTTGCTGAAGTGAAGACAGAGATTATATACATAAATCACAAGTGGGAAGGGAGCAGGCAAGGTGAATTACAAACAATTGTTCCGCGGTTTGAGTGGCTTCCCATGACAAGCCCACAAGTGGAAGACAATGCAACCATTCTAGAATTCTATGGGAGCATATTGTTCAAGTCCTTGGGGGCTGTTCCTTGGTGGGTCACCAGGAGCAGAGTTCTGTGATGGGAACAGGTTCTACAGTCTTTGATTTGCTTCACTTAAGGTATATAAGCACAACAACACAGTGGTTGTGGAAGTTTTGTCAAAAGTTTGATTGAGCATTTCAAGTGACATTGTAAATCTGACTCACAAGAAAGGCAATTCTGAGATATCTAAATTATTAGTATATTCATTATACATATCATATTGATTAACATGAAAAATCATAATTCCCTTCCCATGATCATTAAATTGAACTTTGCTCACCGTACCACACAAAAAACAAGACATATCACTAAATATGAATAAGCAAATGTAGAGGAAAACTTGAGAAGATTTTTTAGAAAAGATAAAGGAAGAAATACAAATTCACTTGTCCCTATTTACTGTCTTAATAAAATTGATGAAATTCCAATTTTAGCTTCCCATTGATGTGGAGACCAAGTAAAGAAAGTTTAGTTTTCCTATTCATTAAAACTTGATGAACTTTAAAATGTTTACTCCACATACCACTTGTAAAATGTCTTCTGATTTGACAATTGAAAAGGAAATATCATATCCTCATTGGTAGTTTACAGATAGACATGTTACTTTTCATCATTCAGAATCTATGACTTTACAGTTTTGGGGATCTCCACAAGTCTTTCTATCGATTCAGATCAGTCACCCTTCTTCAACTTGTACTCACAGAGAGTTACCTGAGGCACTGAGAAATGAAATGTTTTGCGTAAGATCATGCAGTCAGTATGTGTCAGAGGATGGACTTTTCTCAGATCTTCCTGATTCTGAAATTTACTACACCAATTTTTGTCCATTTTAATGTATTTCTTAAAGACCAGGAGATGACTTGTGCTCTCTCATTCTACCAAATACATCAGAACAATCAAGCAGTCCAGAGGCATACATATAGACAAGATGATAGGTCATTATGAAGAAGGGGAGGGGCAAGTTGGGGGCAGTATTGTGTGTGTAGGGAGAGTATTTTTACATCACTGTCTCAGTGTTCTTTGGCCATGGCCATACCATTTTCCCCACAGTTAACATTTAGAGAGTCATCCCTTCACTTATTTTAAGAGGTCCATCTTGGTCCATGATGAAGTCCAGGTAAATGTCAAGAATTTATATTTCCCAAAGAAGGTGGATAATAATAAGACGTTGCCTACAAAGGCTTTCAACTTTTCAATGTGATTAATGTCTTATGAACCAGATGTCATGGCTACTTGTGTCCATTTTAAAATGGAGAGTTATTTTTAAATGACAGATATTTTTCACCCTTTGAAATTCTAGGATCTGAATTATGTTTATTATCACATCCCCTCCTCCACAAGGAAACTTCACATTCATTCCACAATCCATTTCATGATTTCTAAGATAGATGACATATATGCAAAAATTATATGTATGTATATATACACACATGTATACATTTACTTTTGTAAAGTAACGTGACATGAGGAATATAATTTGAATTATTTTCGAAACTTAGTAGCTTTGATATAATGGCTAATTTGATTTTATTATGGAATTAACTTGAACATATGCCAAATCCAAATCCAGATGTACATTTATTAATGACTACCCTAGATTTTAATACTTCAAATATCTGTGATTTCTTCAGTGTGGGTACATAATAATAGTGAAGATACATATAGAACCTCAGGGTTTACAAAGTGTTTTATAAATCTTATCTCATTTTATCCTCACAACATCTCTGAGAGGTAGGTGCTATTATCACATCCATTTAACAGATTAAGAAATCGAGAAAAGTAGAGATTAAGTGACTTTTCCAGTGTTACACAGCGAATAAGAGTCTGAGGCTAGATTTGAGCTCAGGTCTTCTTCATTGCAGGTCCAATTCTCTTATCTACTGTAGCATCTTTGTTGTCATTTTTTTAGTTCATGATTGGTGTCCGACTTTTCATGACCTCATTTGGGTTTTTTTTGGCAAAGATGCTGGAGTGGTTTGCCGTTTCTTTCTTCAACCCATTTGCAGGTGAAGAAACTGAAACAAAGGGTTATATGATTTGCCCAGGGTCACATAGCTAGTAAGTCTATGAGGCCGGATTTGAATTCAGGTCTTCCTAACTTCAGAACCAGCAATCTGTCCACTCTGCCACCTATTTTCCCTACTGTGCCAACTGATTGCCAAGTACTTTCCACTTGGAGTCAGAGCATAATCACTCTATGCCTAAGTCAGCAATCTTCATGAGTTGTAGCCAAAAACAATCACCTGACCAACTCCGCATTGATATGCCTCTTAATGTTAGTTATGTTAGTCCTTAGACAATTAGTTTACAGCCTATTTCTTGACCCATAATCAAAGTTGTTCCAGTTTGGTAGAAACTTTCAGACCTTGTATCCATAATTCAGAGTCACTTCCATGTAATGATGATGCATAGAAAAAGGAAATCAGTGGAGAAATGATGAGTAGTACCCTTATTCAGTGGAGAAAGGCACCCATGTTGTCAAAAAGACCCAGTCTAGTCCTTATCATTCTAGAAGAATATGACTCCTTCATTCCTCAATTGATAAATGGTCAAAGGATATGAACATGCACTTTTCCAATGAAGAATAAGTTATACTGATCTGAAAAAATGCCTAAATCATTATTGATTAGCGAAATACAAGTTAAAAACAACCTTAAGATATCATTTTATGCCTACCAGATTGGCTAAAATGATAGAAAAGGAAAGTGATAAATGTTGGAGGAGATATGGAAAAATTGGGACACTAATTCATTGTTGGTGGAATTGTGAACTGATCCAACCATTTTGGAGAGCAATCTAGAATTCTGTCCAAAGAGTTATTAAGCTACCTATACCTTTTGGCCCAGCAATATCACTTCTTGGTCTCTTTCCAAAGATGATTAAGGAAAAAGGAAAAGAACCTACATGGCAAAGAAGTGGAAATTGCAGAGATGCCCATCAGTTGGGGAATGACTGAGTAAGTTGTGGCACATTATTGTAATGGAATACTATGGCACTATAAGAAATGATGAACTCAATGATTTTAGAAAAACATGAAAAGAATTCCATGAAATAATGAAGAGCAAAATGAGCAGAACTGAGAGAACCTTATATACAGTAATAGTAATATTATTTTAAGAACAACTTTGAACAAGTAAGTTATTTTGATTATTATAGATATCTAAATCACCTATAAATGATAGATGAAGAAAGATTCTATCATCATCAAGAGAAAGAACTGATAAATAGAAATATGCATACAATAATTTTACATGTATGCATATGTACATATTGTATGTACATGCACATACACACATACCTATTTGTGTCTAATGGTAGCCATCTCTAGAGCAGAGAGTGGGGGAAAGGGAAGAAAAAAAGAAATTTATGATAATTTCATTGTATATTTGAAAAGAACAGCAAGTTGTGCATAGTGGATTTGAAGTTTCATGGACAGTCATGTATTTTCTTATATGATATTTATTATACTGTATTATAAAAATGTTTCTTTTATTCCATAAATTAAAAAAAAATCATTCTCTATCCAATTCAGTGTAAGTATCTAGCACAATTCCCCACACATAGTCATTGATTAATAAATGTTCGTTGTTTGATTGATTGATTGTTCAGATAAACTCAATGAGTGATAAAATCAACTGCAGATATTTTTCACCTTTAGGACTAACCCAAGAATATGGATTTACAACTAGAAATGATCTTAGGAAAAATCTAGTCCAGTACTTCCATTTTAGGGATGAGGACACTGAAACCTAAAAGAGAGACATGATTTCATCACTTAAGTAGGAGTGTCCACACTAATTTTTAATTTACAATCTGAAAAATGTTTGAGGATTAGTTGAAAGATATCAGGAGAAAAGGAGACTGGAGATGGGGGTGGACAAGGCAGTATCATATCTGAAGAGTTGTTGCATGGAATGTTTATATTACTTATACTCCTTAGTTTGAGAAGAGAAAAAAATAAGCAATAGATGGAAGTTTTGGAGAACTATTTCATGGCTCTATATGGCAAAGGATTTGTCAATAATTGTTCAAGGATGTAATGGGCTTCTTTGTTTAGTAGTGCACAGAGGAGTCTGGATAACCACTTTTTAGTATTTTGTTGAAAGACCATTTTTTCTCCTGAAGTATTATACTCAGTTTTGCTGGGTAGATGATTCTTGGTTTTAGTACTAGTTCCTTTGACTTCTGGAATATCATATTCCACGCCCTTCCATCCCTTAATGTAGAAACTGCTAGATCTTCTGTTATCCTGATTGTATTTCCACAATACTCAAATTGTTTCTTTCTAGCTGCTTGCAATATTTTCTCCTTGACCTGGGAACTCTGGAATTTGGCCACAATGTTCCTCAGAGTTCCTCTTTTTGGATCTCTTTTAGGAGGTGATTGGTGGATTCTTTCAATATTTATTTTGCCCTCTGGTTCTAGAATATCAAGGCAGTTTTCCTTGATAATTTCATGAAAGATGACGTCTAGGCTCTTTTTTGATCATGGCTTTCAGGTAGTCCCATAATTTTTAAATTGTCTCTCCTGGATCTATTTTCCAGGTCAGTTGTTTTTCCAATGAGATATTTCACATTCTCTTCCATTTTTTCATTCTTTTGGTTTTGTTTTGTGATTTCTTGGTTTCTCAGAAAGTCATTAGACTCCATCTGTTCCATTCTAATTTTGAAAGAACTATTTTCTTCAGTGAGTTTTTTAACCTTCTTTTCCATTTGGCTAATTCTGCTTTTTAAAGCATTCTTCTCCTCATTGGCTTTTTGAACCTCTTTTGCCAATTGAGTTAGTCTATTTTTCAAGGTGTTATTTTCTTCAGCACTTTTTTGGGTCTTCTTTAGCAAGGTATTGACCCGTTTTTCATGCTTTTCTTGCATCTCTCTCATTTCTCTTTCCAGTTTTTCCTCCACCTCTCTAACTTGATTTTCAATATCCTTTTTTGAGCTCTTCCATGGCCTGAGCCCATTGAATATTTATTTCAGATGTTTGGGATACAGAAGCCTTGACTTCTATGTCTTTCCCGGATGGCAAGCATTGTTCTTCCTCATCAGAAAGGAAGGGAGGAGATATCTGTTCACCAAGAAAGCAACCTTCTATGGTCTTTTTTTTTTTTCCCTTTTCTGGGCATTTTCCCAGGTAGTTACTTGACTTCTGAGTTTCCTCACCACACCCACCTTGCCTCCAGTTCCACTCAGCTAGCACTTGGGGGCTGAGATTCAAATGCTACTTCCCAGTCTCAGGGCTTTCAGGGAGGGTGGGGTTGCTATTCAATGTGAGATTAAATTCAGGTGCTCAGGTGGGGGCAGAGCTGCCACTCAGGGCTCAGTTCCCTCAGGGGGTTTATGCAGAGACTTTCCACAATGGATCTGAGCTCCTGTCTGCTTTGGGAGCCCTGTCTGCTGCTGCCTCTGGAGCTGCCTCCCAATGGGGCCTGAGTTACGGAGACACCCCGCTCCCCTCCTGGAAAGCTGAAAAGGGCCTCTCACTGACCTCTGGCACATATGGGTAGAGAGACCTGCGCAGCTGCTGGAGATTCTGTCCCTGACGTCTGCTTGGATCTGCTCCTCTCAATGCCACAAGGCCAAGACAGGACTGGGCTCTGCTCCAGGTGTGGTGTGTGACAGACCTTTGGTGTCAGTTTTTCAGGTCTCTCTGGAACAGAAATCTCCTCCACTCCATCGTTGTGTGGCTTCTGCTGTTCCAGAATTCGTTGGGATCTCCTCTTTACAGGTATTTTATGGGCTATGGGTTAGGAGCTAGCATTTCTACTCCGCCATCTTGGCTCCTCCCCCTTCTAAACAAACTTTTAATGAACATTTATGTATGAAATATTGTTAAGCAATGGAGAAATAATGATTCCAAAATTAATAGAACAGTCTTTTGCTTCAAGGAATTTATATGCTAATGTACAACACCATACACTGGCTGAATGTTAGCAACTGGAGTAGATGTGAAACATTCTTCCAAGCGATGTGTTGAAGTGAGGAGAGTCAAAAGGTACTATAGCAATAGTTATTGGGGTATTTTGTAGATGAGTTCCAGCACTCCTTTGAGATTGCCCTTACATGTTGAATTAGAGTAGAGAATTTTAAGTCCATGCTGCCATAGATTAGACCAATCCACTTTCTCATCAAGATCAAGTCAACAATCAACAGTTTTAAATTCCTTTTTCTATCATATGCTTAGTAAATATCAACAAATACAAACATATAATAATACAAAGAAAAACAAAAACAGAATGTGAACTTTTGATACATATAGTGTTCCCCAGTATGTCCATCTTTTTTTTCTCTTTCAAAATTCAAATTAAACATGGTAGTTCCAATATTGCCATGATTGCTTGTGTCTCCTTCTGAACTTTCTTCTGTTTTTTTTTAATATTCATTGTCTAGAAATGAGCATACAACAAACATTTAATAAATGTTTACTACGTGCCAGGCACCCTTCTAGGTGATAGGGGTGCAAATATCATTATGTGATATGTCTAAAGTCCCTTCAAACTCTAACTCTATGCTTTTTGGCTCTTGTGAAGCCCATGAATACATCTGAAAAGAAATTGCATTTGAATCATCTTAGACTTTCAGGACACAAACGCCACACTCTTTTCCCCCTTTTGTGTATTTTACACATGCCAACTCCTTTGTTTTCTTCCTGTCATTCTTTCCTTCCTTTTCTTCTACTGGATCAGATGAGATGGAAGGATAAGGAGTAAGATAGCAAGAAGGGGAAAAGATTGGACAGCAGCCATCTTTTAAAAATGGCTGTTTGTAAATTATATTCACACCCCATTGTTTTCATATTCCTGGAGTAAGCTAATTTTCACAAATTTGAAATTAGGAACTTTTTTAAAAAGTAATTTGGATGGAGAGAAACTAAAGGTAGGAAGCAGAAAGACTTGTTAGGAAAATTATCCACCCAATTACTTTGTGAAGAGACCATCCCAATAGCTCCAGCAACATTCCAAATAATGTAAAGGGATCCATTGCCCTCTCTGGTTCTGTAGTTAAGTTTCAAAGAATAATCCAGAAACCACAAATGAGAGAAGGTAATAGATCAATTTATCAGCAAATGAGCAAAATTGGAAATTATGGAGAAGGTTAATACAATTGTAGGATACCAGAGTTAATTACATAGAAGGTTTCATTCTGTTAACAATTACCGTATGGTACAGCTAACATAAATAACCAAGTTAGTTCAATATGTGAAATACCAGAACACACTTAAACTAAACCATTTGTTCTAAAGCAGGGAGTAGTGGGAGTGAAAGTAGGCCTGCCATCTGGAGAAGTTTGTTCACTGTGGTCTTGGCTAGACACTGAGGAAGGGAAAGTAATTCTGAAACTCTGATCAATTCTAGAGAATTCTTTGAGAACAGAGCAGGCTAGGATTTTGCCTTCACTGAGGAAGAGCTATTTTGCAAAGACTTCTGGGAAGAAGAGTTCCAGACACGTAATTTGACATATGTCCTCTCAGTAAAGGTGAACCTATTGTCAAGCTATGCATCACAGAAAGGTTTCAAAGCAGAGGTCCTGAAGCTCTCGTCCAGCCAATCATTTCTTTTGATTAATGGGAAACCTTTTAAAATGCCAACTTGCAGACAGACTGTTTTGGTCTGCTTTTTGCATGTGCATTTCTTATGGCGCCACAAAGAGTCTGCTAATGAGGGTGATAAAACCAAGATGTGTTTGGTAAGTCATTTGAGATTTACATATGTGGCTTGTACATCAATAGTTTAATGTTTTAGTGGTGTTTGAACCCTTCTGGGTTGCTTCTTATCCTGGAAACCCATCCTCTGTTAGCAGCATTGGTCAGGGACCAGAGGTCATACAGAATGTGCAAATTAAACACATCCTCCACAATCACACTTTTTGGTAAGAAAATTTTTTTTTCAGGTCTGAGGATTCTGGAGGCAATGTAATGGAAAGGACACCAGATTTGGTGTCAGAAAACTGGGGTTCTTATCCTGGCTTTTCTATTTACTGTCTGTGTGACCATGAGCAAATTACTTAACATCTCTAGGGTTCAGCTTCTCTTCTGTAAAATGAAGGAATTTGACTAGATAAATTCTCCCTTCTATTGATAAATCTGTAATCTCACAGTCCAAGGGAAATATACCTAGAAAATTATAGCTTTTCTCTAGAGTCAGATGCTACCTTTTTAAAAATAAGTAAAAATATTAATTGAAGATTTGACATTCAGGATAAGATTGGTGATAGTGGTGAAGGTGGCATGAAAACATTGGTAGGCATTGTGTCCCCTGCTGGGATGGGCAGCAGAAGTAAAGGAAGAGGACTTCTAGGATATAGATGCATGGGAGGCACACAGAAACATACCCTCATCCGTTCTCCCAGCCTGCTCTGAGCAGATAGCCACTTACATATGATCAAGAACTTTATGAATCTTCTTTTATTCCCCGAATTTTGGCTAATTTCATCCTTTCCTAGCTTTCCCTGTGACACTGCTCTGGATCAAGATGGAGCTGCTTAAACTCAGTTCAGAACTTCTCCAGGAGAATTGATCCAGGCCTGAGTTAGCATTATCAATATTTCAATAATCCGTAACTTTTTTTGAAACTTCTGTTTCTATTCATGTGCAGACTCTCTAGAATTTTATAGAGCTCTTAGAGAGTTGGTGTTACAAAAATAATATGAGTAGCCCACAGGCAGCTCCCATAGTTAGGAAATTTTTTCAAACTAAGTGAATCTTGTCCTTAAACAATAGAGATGCTATTCATCATTAAGTTTTTCAAGTTTCAAATACATGAACCAATCATAAGCATTTATTCAACATTTATTACATGACAGGTATTGAACATGCCAAACCTTGTAGTACATTTGAAAATGCGAAGTCATTTCCATGTCATAATAAGACGTTGTAGTACTTCAGTAGATGTTGTCATTAATGACTTCTTATTTACTAGGGAAAAAATATAAAGTCCTACACAAAAAATGAATTGCATCAGTATAGGTTGGGAGAGGCATAGCTAAACAACAACATATGTGAAGACTTGGGGATTTTTAAGAACTGCAAGTCAAGTATCAGTCCTTTGTGATATGGTCACCCAAAACTAATGTCAACTTAAGCCAATATAGAGGTATAGTCTAGAATGAAGGAACTAGTAAGTCTGATCTATTTTGCAGAATTGAACCCAAGACTCTAAGACTCACAAGGTCTCGTGTTCAGTTCTAAGTACCTCATTTTAATAGTGGTAAGAATGTCCAGAGGAAGATGACCAAGATAGTGATGGAAGTAGAGACCATGCCAAATGAGGATCTATTGAAGATACCAAAGGTGACTAGACTGGGGAAGGCAAGAATAGACCATGGTAGTTGTCTTCAAGTATTTGAGTAGTTATCCTATAAAAGAGAGATTCGATTTGTTTTGTTTGGAGCCAGAGGTGAGTAGAAGTAGAAGTAAGTAGAAATTGCAAGCAGGTGTATTTTGGCTTGATGTAGGAAAAACTTCTTAAGTATTGTAACAGTCCAAAGCAGGAATGAGCTAGCTTGCTAGGTAATAGATCTTCCTCTCTTAGAGGTGTTCAAATGGAGATTGACTTGCCTTTGGTCATTGATGTGGCAAAAAGCATACCTATTTAGATTCAGGTTAGAGTAGATGACCTTTGAGGTTACTTCCAACTCTGAGATTTTTGTGACTTTGTCTCTTCCCTTTAGGACTGGATTGTAATACTGAAACTGAAGAGTGTACCAGGGGTTGAGAGTCCAGGGAGGACATAATCTTCTTTCCTAGGAGAGTTCTGGCAATGAGGAAACAATTCATTTATCTGTTAGGAATAATGAAGTTCAGTAGGAGAAATAAACATTGATAAAACACCTCCTACTTGCATTGTAGTATACTTGGTTCTGTGGGAGATTTTATATATATAAATTTATACACACACACACACACATATATTCATAGACACATACATACATATAGAACAAAGTTTTGCCATCAGAGAGCTTATAGTCTAGATTATATGCTGGGGAGCCAGTAAGGAGGTAATAATTATAAAGAAATCTGCACAAGTACATGTTAGAGTCAGACAAATTAAAAGTCTTTAATAGTAGTTTCGAGTATAAAAGTTTAAAACATTTCAATAGAATGATATATGGGAAAGAGCATTGTACTTGTCGGGAGAGACTTGTCTTCATATCTCACTTGACAGGGACTACTTTATTATTAGGGACCAGTTATTCATCTTCTCTGAACCTCAATTTTCTCTTCAGAAAAATGGGGATGGTAAGACTTGTGATACTTACCCTATAGGGTTGTGGTGAGACTCAAATGAGATAGCATTAAAGTACTTTGTATAAATATTTTATGAATCTGAAAATATGAATATGAAATAGGTTGTATCTTCAACAGATCTGTGGTCTCATCAATATAAATTAGTATATTGTCTAACAGTGCAAATTATCCATGCCTTCTCATCCTGGGCAACTTTTACCATCCCATAAATTCACTCCAGAGAGCCCATCCATCATGCTAGGGGCTTTCCTATATAAGTCCTTTGACGTTATGTGGGTATCAGCAGTAGTTGTAGATTGCCCACTGGCTCTTCTAGCTCTGGCTATATGACTTTCCAACCCCTCTCAATGAATTATATAATTGTCAGCACTAGTTAATATGATTAGATGAGCTTTTTGAGAAAGTACATGGAGATGGAGATGGCCCAAAGGTCAAGGACTAGATGGTTTCTGAAAGTCTCTTCCAAGCCTCTGTTTCTCTGCTTTTATGAATTCTTTATTTTCCTTCCATCCAGAAGTTTAGAATTTTCTACCCATCAATCCCATGGCTTCTGGTTACTTCTTGGACATGTGAAACGTGATCCAGGTCCTCATTGGCAGTGTTTCACTCTGAAGTCTAATTATGATGACTTGAGTTTATTCAACACCCCAAAAAGAAAAACAATTCAAACACCAGGGAAATCCTGGAACTGCTGCCATGGGATATAAACATCCACATCGTGCTGAAGCTTTGCTGCCAAGGTATTTCTGAAGGACCCATTTTTTTGTAGCTTGGCTCCAGGTGGGTGGAAAGTAGCAGCGTACAATCTCACCCTAATGTGTTTGTCTCCATAGGGAACCATACACCAGCCTACAATGTAAACACTGCTTCGGTCTATTAATATCATCTGAAACCTTTCTCTGTATAAATGGAATAAATAGTTGTCATTATCTTCTAACCTGAAACGCTATTCTTAAAACAAAATTAAGCTATTCAATAGAACATATCCAATTAGGGGTTTTTTTTTCTTCTACTTTAATCTGTGTCTCTCTATGTTTGTGCTGCCCACAAGAGTGAGCCTTGGGCTTTATGGTGTAGCCACAGAATCATGAATCTTTTTGTTAGAACATGTTCCTTTTTGTAAAAGAAAAAAACTATACAAAATATTGAGTGAGGTGATGTTGCTAGGGTTACTGTAACTTGGCAAAAGCCTGGAAATGCAAGGTAAACAGAAGAAGATTAGTAAGATGTGGTGGGGAAGCAAATGCTCCCATTCAGGTCACTAACTGGAATGTGTCATGCTTAGGGTGAAGTATGAGGACGGGGAGGTGCCAGCAAACTTAAGCCTTTGTAGGGTTTCCCCCTACAGATTCACATGATTGTGGCCTCCAGTCTTTGATACTTATGTTCATTGTTAGTGGCATTTCATATGAAACAGCCAGATTTCTTGATCTGTCTGGTTTCATTTTTTAATCTGCCTTTTCTCCTTAGAAACTTCTTCTGGCTTTTCTTGATATCTTCTGATTTCTCCTTTTTGAAAAAGAATCCATCTTCTCTCTATTGTATCCCAGAACTCTAGTCTGGAAAAGACCTTCAGAGGTTCTATTCTAGTTCTAGATCCCTGCCTCCAAAGATGCTTCACTTACCCAAATCTGCCCAGATAGGAAGTTAACCTATTTTTTAGGTATAACCAATTAAAGAGATTTTATAACTTTGTCCAACTTGGGGGCCTCTTCCTCCAAGAAGCCCCATGCTGTAGATACAAGGGAGTTCTGTCTATCCCCTAATCTCTCAAGACACAATGCCTGCATCTCTTCTTTGCATGTATCTCATTTTCTTTAATATCATGATTTTTTTATGAGCACAGGTCCTCCACCTCTCTTTTCTACCACTATTAATATTAAACTCGAAAGCAGAACTCCTTGATGAGAGTATGAGAAGGTAATAGGCAGATATCTGCAAGTTATACTCCAGAACAGTACACCTCTTTACAGTTACATATTTCACTAAAAGATACAGAAAATACAAGATACCACTGGGGTTACCATTTGTTGTTATAATAAAATAAACAACACTTGATTTGGTAAAGTAAAATTCAGGCTCAGAAGCTCTCCTTGAACAAGGTGCACACTTTATAATCCTAAAAGATTCCTTGAAATATACAACAGTACAGGTAACTTTGTTCATTTATCATTGAACTGCTCCCAGATGTTTGCTTAGTGAAAGATCCTAGAAAAGGTAGTTTCTGTCTTTTGGAATTAGTTTTCTCTTTGGTAAAATGAGGGTGCTTAATAGCACCTACTTCACAAAGCTGTGATTATCTCATGAATTAACATGGAAAGTGCTTTGCAAATCTTAAAACCACATAACTACTATTATTGTTGTGGATCTGATTCTTAGTATAAAATGACACATAAAGCAGTCAGTAAGCATTAATTAAACACCTACTATTTGCCAGGTATTGTGATAAGTTCTAGGGATATAAACAAAGGCAAAAAAATCATCCATGACCAAATGGAATTCACATTCTAATTGAGGAGAAGATGTACAAATGATTATGTTCTTATAAGATTATATACAGTGTAAACAAGAGTGAATCTCAGAGGGAAGGTACTATCATTGAACGTGACCAGGAAAGACTTCATAAAGAAGTCTTTTGGAATTTTAGTTGAGACTTGAAGGAAATCAGTGAAAATAAGGAGCAGAGATGAGAAAGGAGAGCATGGCAGGAATGGGAGAGAACCAGTAAAAATGCACAGTTAGGAGATGGAGTGTTGTGTGCTGGAAACAACAAGGAAATCAATATTGATCAATTAGAGGTGAAGAGGACGAGAGCAAGGTGTAAGAGGACTGGAAAAATAGGAAAAGGTCAGGCTGTAAAAGGTTTTACTAAATAGAGGATTTTATGTTTTATTCTGGAAGTGATGGGAGGCACTAAATTTGTTCATTGTGTTTATATGAGGAGAGACAGAGACACAGACAGACAGATAGACACATATGACCAGATTTAAAATTTAGGAAGGTTACTTTGGCAAGTAAATGGAGAATGGGCTAGAGAATGGGAGAAAATGAGAGACAGTGAGACGAACCAGAAGTCTATTTCAATAGACATATACATGAGATGTTGGGAAGACAGAACAAGATTTGGAAATAGATTCAATATATGGGGGAATGTGAGGAGTCCAGGATGACAATGAGATTGTGTAACTGGTTAAGAGGCTAGAGGACCCCTAGACAGCAATAGGAGCATTTGGAAGAGAAAAGGTTGGTTTTTTGGGGGTGAGGTGGGGAAGATAATGGTTTTTATTTTAGACACGTTGAGTTTTAGATACTTTGGGTAAGTACAGTTCAAGATGATGCTACTCACCAGAATAATGACTGTGATTAGGTTATATAGTTTACCATTCACATTCATCCTGAATAAATACATTAGGTTAAAAAAATTTTTTTGATTAAATCTTACCTTTCAATTAACAAAAATAATTTTTTATCCACCTCTCATGACCCCCTCCATTGAAAAAAAAAGAAGAAAATCAAAATTCTCATAACAAATATGCGTTATGGAGTGAAAAAAAAATTATGCATTGGCTGTATCCAAAAAAATATATGCCCCATTCTGTACCAGAGTTCATCACTTCTCTATTGGAAAGTGAGTGGCGTGTTTTATAATAAATCCTCTGGAATCATAGATTGTTAATGTATTGATCAGGGTTCTTACTGCTTTAAAAGTTTGTTTTTATAGTGTTATAATAATTGTGTAAATTGTTCCCCTGGTTTTGTTCACTTTATTCTGCCTCTCATTCATTACAAATCTTCCCAGATTTTGCTGAAACTGTCTTCATTATTTCTTCTTTTTGGCACAACAGTATTTTATTGCATTTGTACCATGCTTTAGAAATTGATTATTCATCTTTGTTTTGCTAATAGAATTGAAACTATATAATTCTGGCATGAGTCAACTTCAGGAACTCCCAGATTTATCTGGGTGGACAAAAAATGAGCCATTGTGATGATAAGTTAATAAGACACTTCCTACAGTAGACATGAACCACAAGCCCTATCTTAGAAATGTACTAGTTTTGTAATCTTGGGCTAGTAATTTACTCCATTTGATCTTTAAATTCTATAGGTGACATCAGAATCCCTTGCTATACTTGGCTGAGATGTTTGACATCATAATGGTTGTAGTTTCAAAGCATATGTGCAAAGATAAGAAAGTGATGAGGAGCCATTTTGTGGAGTTGGGGGACACTGGGTACTATGGAAAAAGTGCTGAATTTGGAGTCATAAAGCCTTGATTTCAGAAATTGGTTTGGTACTTGCATGACTTAATCCAACTCTCTTCTTTCTTTGGGGCTTCATTTTTGCTTTTATCTTTGATAATTACTAAATTTCCTTTCTGTTCTATATCTCCTCTAATCACATCTGGTACACACAAAGGCAAGGAGTTCAGGGATTTTCATTATAACAAAATAGTTTGTTTTTTGATCTTTTATAGATACAATGCCTCTCTAGGAAACCTGCAATCAAATAAGCTTTTTAGAGTGCCATGTTGCCTTGTTGACTCATTAATCTCATAATACAGTAAAATACCTGGATTTAAAATAAAAATAATCTTGCATCTGTCCTACCTGTGTTATATGTGTGAAGTTAATTTCTTGAACAACAGTTTCCTTTTCTGTTATAATAGTTCTGACATTATAGGATTGTTGTTAGGGTCAAATGTGATAATGCAAGTAAAAGCAATTTCTCAAAGGTTATGTACTACATAAATGCCTGTTATCACAATTATTAACATTATTTCCCACAAATCAAGGTTTCTATATCATAAAATTATAGATTTAGAGATCTCCAAGAAACCTCAGTTGGAGGTCCTTAGAACCAATTCCCTAATTTTCAAGATGAGGAAACAGGCCCAGAGGGGTTAGCTAACCAACCCATGTTTCACAGGTACTAAGTGGCAGAAGTGGCATGTGGGCACAGGCCCTCTGACTCAAACTGAACTTGTTGTAGGCCAGGAAGGGTATCTATTCAAAATTTTCCTTGAATCAAGGAAAAGACAAAAACCTAGGATGACACATCTCCCCAAAAATCATAGAATAAACTCAGGGAAAACTCTGCAGTTAACTAAAGAGCAGTTACCTAAAGATGGTAAGAGCCTGTGGGAATTCTTATGAATGGCTGTTGAATTGTTTAAAATTTCTATAGAAGCTTCATTCATGCTTTGCCAAAATAAAGAAATTCACAATGAGCATTTCTCCTTGCACTCTGAAGAAACAATGAGATCTCCTCTCCTCTCTCTTCAGCCTTTGGTCCCCTCTTCTCCTCTTTCTTGGTTTTAATTTAAATTTATTTATAGTGTATTGAATTTTAACCAATTACCATTGGAGCCTTGCTAAATTTCCTGGTTGGGAGCAGCAGGTTCCCCTGGTAGAGGAGAATTTACAGGATCCTGTGTGCTGGGTATTTCTTAAAGAAAATGAAAACCACTGAAATCTTAATTCCTGCTGGCCCCACTAATACCTTACCACATCTTTTGTGTCCATTGGTTTTCTTTTTTACTCCCCTTAATATTAAGCCTTGTTAAACATCTGGTTGACTGAAGGTTTGGCAAAAGTAAGTAAATAACACCATGGTGTTGCTAGCCTATAATCACCTTATTTCTCCTCAGTATTATGTACATATGGTTATCTTTTGTGTGTTTTTCATAAATGCTGAAAAATAAATATGCTGACTCTTCTCTGCTATTTACCATCAGGATTTGTGCTATTTGCAGCTGTTTGCTCAGTCAGTGGACTATATCACATCTAATTGACCTAGCCATGCAGAACAATTCAAGGGATAAGGAGACTTCTACCAGAATCATTACAGAACATGGAAACTCTTTGGATTTGCGTGCTTTCCATGGACATTCAAGTAGATTAATTACAGCTGGCTTGTGGGTAGGGCGATAGCAGTAGGGAGCCTGTTTCTCCTCTCTTGTTTGGTTCAATCAAGTTTTCTAGAGTTACTTTCTATCAATCTGTCAGTCCATAAACATTTATTAAACTCCTATTATATGATAGTGCTAAGCACTGGGAATACATAGAAAGGGAAAAGACATTCTCTGCTCTCAAGGAGCTCATAGTCCAATGCAGGACTATGTTCATCAACATGAAAAAAAATTAAATACAAACAAAATATATACAGGATAAATTGCAGATAATCAACAATGGAAGGCACTAGCATCAGGTGCACTAGGAAAAACTTTTTGAAGAAGGTGATCTTATCAGATGAGTCTTGAAGGAAGCCAGGAGATGCAAGTGAGAACTGAGGATATTTCAGGCATGGGAGACAGATTTGGAAAATGCCCTGAGTCTGGAGGTGAAGTTTCTTGTATGAGGAACAGCAATGAGGAGAGTGTCACTGGATCCAAGAATATGTGGGGACTAGGAGTGGGAAACAGAATTTATTGCCTGTACCACATTTTAAAATACTTGAGAATATTTAATTTAGCCCTTTATAGTAGACAATCTTGGATTGTTCTCTAATTGGATCTTTTAGTGTCTCCTCTCAATTAGATGTAAACTCCCTGAGGGCACAGAATTCATCATCTTTTCCATCTTTTCTCCCAGAGCCTAGGACAGTACTGAGTATGTAGAATGGTAGCGTTAGAATGTCAGAGCTAAAAAGGACCTTAAACTTGTCCAGACTATACTCCCTACAGAATCTCAGAATGAGAAGGGAATTTCAAAGGCTGTCTAGTTCAAGCTACGCCTGACTGAGATGCTTGTCCACAACATGAACAAGTTATTCAACCTTTGCTTAATGAACTCTAGTGAGGAGGAAGACCCTACCACAATAGGAAGCACATTTCATTTCTTTTAAAAGGTTCTAATTATGAGGAAGTTTGTAATTTCTGCTTCCTTCCCCAATATTGTTCAGCTGTTGTTCAGTTGTGTTGGACTTTTCATGCTCACATTTGGGGTTTTCTTGGCACAGATACCAGAGTGGTTTGCCATTTCCTTCTCCAATTCATTTTACAGATGAGGAAACTGAGGCAAACAGAGTTAAGTGACTTGCCCAGGGTCACACAGCTAGTAAGTGTCTGAGGCCAGATATGAACTCAGGAAGATGAGTCATGACTCCAGGCCCCATGTTCTATCCATTATGCCACCTAACTGCCTCCTTCCTCTCCCCACGTCAGTCCTAAATTTTCCATAACTCCCACCATTGCTTCTTTTTCTGTCCTATACATAAAATATCAGACCAAATCTGATCTCCTACATAACATCCCTACAAATACTTGAAGTGACCCATAAGTTCTTGCTAAGTCTCTCCTACTTACAACTAAATATACTTATAGCTAAACATTCCTGGTGTCTCTAGAAGTTCCTTGTATGACCTTGCCTTCAGAATCTTCATTGTCCTAGTCACACTTCTTTGAATTCTCTCCAGCTCATCAGTGTTATCCCCCAAATGTGGTTTTCAGTACTGACCACAATATTCCAGAAGTAGTTTGGTCAGGACAAAATTCATCAGGTTTTTCATGTCTCTACTTTGGGATCCAATGTCTCTCTTGAGGTGGCCCCACACTACAGTGAGACTTCTGTTTTATTTTGGTGGTGGTCATCCTATTGAATTATATTGAAATCTCCCACATCTTTACAGAAGCACTGCTGTCTAGCCTCCCCATGTTATGCTTGCCAAGTGAAATTTTTAAGGCACATGTAGGACTTTCCATATATCCCTATCATGTTTTAATTGTGGGTTTGATCTAATGTTCTCAGACATTCAGATCTCAGATCTTCTATACCCTACCCTTGTTGCCCATGGTGTGAGGTCTCCCTTATATTTATCCAAATTACTGATAAAAATGTTAAATTACACAGAAGCAAAGATTTCTCTCCACAGTGGCATGGACTAGCGAATAACTTTTCTTTATGTTAGGTGATTCCACTGTCTCTGAGTTCATATAACCTGACTGTTGTCTAGAGTGGTATTCACTAAATTTTTGTAATTGTACCTCCATATTTGTTAAAAATGTTTGTTGTCATAGACCTCCTAAAATATGTAGGATACATACATTATTGCTATTTTATTGATATATCATGTATATTATAAAAGACAAAATTTTAAAGAATGAAATGAAGATAAAATGAGCAATATTTTTAAAAATTAATAGTATTCACTAATGGTACAAAAACATTTTACTCTCATTGAAAATAATACTACTAGAAATCTATTTCCTGAGATCAATGTGTTTTATTATCTATAAAAATTATGCATTTGTATATATATCAGTATAATGAAATATTACTGTGCTATAAGAAATGTTATATTTATAAACATGTCATATATATTCATCCATGCTATCAAAAACCATATTAAAATGCTCTAAATCACTAATAATTAGAGAAATGAACATTTAAAACATCTCTGACATACCTCACCTTCATCAGATTTGCAAAGTTGACCAAACAAAAGAAAAATGGCAAGTGTTGGAGAGACTGTGGGAAAATAAATACATTAATGAGCTGTTGGTGGAGCTGTGAACTGGTGTAGTCATTCTGGAAAGTGAACTTGGAACAATGTCCCAAAAGTTATACTGTACATACTCTTTGACCCAGTGATACCACTACTAGTTTTATGCCTCCAAAGTCATCAAAGAAAGAGTGAAAGAAACCCATATGTGCAATAATATTAATAAGGGCTTTTTTATGGTAAGAAAGAAATAGAAACTGAGGGGGTACCCATCAATTGTAAAATGACTTAACAAAACCATGGTATATGAATATGATGCAATATCATTGGGTCAAAAGAAATTGTCATGGAATAGTTTCAGATTAACCTGAGAAGACTTTTATGAACTGATGCAAAACGAAGGGAGAACTAGGTAAACAATTTATTCAATAAAAAGCTATTATAAAGTCAAACAACTTATAAGTTCTTAAGTACATTAGTCAAAACACATGAAACATTTTCCTCATCTCCTGAGAGGTGATGAGCTCTGAGTACAGATTAAGATATTTGGGGGGGGGTACAACCAATGTGGAATTATTTTTTTTGGCTTGACTATACATATTTATAATAAGAATTTTATTTTTCTTCCTTTCAATAGGGGAGGAAGTGAGTGGGAAGGAAGTTAAATTTTCATAAGCTGAAAAATAAAATTTAATTAAAAAAACAAAAAGTATGAGATTGGGAACTTGAACAGGAGATGCTTAAGGTTGTGTTAGAGAAAACCCAGTGACTCAATATTATAGAGCGGGTGGGAAAGGACCTATCTTTGTATCTCTGATACACCATAGGAGCATGCAATGCCTCTCACTTTGGAAACTAGTTTTGTCTACAGGAGGTGGTCAATTTACTTGACTATACATTTATAACAAGTTTTGTTGTTTCTTTCAGGGATGAGGGGAAGTAGATGGGATAGGGGATGGATTTTCATTTGAAAATAAAATTCAATTTTAAGAAATAAAAGATTTAATCAATTCAATCAATTCACCATTATTTAATGTCATATAAGACACTATGCTAGCTGCTAAGAATATAAAGATAAAAATGAAAGAATCCCTACTTTCAAAGAGTTTACATTCCACAGTTAAATGCTTTGCTAAAAGACAGATTGAAAGAGAGAGAGAGAGAGAAAGAGAGAGAGAGAAAGAGAGAGAGAGAGAGAGAGAGAGAGAGAGAGAGAGAGAGAGAGAGAGAGAGAGAGAGAGAGAGAGAGAGAGAGAGAGAGAGAGAGAGAGAGAGAGAGAAGGGTTAAAGGATTCCTCTGGTCTTTAAGTATATTAAGAATGTCAACACAGGAAATGAGGTAACCTGGATAAAACCAGCTCTTGAGGAAACCATACTCTGTGATTACTGTTCCCTTTCTAGATGTTCACCAAGCAGAAAAATGCTTTCTAGAATTTTGCCAGGAATAGAAGTCCAGCTTACTGGCCAAAATTTACCACACATCCTTGATAAGTTCATCACATAAGAACCTAATAAATTCACGTGGGCAAAGAATCGACAGGTATGAATGTTATGTCACTGCCAATCATCTTTGAATGATTGTAGATCACAGGAGAAGAGCAATACTGGACAAGGGCAAACATTATTCTGATTTTTAAAAAAGAGAAGAGTGATATCTATAAATTTAGGCTTAGTCACTTGTATGCTTAATCCCATTCATATACTCTGCCAACCTCCATCCATGATTGATCAAAAATCTAGCACTATGTTGGTGCATAGAATCAGAGGATCCATGTTCAAATGCTATCAATCATTGTTATTCAGGCATTTAGTAGTGTCCAATTCTTCATGACCTCATGGACCATAGCAATGTACACCCTTCTATCCACTCCCATCTCTTGAAATCTATTCAAATTCAAGTTTGTTGTTTCCATGAGACACCATCTATCCATCTCATCTTCTGCCATCCCCTTTTCCTTTTGCCTTCATCTTTCCCAACATCAGGGTCTTTTCCAGTGAGTCCTGTCTTCTCATTATGTGGCAAAAGTATTAAGCTTCAACTTCAGTATTTGACCTTCCAGTTGTTAGCCTGAATTAATTTCTTTAAATATTGACTGATTTGACCTCCTTGCTGTCCAAGGGACTCTCCAAAGTCTTCTCTAGCACCACAGTTCAAAAGTGTCAACTCTGAAGCACTCAGCTTTCCTTATCGTCCACCTCTCACTGCCATGTATTGCTACTAGAAAGACCATAACTTGGACTATATACACATTTGTTGGCAAGGTGCCATTTCTGCTTTTTAGAATGCTGTCTAGATTTGTCATAACTCTCCTTCCAAGGAGTATCTTTTAATTTCATGGCTATGGTTGCTGTGTGCAGTGATCTTTGAGCCCAACATTATAAAATCTGACCCTGCTTCCATTTCTTCTCCTTCTGTTTGCCAGGAAGTCATGGAACCCATTGCCAAGATGTCGGTCTCAGATGCTTACTTGCTATTTTACATTCTCTTCTTTCACTCTCATCAAGAGGCCTCTTATTTTCACTTTACTTTCTGCCTTCCCAATCTCCAGCGCTTACTTCCTGTGTGGATCTGGGTAAGCCACAACCTCAATCGATCTCAATTTCTTCATCTGTAAAGTGAAAAGGTTGGATTAGATGGCTTCTTGATCCTATAATCATGACCTATGATCATGATGCTATGATCCTGTTGCATGATCAAACTGGGCAGCAGAAAAGAGAAAATTCCCGGCAATCACAGAAAAGCCAGACAGATGCTAATTTATCTCTAGATAATTGAAAAACAATTGCTCATCCTTTATTAAGTTTCCCAAACCCATCAATTGCTTTCAAGGACATCTACTTTCCATCAGCATATATATTTCAGATGACAGAAGTGCTTTGAGATGACCATTTTCTTCAAAAAATGGCAGATCTGAATTATTAAGGAGTAAACAACCCTATACATTTTCAACTTGGGAAATTTCTTCAGCTCCAACAACTTTTACCTTTCAGCAGAGACTCTAAAGCTACTTGTGAGCATCTATATTCAGAACACAAACCTATTCTTATGGAAATGACAATAGAATGTCTCTCCAGTAGTAACTGCACCATTTAATCCTCAACTCTGCACCATAGCTATTCATACCCAGTTCCCTACTGAATCTGAAAACATTTGTGAGTCAGACTTTTTTGAACTCTGTCTGATAGCAAAGCCTTTCTGCATTTCCTCTTGGTGGTTTCTTTTTTTTTGTAGATGATTTTACACTGTCCTCTGGAAAGTCGTCCATTGACAATGGGGTTGCTTTAGAGAAATGATCAAAGAAAACATCTCTAATCGTATGTTCTTCATTTCCGAGTGGCAATAATAGGCCTTCCAACCCCTGTCATTGTAGGAGACTATAAATAATGCTGAGACCCTTTGATCACTAACTTCTCATTCTGACCTTATTTACTTTTTAAAACAGGGGCTGGCCTCTGATGACATAAGAGAATCTAAGCTGTTCACGGTGGTTGTACAACAGTTTATTTTAGGTGGTATAGTACCTCGGACCTGAGCCTGAACTGAAATGTCATGTTCTCTGAAAGCATATCCATGCTTTTGCCTCACAAAAAACAGCCCTCAAGCCCTAAAACATGGAGAAATGAGAGAGTAAAAGAGTGAATTGCCAGATATCTAGATTGTCCAACGATTAGTAAGATATAGAATTGTTTTGATCTACTGTGCAGCAAGATGTGAGAAAAAGCAGCTTATAGTCTTTGAATGGGCTGGGAAACTCTTAGTCTTTCTGTCTTTGGTGCTAAGCTGGGAAACCCAGCCAGCTTTATATGTCAAATTGTTGTATGATTAATCCAATGCTATTATGATTAATTTTGTTAATTTCTATGACACAGTATTTGTTTCACAGTCGTTTTCAGTGCTAATTCCTTTGAATAGTCCTCTGAGGCAGATATTTGAGTCCTTTATTTCTACATTTAGAAAAACCCCAGGAAGAAGGTTACAGTCCTAAACCTCCTGCCCTCTTTTTCCCTGAGTGAACCTTACTTCTTCCTTTCTGGGCAGCACTAGATATTAACTTTCTGAAACAAAAGGCAATCTTTTCAGTAGGTTATTTAGAAAAGCTATAAAGTGGGCATTTTAACCACAAACCTCATTTAGTCATGTCCTGTGCATTTCTCTTATTCACAGTGGCAAAGTAGAATTGGCTTCCACTTTGAAATGAGGAGAGGAATGGTATTTAATTATAATATGACTCCATCATTTCTTGGGTTTCTATGGATAAGTGTTTGTGCCCTCTCACATCTGGGTGACCTGGTGGAGTTACAAGCTTTTTTTGGTAACATGCTTTTTATGGGGTCCTGGCCACTTTGACCTTGATATAACTTCTAGATCAATCCTAACACCTCCCCTTTGCATCACCTGATGCTTCATTCTCATGGTATCTGCCAGCTGTGTCTTTGTCTATGAACTTTCTTTGTTTTCTATGCAATTCTCTTGGAAAGCAAATAAACTGCAAACTCCAAAAATATCAAATTCCAACCCTGATATTGCCCTCAGGCCTTTCCAGCTTTCTCAAGGATGAGATTCTCAAAAGATCCTCTTCTCCAATGGCCAACCAATTAATTTATTTCACTTGGATTTCAAAGGCAAATATATACTATGAGGCACTTTTAGGGGAAAAGATGGAGAGTGGAAAGGGAAGAAGGACAAGGGACAAGTAAAAATTTCATGAAAACAAATGATGAGCAACAGGATATGTAACAGTTGTCCAGTGTTTGAGAATTACTGTTCCTAGACTGCTCCCCATGTACAAGGAAAATAAAAGAAGACTGAAGTTGGGAGAGAGCCATTATCTCTCCTGGTTTCATTGATAACAGCTATAATGCAGGTCACACCCAAATAAATACAAATTCCAAAGGTTAATCCAGATCCTTCTGCTGCACTAATTTTTTATCACACCAAATATATTTCAAAATAAATGAGCTTTGAGCAGGATCTTGGAGGTCACTCTAATAAATATGCTATTTCCTTGTCATGGTAGTTGTTGTAATGAGATTTGTCCTTCAGAACCAAATTTCACTGAAACAGCAGCTAGCATTTATCATGGGAAAGACTCATCTTGAAGGACTGCCCTGGTGGCCTTTTCAGAAAACTTTGGCTTTCAAGAATCAGTTGAAAAGTTGAAAACTTCCAGGTTTCTTCTGGACACAAAACTGGCTCTGCCAGACCCCTGAGGAGGTCTCCTGCTGTGTTGCCGAAGGAAAAGCAGAAAAGAGTAACTGTGTTCTTATGAGGTTTCTAGTCTAATTTTGCAGACCCACGATGTTTGGATAACCATCTGAATTTTAAAATGGTTGGTTGAACTGTGCCCCTTCCCCACCAAGAATCTTTTGAAGTTTACCCCCTCACTAATCATGAACTGGAATGCATTCAGTGTAAACCATATAATGAAACCCAAACAAGAGGTGATTGGGGCTAGTGGATAGAACAATGGGGCAAGAGTTGAGAAAGCAAGACTGAATTGTTAGCAAATAAGGATTTTCTAACTGGTATTGGAAAAGCACTCTCACTATCCCAGTTTTCCCACCTATATTTGGAGGATAATAATGTTATATATTTATGAACTTCCAGGTACACTTTTTTAATTTGTCGATGGAATTCTGCCTGTCTTAATTCCCATATTGACTGCACTCTCTTTAATTTTGATGGCAGCATGAGACAAAGATATTATAAGCACGAAGTTCATAATTATATTCCAGTTTATAACAGATTGTGTCTGACTGAGAGTCCAACGGAGGGTCTTTTTCTGACACAATCTCATAGCATTATTTCTTTGTCTTTGAAGTTTCTTGGGCCTCTAAGTACTAGAATCAGTGACTCATCTGATAATGGTGACCTGATTACTTCCCCAGTCTCCCCTCACTCTCTTCCACCCACACATATACATTCTCTTAGCTTACTTGAGAGGAGATTTTGCAAGTCTCTTGAGGGCAGGGAGTGTTTTTACCTTCTTCTAAATTTCCAGCACTTAGTACAGTAATCCTCCCTTGGGGAGACGATATTTCCCCAAAACCCATAAAATTCATATCCATCCTCCTCTACTGCAACAGCCCTGAAAGGACTGACCCAGAAAGAGTCACAGAAGTTGGCACAATAGGCAACTTAATGGGGAAAGCCTAGCTATGGTAGGAAAGGAATTTCCTGATTTGCATGAGGGTTCTGGCTATGAAACTGAAGAAGATTTCCTGCTCTTTAAGTTAAGGTAAGTCAATAACCAATTATTAAACTTTTGTTATATGTCAGGCAATATTGCTATTGTTTGTCTTTCTTTCTCAAAAAGAGCTCATCAGGAAAATGATGGCATGACTGGAAAGGGAATTGGATTTAGTGAGGGAGGAGTGTGCAAGGTCACCAGCCTCACTTACTCTTCCGAAGTCAGCTGAGTCCAGCGGCCAGATGTACAGCCGGATGACTGGAGATGGTCTCATTTCAGTCACTATGCTAAGAGCTAAAGATATAGAAGAAGGTAAAAACTCTCCCTTCCCTTGAGAGACTTGCCATGTCTTCTCCCAAGTAAGCTAAGAGAATGCATATGGCTAGCGGAAGGGAGTGAAGGGAGACAGGGGAAGTGATCAGTTCACCTTCATCAGATGAATCACTGATTCTGGTACTCAGAGGCCCAAACGAACTGCGCTAATGGAGGTGGTTAATTTATGAGAGCACGGTCTAGCTTTACATTCTGCATAGCAGCTTTTACCATGGAGTTCCCTCTCTCTCTTTCTCTCTCTCTCTCCCCACTCTGTCTTCCTTTCCTCTCTGTCTGTCTCTCTCTGTCTCTCTCTCTCTTCCTGTTCCCTTTTCTTCTCCTCTCCTCTCTTCCTCCTCCTTCTATTTTTCTTCTTTTCTTCTGTTTTTCTCTTCCTCCTCCTCTCCTCTTCTTCCTCATTCTCCTTCTCCTCTTCCTTCTTCTTCTTCTTCTTCTTCTTCTTCTTCTTCTTCTCCTCTTCCTCTTCCTCTTCTTCTCCTCCTTCTTCTTATTTTCCTTCTTCTTTTCTCCTCCATCTCCTTTTCCTTCTTCTCCTCTTCCTCCTCATTTGTCTTCTCCTCTTCCTTCTCTTCCTCCTCCTTTTTCTCCTCCTTCTTCTTGTTCTCCTTCTCCTCATCCTCTTTCTCCTCCTCCTCTTCTTCTTTATTCTTCTTCTTCTTCTCCTCCTCCTTCTTCTACTTCATCTTCTCCTTCTTCTTCTCCTCCTCCTTTTTCTTATTCTCCTTTTATTCCTTCTCCTTTTCCTCCTCATTCTTCTTTTCCCTCATTCGTCTTCTTCTCCTCCTCCTCCTTCTTTTTCTCTTACTTCTCCTCCTTCTTTTTCTCTTTCTTCCAGTCTAGTTTCCCCATGTCTGCATGATAGCATATGGCATTGCCAAGGGCATTCAGATTTATTTGCTTCTTGATGGCTAGGTCTGGGTTGGAACCAAAGTTTCCTTGTCAATCAGACAAGTTCCTGCTTCTCGTAATATTTTCTAGAATTCAGTTTCAACTAAGATGGAGATTTAGTTCTACTTCGGGTTATATTACTGAGACCACAGTTACCCACAGGTAGAAGAAATTTTCCTTTCATATCTATATCACCTTAACCTAACCAGTTCACTGGGTGGTAGCTGCCAGAACGTCAAGAGTAGAGTAGCCAAAATGAAAGAATGAGTCTCTAAAGGGTGTCTTTCCAATATGACTTAGTTCAATGATGACAAATCAAACAATCAGAAGAACTATTGGAATGAACTGAAGAAGTGTTCAGTTGTTCCTTCCTTACCATACCTTTATTCACTCCCAACCCTCTTTAACAACCACACTTAAACTTCAAGTATTTGGGCAAATTCAAATGATATCTGCTTAGAGACTTGGAAAGCATTCATGAAAATGCTCCTGTCTATGCTAAAGTGAGCTATCTAATGACTTCATGGGATCATAGAATTTAGAGCTGGAAGGGACATTATGAATCACCTAAATAAATCCCCTCATTTTCCAGGAAAGGAAACCCAGGTAATCTGTTGCAGAGCTGAGATTCAAAGCCCAGTCTCTGATGTCAAATCTGGTACTCTGTCTACTACTCCATACTGATTTTGGAGATATCACCTTAAGCCCAGGTTTGTTGCTATTTCTGTTTAATGCTGTTACTAGCAAATATACTTTCACCTAAATAGGAGGCAGAGAAAGTAACATATATTTACCTTCCTACATTTGGAGGTTTATAGAAGAAAAGGTCTTGCCTGGAATCAGGATGAGTTTGAAACTTTTGTTTTTCATTAGCATAAAAAAGATGTTCCCAAGGGTTTGATTGAAGAATGAATCATAACTTGAACTTGGATTCTTGTGGTTGTGGTTTGAGTTCAGCTTGGGGAACGGTTGGTCTACCTCCTCGGAGCAGGCTGGGCAATTTTCACAATGCCAGACCACAAAGCCAAGCATCAAGGGGGCAGGGCATGGGCCATTTAAAATGAAAATCTGCTTGGGAACAAGTGGCTTAACTGTACCCAAGATACTTCTCAAAATTGTCCAAGTAAAGGGTGACCTGCCCCTTTGTTTGCTCTACCACCTCGGCTGGCTTCCTTTGTTATCTCGTTTCTGTATTCTCCTTGTTGGCCCCATGAACTAGATGGTCTGTCTTAATCTTGCTCACCCATAAGTGCTCCACTTTCATGATTAAAAACACCAACATTTCCTTAACTGATCACAACTCTCTATCATTCCATCTCTCCCTGAGTCTTATTTGTTCTAAATCTACTCTTCACCCTCATTCTGACCTTCATTTCTCATTCCTCACTCCTGTCCAGGTTATCGCTTCTGCTCTGGTTTCCCTTTTCTTTCTGGACAGTCTCAATTCTTCAGTTGACCAACTCAATGACTATGTTACCCTTTATTCTCCAGGCATTTACTCAATTGTTCTATTGCTGCTCATGCCTTGACAAAACCTATCACTGGATTAATACTTCCATCTGCCTCATACGCTTCGGATCTTGTGCTGCAGGATGGAGCTGGAGTAAATTACACAACTGTTTTGACCATCAACGGTGAGGAATCTGTGGCCTTGAGGCCATGTCTAGCCCTCTAGGTCCTTAAGTGCAGCCCTTTGACTGAATCTTTTTGGATTGGGTTGCACTTGAGGACCTAGAGGGTCACATGTGAGCTTCAGGTCACAGGTTCCCCACCCCTGGATTAGCCCACTATAAATTTATGTTATCTAATTACAACAGGGTACCCACTACAGCAAGGCAATCCTTTTATTCCTCTCTGATGGAGTCCCTATCTAGCCCACTCCGAGTTTGCTCCAAATCTTCTCTTCAGTTCTCAAACCTCCTACAACATCCATCCCCAAATCTTCATGACTGAAGACCATATTCTACTGAGAAATAGAGCTTATTCACTATGAGCTCCCTCTTCACAAACTATTAGCATTATTCCATAGTTTGTTCTTTACTTCATTCTGTGATGAAGTGGTCCTTCTCTTTGTCCAAGTCAGCATCTCTCTGTGTACCCATAATTCCATCCCCACTGTTGAGAGCCCCTCCTACAATCATCTGTTTCTCTCTCTAGTCATCAATCCCTCCCTATCTACTGGCTCCTTCCCCGCTGCCTACAAAGGTCTGGAGTTAAGCACCATCTTCTCCACATCCCCCAGCTACAAGTGTCCCCCTCCCCAAGGTCACCTTGTTATCTGTTTGGTACATTTTTGGCATATATATCTAGAGAAATATATGCTGTATGTTCTAGGTCAGGGCTGGGAAACCTGCAGCCTCGAGGCCACATGTGACCTTCTGGGTCCTTGGGTGCGGGCTTTTGGCTGGGTTCAAGTTTTACAGAACAAATCCTTTTATTAAGGATATTTGTTTTGTGGAGTTTGGATTCACACCCTGGTACCTACGTAGATTTTAAATTCATTAATGGGAGAAATTGATTTACTTTTGTCTTTATTTCTCCAGTGGCTGGCACAGTGTATAGCACATAGCATAGGCTTAATAAATGTGATTTATTGATTAAGTAGTTGATGCTCATCTTTTAATTGCACTGATTCTCTCAGTTTTTAATTTTTTCAGAAACGGTCTCTGATATTATCTTTTATTTGTGCTCCTTTGGCTTCTGAGGCTCTGTTAAAGACGTGGTAGTTTCTCTAATTTTATTTAAATAAGGGAGTAGTAAATATGAGAAGGCAGCTAGGTGGCACAGTGGATAGAATACCAAGCTTGGAGTCAGGAAGACTCATCTTCCTATGTCCAAATCTGGCCTCAGACTTTTAGTAGTTGTGTGACCCTGGGCAAGTCACTTCACCCTCTTGCCTCTGTTTCTTCATCTGTAAAATGAGCTGGAGAAGGAAAGGGCAAATCACTCCAGTATCTTTGCCAAGAAAGTCACAAATGGGGTCACGAAGAGTTGGACATGATTGAAATGACTAAAGAACAACAATAAAACATTTAGAGGAGTGAATAGAGTGGATTTGGAGTCAGGAAGGCCTGGGTTAAAATTCTGCCTCAGATCCTCACTAGTTGTGTGACCCTGGTCAATTCACCTAAGACACATCGATCAAATGTAGAGGCTGTATTTGATCTCAGGCTCCTTCCAGTTCTAGAATTCTATGATCTGCAGGTTCACATTTACCTCCCTCCAGGAGTCTCTCTGGGAATACATGAATTCAACTCATTTCTAAGTTTTCCTCATGGGTATTCAGGAAGTCTCCCCCTAATATCAATAGACTACTAATAAATATTTGAACATAAATCATGTAATTAGCAAGTAATTAGCAAGCATTGTAAAAAACAAAAAACCAAAACCAAAAACAAACAACCCAACAAGCTCCAAACAGAAACACAACTTGTCTCCAAGCCTGAGTAGCAAATGATTTGGGACATTTTCCTTCCTTTTCCCAGAGAGTCAGTTTCCATTGGCATAAAAATAGAACTCACGACGCCACTTGGAAGACATCTCAGTAGCATGAATGGTATAAATAGTGTGTCTCCAGTGAAGATAATATTTGCATCCCATCTTGTAACCTGGTTCCTTGGGACTCTCAGCGCATTCCTTGGCTTCCTCTGTCATCCATAAGCCCAATCTGCTTCCCTCTTGGTGCCTAGCCATACTGCATCTTCCCTGTAGCAATGCATGATCAGATTGTTACCATTTCTGTGCTCTCCTTGACTCAGGGGCTTCTTGTCATTTGGCTGACAACCTGCTTATCCTGTTTATCTAAGCTTCCATGTTCCTAATTGGTTTTACTACCTCCAGAATCCCTTCCTCCTCACTTGCATTCTTCCTCTTCTAATGATCCCTGCTCTATTCTATTAAGATGTGCCTCAAGTCCAGGGCATTATGAGAAAGTGAATCCTTTCTTATTAGCACATGTACCACATACCAACAACATTTAGGAAATCTGGTGCCCTTCCTGTAGACACATATCATCTGCTCTATGGTTATTGGCTCTGGGAAAGCTTTAACTACTGACTTGATCAGAAGAGGAAGTCAATTCTACTATGTTAATAACTTGGTTTCCTAGAGAGGAATGATGTAAACCCTCATGACTGAGAGAAGAAACTGAACTACCTTGAGAGAAAGTCAAGAAGCCAGCAGAGGACAAAATACCTGATAAAACACAGATCAAGTCAGAGGAGGAATTACATCACTGAAGTCATCACGTCAGCAGCAGGCATCATATGGAGTACCCCAATATGAAAAAATTCTTTGTCCTAACACTGGGACACTTCAAAATACTTATTGTGGGGACTTTTTTGGACTTTGGTGAGCTGTAATTTGCTTGTTGCAAAAATATATTTGTTGATTTTCTTTTTTTATTTTATAAAAAGTCTTTACATTGTGGTGAGTGTGACCTAGAGTAGGAGATTTGTACCAACTTATTGAACTTCTCAGTGTAGAAAAAGATGTCCCAGTGTTTCGTTCTGGTTTTTTTTGGAGGTAAAGGGTGCTAGTCAAAGGAAATATGATGTTGAATTTAGAGATTAACATGTTAAATTGAATCATTCAGTTTAGGTGAAGGGGAAACATATCCATGTTTAATCCTTGGTATAGTGCAAATGTAGGCAAGCAAGGAGGGGGTAGATAGAGAGCTGGCATCAGACTCATCAAAACCTGGGTTCATGTACTATCTCTGACACATCCTGGTTGTGTGACCCTGGGCAAGTCAGTTAACTTCGCAGAGCCCAAGGTAACTCTCAAAGACTATAAGTTGAATAGCAGATACCTATTTGTTTTGATGAAGAGAGTTTCCTTGCTGGGAATTTCCTATAGTAATGAAATTACCTGTCTTGTCTAATGGTGTGCATTTGTTAGTTCTTGATCCTGAGAGGCAGCTTTTAAAAAATGTATATATTTTTAACTTTTTGTTGATAGGTTTCATTTTTATATCACCTCCATATCTGAATATATGCACCCCAGTAAAGTCACTGAGTCAGCCTTTATAACAAAGAAAAAAAAGAAACAATAAATAAGCAATAGTTTATCAAATCAAGCAGCACACCATTGGTGCAAACCAAAGGGAGAGGAATAGGCTCCCATCTCTTCTACAGGGTCAGGCTTAGTTGTTCTATTTAGCCAGTGATTGGCATTTGTCACTGTTGTGCTTTGCTTTGGCATTGCAGGAGTCAAGATACATGATTCTCTGGTTCTACTTGCTTTGCTCTGCATCAGTTCAGGTCTTCTTGCACTTCTCTGAATTCTTTGAATTAGTTTTTTTCTTATCATGTTGCATTACATTCACATTCCTCAATTTGTTTATTGGCATATTCCAAACAATGAGCTCAGGCCGGGAAGCCAAAAGTCAGACGAACCCAACTTCACCCTGAAGGAATTATTGGGATGAGACTCTGGGTGGGGTAGGAGGGAAGCTCATGTTGGGGGTTTCTTCTGACCTCAAATGGCAACTGCACTAAATGGTGTAATGAAAGAACACAAACTATTTGATAAAAACACACATGAGCTAGTTCACCTTCTGTTTTCTTTTATGCACTTTATTTTTATATTTTGCTGAATTTCCCTTTGTGCCTTATCAATCAATCCTGAAGTAAGATGTGCCTCTTCTCAATTGTGTGATGGCAGAGGAGAGAAAACAAAAATGGGCCAATCAGTGTTAAGGAAATAAAACTAAGATAGGAAAATCTGAGTGCAACAGAAGTAAACTTTGTACTTCATCCAGGATTTCAGATATTTGAAGATTTTATTATTAATGATGAAATAATTTTTAAAATACTTCAAAGTTTGCAAAGTACTTCCTTCACCATAACCCTGTATGGTGGGATGTTCCAAGATGATAATCCCCATTTTACAGAAACTGTGACTCAGAGAGATCAACTTGCCCAGGGTCACAGAGCTGGACAGGAATCTAGTACTTGGGATGGGATGTTCCCACATGGTACTAATCTCATTTTTTTATTATTGCCTGCTTGTTTTAACTCCTTCCCTCCTTTTAAGGCTCAACTCAGATGTCACCTTGTCCATTAAATCTTTCCTGAATCTCCAACTGGAAATGAATGCTTCTGCCTCAGAATTTCCTAGATCACTTTGACCTAGTCATCTTTTATTTTGATTGATGTCTCAAAAACCACAGAAAAATGGAGATCTCAGGTCTGCTAATAGGCATCCCAACTTACTTTTTTACCTGAATTAATTAGAATCTTTTCGCCATAGGCATACTTGACAAGGATTGCTGGGGGTGGAGGGGGAGGGTTGCTTATAGTGAATTTTTTTTTTTTTGTGGTAATTTTGCAATGCTGGGCAGCTCCCTTCGTAAGGATGGAGAGAGTCAGGGGGCCAGTGGGCAGATGCAGCTCAGTGCCATTGAACAGTCAATTATGTTTGTGTCTTGAGTCTTGTCACTCTGAATTGAAGATTTGCCAGATTTATAAGCATCTCTACTAATGACCTTTTTTAATTAAGATGCTGATGCTGTCAGCAGCATGGATTGCTTTTTTTTTAGCTGCTTGATGAATTACTTTTCTGCATAAGTAAGTTTAGTTATATTACTTACTTGTTTTAAGCTGCTCTTGTGACTACATCTCCCAGACATATCTGATGCCTTCCAACGGGCTGTCTACTGAATGCAGGCACAGCTTCCTGCGGGCTGCTTCCAATTGGTGACAAAAACCCCTGTCCCCTATGAAGGGTGTGAAAGGGGATTTAAAATGGGCAAATCCACCTCCTCCAACCAACAGTGAAATAACAACTCTGAGGGTCCAGAATCTTCTTCCTATCAGAAAATGTCTTTGCTTACTGCTCTTCCCAAACAAACGACAATTCTAGTCTCCCCTCTTCATTGGTATATATGTGTGTGGTATCCTTCTGCTGGGCAGCAAGTTGGTGTAATCAATAGAACATTGACCCAGAGTCAGGAAGATCTGAGTTCAAATCAGGCCTCAGACACTTACTAGCTGTGCAGCTCTGAACAAGTCATTTAACTCCATTCACCTCGGTTTCCTCATCTGTAAAATAAGCTGGAGAAGGAAATGGTAAACCACTCCAGTATCTTTGCCAAGAAAACCCACGGACAAAGACCATGGGGTCAAACACAAGAGAATGACTGAGTAACAGCAATAACCTTTCCGCTATGCTTGTTAAAATATAAGCCACAGGTGGGAAGGAGTCATGCCTTAATGACGCTTGTAGTTCCTCTCCCCCAGTGCCTGGCATCGTGCTGTGCACCTTGTAGATACTTGTTAATGAATTTTTGACCCTCTCCCCTTCATCCACCATATCTAATCACCAAAGCTGGTCAAGCCTTCCTTCATAATTCATTCCACTAAGAGCCACATCCTTTCCTTTATACTTTTACTGCTATATCCCCAGTATTACTTCATATCTGGATTACTAACCTAGGTTTCTGCTAGTCTCTTGGTCCCCAACCTTTTCTCTCTCCAGTCTGTCCTGACAACTATTTTCAGACTCACTTTGATACTTTGAAAGATCTATAAGTTCACCTGGATAGGTATGACTTCCACCAATGTAGATGACTCCTTCCACCTAATGCAATTCTTTTCTTTGTTTTACCATATACACTCCATAGGGAGTCTACTCAGCATGCAGGAAACCTGCCTCTCATTCTTTCTTTGACCAAGGGGTGCCAGCATATCACTCAGATTAACTTTCATTATACCTCTGCAAAATAGCATACTCCTTTTCCAGTGCTGTTTAGTTCATTTTGATTCAGCAAACACTTCTTAAGTGTCTATAAAATGAAAACAATCCCCACACTCGAGTTTACATTCTATGGGGAAAAGCAATATATACAAGTAAATACAAAATATATAGAAATAATTATCTCAGAGTGGGGAGATTGAGTTGGGGCAGATTCAGATGTAACATGAAGGACAATTTGTTAATGATAAGACAAAGAGTACAAATGACACAATGGAAAGATGGGAAGAATGGGTTAGAATATAGGGGGCCTAAGGTCTCCATCAATAGGGATGGGGGAGCAAAGTCTTAATAGTTAAAAAAGAATGCTTTGGCCCAAGAAGCCTATGATTTAGAATCTTGGGCACTCAAAGTAGGGCCATAGGTCCCTAGATTATCCTTTGCAGAAGCAATACAACCATACATATTTTTGATAATGTCACTTCCTTTTCTAAAATACAATTTTCCTCATAAAAGCTTGCTTAGAAACCTTCCATAATTCTCTATTCCCTTTAGGATGAAGTCCATACTTCTTAGTCTGGCATTAAAAGTACTTCAATATCTGGCCTTATCTTGCCTTTCCTTTCATGTCAACCCATTAGTTTAACCAGGTTGTTTACTGTGTCCCAAACAAGCCCCGTATACTCATATTTTATAGTAAGATGAATATTCAAGTTATAAGACCTTAGTTTAAGCACTGGCCTAGGCACTTATGAAATGGTAGTAGGAAAGTGATTTACCTCTAAAATTTTCAAGTCCTCAGTGTAGTATAGTAATATATTTATAGGGTTATCATGAAGAAAGCGTTATATAAATGTGAGTTGTCACCATCAATCATCATTATTATTTCCTCCATGTCTCATGCTTGGAATGCCCTCCTTTCCTTATTCATTTATTCCAATCCTACCCATTCTTCAAATCGTAGCTTATGACCTGTATCCTTCCCTATTTGAACCTACTGTATTTCCTCCTTCCTCCAGACTCCCGAAACACTCCCAGGGTCCTTACCCACAGCGGTCATCTTTTCGAGAGTCTATGCTTTATCTCCTCAACAAATTTGGAATCTTCCTGAGGGCAGAAACTACGTCAGTCCCATAAACCTTAATGCAATGTTATGTTATTGCAGTGTTCAATTAAGTTCACTGATTAGTTGTATATCTGTACATCTCTGTTTCTATCATCTCTGTTTCTCCATTATCTCTCTATCTCTACTATCTATATCCTTACATCTATATCACCTATAAATATATGTATACAAATGTGTATATGATACATGATCTGTATTATACACACATAAATAGGCACATATATTTATTATTTTAACCTTCTACCCTTCAGGATCCCTGTTGTGAGACGTGTTTAATGCTCTCATCTTAGAGAGTTCCTATTTTAAGATATTCTCTGCACAGGAAAGCAAATGTGACTTCCTTTTAGGTGCTTCCATTACTATTTATACAATTCTCTATCCTTTGATGCTTAAAATATATTTGTTATACCAGAGCAAGAGAAATCCTGCTTCCCTGGAAGAAACAAGGATGCTGTATTCTATCTTTTAAAGGGAGATGTGGGCTTCACAGTACTGGAAAGCCTTAGGGGACTGGATTGAGTGCCATCAAAGGCAATGGTGGCCAAACAAATAGAGAGAGTAAAGAGGGGAAATGTTAACAAGGACTATTTTCTGCACTATGTTTTCTCTTATGGGACTCTTTGCCTCTAACCTGTTTTGAGATAGCCAGACAAATATGCAGGTCGTGCACTGCTGAACGATACTAGCTCTTTATTGAAAGGATCCAAATCCACTTTTTGTCTTGCCAGCTTGAGTCAACCCCATGGAGGTTAATGCATTACCCATGCAAGACTGCCAAAAATACTTCTTTTCTTCCCTGTTTTGCCTCTTGGTGCAAGCCTCAGCCTTCTCACCTTCTCTCAGTTCCACTGTTTCTTCTTTGAAGTCATTATTGGTTTGACATGAAATATGTGCTTCAGTTAAAGCTTATTAAGTCATGCTCCACATAATGTTTTTTCCCTTTGATGTCATTCTCCATTGAGTTTTACTGGAACTGTAGCATACTCAGCCCTACTCTGCTAAATAAAATTTTTACCAGCACATTTACTTTCTGCTTCAGTTTTGAGTGTTTTTTATTTATTTTTTTATTTTTTCCTCCCTCTACAAGACTGTTTATTCACAAGACTTCAGTGCCTTTCCCTCATACAATTTTACAATAATAATCCCCAAAGAGTGTTTGCATTTTCCATGAGTAGGACTTATGCATTTGGGTGTTACCCAACTGATCTGTTTTTAATAAGCTTTCTTCTAAATCTTCTATGATTTCTCCCTAGCATGTGGCTTCTAGTACTCTAACAAGTTACAGTCTTCAAGACAGAGTTTTGGTTTGAATACCACATCAGTAGGACAAAAGGTCTTATAACATGCCTAACCTCCCTGTTTCTATTTATTATTACACATGAAAACATACATATATACGCACAACACTCTCTCCCAATCCATAAATTTTAGAATCTTTAGCATGAGCAAATGACCATATGCTTGAGTATTAATGTCTGTGTTTTTAAACTAAGGATCAAATTTGTACTATCAAAAATTATACATTTTTGTAGCATTTGGATTTTGGACCTTTCTAGTCAAGCAGCATTCTACTTCAAGTGATCCCATTGCTCTAGGGTTTGTCATGGTCAAAATTCTACCTCTTGACCAAAGGCTGTCCTTAGGGTGATGGTTTCCAAAGAATGATACATGTTTACCATTGGTTGAATGAAGAATGATTCAAAATCCAAAGCCAATCAAAATGTGTCATCTTAAAGGGTTTCACTTTTTTAAGTGCTGAGAATCACATACTAAGAACCATGCAACTGAAATGAAACTTTACAAGTCCCAAGGATCACTGGTCAAATAGAACTGTGTTTACACCTCAGCTCTGCCACACACTTTTGTGTGGCTTTGGACAAGTCACTTAACCTCCCTCAGCCTCAGTCTCCTCATCTGTAAAATGAAAGGGCTGGGTTAAATGGATGGGCTCTGACTTTCTTTCTTAGTGCCAAGAAGACTGTAATTCTATGAAATCCTTTGGATTGAATTAGTATTAATTTGTAGACTTCAGCATCTGATGTGGTCAGGTGTGACTCCCCAGAATTAAAAGCTCTGGAAGCTTCTAACTGATCAACAGTTCAGTTGTGTGGCCAGTGAGATTCCTACAATGTGACAGATGTATGAACATTTGCCCAAGATCCAAGGGGCTATGTTATTGCTCTTCTGAGAGAATATTAGGCATCCCCTTGGGATGGTCAGTGGTCGGTGCTGGACTTTGTGCTACTTGGTTCTGCATTACCTTCACCATACTTTGTGAGACCATCCATTCAAGATATTGCATGTGTTAGTAAATGACAAACTTATTGTTAAATGAATTTTAAATAGATCATAAAGGAAATACAGAGGTCAAGGGAGGGGAGAAAGATATCACTATATTATCTTATGTCTTCCCCCCACCTACTAATCTTATTAAGGATGCTGTTGTTCACTTGTTTCAGTTGTGTCTGATTCTCTGTGACCCCATCTGGGGTTTTCTTGGCAAAGATACTGGAGTGGTTTGCCATTTCCCACTTTATAGATAAGGAAACTAAGGCAAATAGGGTGAAGCTACTTGCTTGGGGTCTCACAGCTGTCTGAGGCTGGATTTGAACTTAGGAAGACATATTCTTTTTTTTTTGTTTGTTTTTTCTTTTAATTTTATTTATTTATTTAATTTTTTACATTCATTTTCACAAATTTTGGGTTCCAAATTTTCTCCCCCCTTATCCCCTCCCCCCACCCCAATACCCCAAGCAATCCAATTTTCCCTATCTCCAATCTGCCCTCTCTTCTGTCATCCCTCCCTTCTCTTGTCTCCATCTTCTCTTTTCTCCTATAGGGCCAGATGACTTTCTATTCCTCATTAACTGTATGTCTTCTTTCCTAGTTGCAACAACAATACTAAACAGTTGTTCCTAAAACTTTGAGTTCCAAATTCTCCCCATCCCTCCCTCCCCACCCATTCCCTTTGGGACGGCAGGCAATTCAATATAGGCCATATCTGTGTAGTTTTGCCAATGACCTCCCTGATAGTCATGTTGTGTAAGACTAACTGGATTACCATTCCTCCTAACCTGCCCCTCATTGTTTCTCTTCTGTCTCTTGATCCTGTCCCTCTGCAAGTGTTGACTTCAAATTGCTCCCTCCTCCCTTTGCCCTCCCCTCCATCATCCCCCCCTTGCAATATCTCCTTCTCCCCTACTTTCTTATACTGTAAGATAGGTTTTCATACCAAAATGAGTGTGCATTTCACTCCTTCGTTTAGTCAAATGTGATGAGGGTAAACTTTTTTTTTTTCTCAGCTCTCCTCTTTTTCCCTCCACTAAGAAAAACTCCTACCTGCCTCTTAAATGACATATAGTTACCCCCTTCCCTTTCCCTCTCTTTCCTCCTCCTACATTTCTCTCTCACCATTTACCTTAGTTTCTTTTAAGGTATGGTCCCATCCTATTCAGTTCAATCTGTGCTCTCTATCTCTGTATGTGTGTACATGTGTGTATGTGTGTGCATGCGTGTACATGTGTATGTGTGGTCCCACCAACTACCCAGATACTGAAAAGTTTTAAGAGTTAGAAATATTGTCTTTCCCTGTATGAATGTAAACAGTTCACTTCTGGTAAGTCCCTTAAGACTTCTCTTTGCTGTTTCCTTTTTCATGCTTCTTCTCATTCTTGTGTTTGAAAGTCAAATTTTCTTTTCAGCTCTGGTCTTTTCATTAAGAATGATTGAAAGTCCTCTGTTTCATTGAAAGACCATATTTTCCCTTGAAGTATTATACTCAGTTTAGCTGGGTAGGTGATTCTTGGTTTGAGTCCTAGTTCCTTTGACTTCTGGAATATCCTATTCCACGCCCTTCGATCCCTTAATGTAGAAGCTGCTAGATCTTGGGTTATCCTGATTGTATTTCCACAGTACTGGAATTGTTCCTTTCTAGCTGCTTGCAAGATTTTTTTCTTGAGCTGGGAGTTCTGGAATTTGGCCACAATGTTCCTAGGAGTTTCTCTTTTTGGATCTCTTTCAGGTGGTGATCGATGGATTCTTTCAATACTTATTTTGCCCTCTGGTTCTAGAATGTCAGGGCAGTTTTCCTTGATAATTTCATGGAAGATGATGTCTAGGCTCTTTTTTTGATCATGACTTTCAGGTAGTCCCATAATTTTTAAATTGTCTCTCCTGGATCTATTTTCCAGGTCAGTTGTTTTTTCCATGAGATATTTCACATTCTCTTCCATTTTTTTGTTCTTTTGGTTTTGTTTGGTGATTTCTTGGTTTCTCGTAAAGTCATTAGACTCCATCTGTTCCATTCTAATTTTAAGAGAACTATTAAATTCAGTGAGCTTTTGAGCCTCTTTTTCCATTTGGCTCATTCTGCTTTTGAAAGCATTCTTCTCCTCATTGGCTTTTTGAACCTCCTTTGCCAATGGAGTGAGCCTATTTTTCAAGGTGTTAATTTCCTCAGCATTTTTTTGGGTCTCCTTTACCAAGGTATTGACCCGTTTTTCATACTTTTCTTGCATCTCTGACATTTCTCTTCCCAGTTTTTCCTCCACCTGTCTAACTTTCTTTTCAAAATGCTTTTTGAGCTCTTCCAGGGCCTGAGCCCACCTGCCACCCCCCTGGGGTGTCTGGGGTACTGAGGCCCCGCCCTCCATGTCTTTCCCTGATGGCAAGGATACGTCCTCGTCATCAGATCCGAAGGTCGGGATCATTTGCATTTGTTGGAAAAAACTCTCTAAAGTCTTATTTTTCTTCCCTTTTCTAGGCATTTTCCCAGCCAGTTACTTGACTTCTGAGATTCCTCAGGAAGACATATTCTTGACTCCCATTCTGGTACTCTATCCATTGTGCCACCTAGCTGCTTCAGTCTCAGCCCAGATTTTCAACTCCCTTCTTCCCTTTGTCGTATGTCCTGATCTATTCAACCCACTTCCAATCCCTTATTAGTCCTTACTTACCTTGATATACATACTCATCTCCCATCACATACAACTTGAGGCAAATAGGATCTAAATCCTAGATTTAGAACTGAAAGGGACTTCAGAGAATATTGAGCTCTACCTCCTCATTTGACAGATAAGGAAACTGGGACCTAGAGAGATCAAATGACTTGCTCAGGATCATATTGGAAATATCTGAGGCAATATTCAAATGCAGATCTTTTTTACTTCAAGTCCAGCACTCTATTCACTAAACTATAATTAAAGGACCCCAAAGGGGCTTTCACACACACACACACACACACAAACACACACACACGTGTATATTAATGCACGTATCTCAATAAAATTATTTTTCTCAGGAATATTAAGTACCTTATTTTATGCATTTAAAAATATTATTCTGGGAATGGGTCCATTGGCCTTGCCAAACTGCCTAAAGGGTCTATGATACCAAAGCCTTTAAGAAGCCCTAGTCTAAATGTTCATCACACCTCAGTCTCCTTCTGGGTAAGAGATGGCATGCCCAGATAAACCATCTCATAGGAGAGAATGTGTTGGACTTCTCAAGACTAAGATGGTCTCTGCTTTCTAGGCTTTCTGTCATTTCTGTTATCTTGAAAAGAAGTATTTTTAAAAAAATTTTATTAGGTTCAAAAGGACATTCTGGACTCCTTCTCCCACTCTGTGACCTGCTAGAGACTCCTTCTAAGAGGAGAATGTCTAAGCCTGAATTTTTAACTTATACTTTTCTTTCTTACTCTGGCAAAGCTTTCTGATAGGGATAACACCCAAGAAAGGAATGGGAAATTCTGTGGTCAAGTCCTCCAGGGTTTATTGCAACATAGCTCTAAGAAAATAGTTTATGGCAGACCTTCAGATGTAAAACATGTATCACCATCTCATAGGAGGGATGTAAAATTTAGAGTTCAGTGCCTGAAAAGGAATTAGAAAGCAGCATTTTGTAGAAGACAAAAATGGAACCTGTGAGTGATTTCATTGGTGTCAGACCCTAGAACACTGAGAGGTTAATTGAGATACCTGGGATCATCCAGCTGGTGGATGTCAGGTAGGACATGAACCCAGGTCTTCCTGGCCATAAGGCCTACTTGACCTCAGGCCAATTCTATTTAAATTGGTAATCCTATGATCCTATGACCATTAGGAAATAATACAAAGGTGGGGATGGGGAAAACTGGAAAAGTGAATTATATAATAAGTATAATTGTATGTGGAAAAAAGATGTGAGTGGATAGACAAAAAACCTTAACGGAGATGTAGAGTGAATGAAATAATGTGATACTTTATGTGTTGAATTTGCTTTAATATCAGTGTTAGCATTCTTGACTCTGTAAAAAGACAGATAAAATTCAGTTTTATGCTGACAGTAGCAATCTGAAGTGTTTTATGATTCCCTGAAGGCTATTTATGGGCCAACAACCCATGGTGCATGTCATCTACTCAGTGCTGATGGAGCCACATAGATTAGTGATAAGGACAAGATCCTAGGGAGATGAGTTGAACAGTGTTCTCAACAGACCTCTGTCAATCAATGCTAAGGTCATTGACTATTTACCTCAGGTTAAAGTCAATTCCTCCCTTGCTGAAACTCCAACTGAAGAAGAAGTTTTGAGTACCCCTAGGTTTCTTTTGTATAGCAAAGTACCTGGTGCTGATTCTATTACAGTGGAGACTTACAAGGTAGGGGACCTTTGCTCATACAAAAGCTGACTGAAATTTTCCAGGTTATGTGGCAAGAGGAAGTTATCCTTCAGGAGTTCAAGGATGCCTCCATTGTCCATCTTTACAAAGGCCAAGGAAATAGATTGCCCTGTGACAATCACAGGGGGCATGTCTCTCTTAGTCATTGCTGGAAAGATTCTTGCTATAGTCCTCCTTAATAGGCTGATCCTTCACCTGGAAGATGGTCACCTACCTGAGAGACAGTGTGGCTTCAGAAAGAACCGAAGAATGGTCAATATGGTGTTTTCTGCCTGACAACTGCAGGAGAAATGCCAGGAATAGAACAGAGGTCTGTACACAACATTTGCGAATCTGACCAAGGCCTTTGACATTTAGTCATGAGGGCTTATGGAAAATTATGTCAAAATTTGATTGCCCAGAGAAGTTCATCAGCATTGTACTTCAATTTCATGATAGCATGTTTGCCTGGGTTCTGGATAGTGGAGAATGCTCTCGTGTCTTCCCAGTCACCAATGGAGTGAAACAGGGCTGTATGCTTGCTCCCATGCTAATGTTTTCAGCCATGTTGTCAAATGCTTTCAATGAGGATGAACACAGCATCAAGGTCAACTACTGTACTGATGGTAAGTTCTTCAATTTGAAAAGGCTACAAGCCAAGACCAAAGTGGAGGGAGTGCTGGTGCATGATTTTCTGTTTGCAGATGATTGTGCACTCAATGCAGCCTCTGAAGCTGAGATGCAACAAAGTATGGATCAATTCTCTACTGCTTGTGCTAATTTTGGCCTAACAATTAACACCAAGAATACATAGGTGCTCCATCAGCCAACACCACACATCCCATATGTGGAATCATTGATTACAGGAAATGGAAGAGTTTTGAATGCTGTGGATAAGTTCACTTACCTTGGCAGTGCACTTTCTAGGGATGTACACATTGATAATGAGGTTGATTCATGCATTGCCAGAGCTAGCTCAGTGTTTGAGAGGCTTTGTAGAAAAGTATGGGAAAGAAGAAGTATTAGACTGACTACCAAACTGAAGGTCTACATAGCCATTGTGCTGACTTCATTGTTGTATGCTTGTGAAACTTGGACAGGCTACCAGCACCATGCCAGGAAACTGAATCACTTCCATTTGAATTGTCTAAGGAATATTCTGAAGTTCTGGCAGGATAAGGTACCAGACATTGAGATTCTTACTTGAACTAAACTGCCAAGCATTCAAACTGATTTAGAGAGCACAACTCCAATGGACTGACCATGTTGTTCAAATGCAAAATGCAAAATGCAAATACATTTGCCAAAAATACTCTTTTATAGAGAACTCCCACAGGGTAAGCGTTTACATGGTGCTCAAAAGAAGCACAATATAAGGACACTCTCAAGGTCTCTCTTGAGAACTTTGGAATTGATTGTGTGATGTGGGAGATACTGGCACAGGACCACTCATCACTGCAAGACCATATCAGAGAAGGTGCTATGCGCTATGAGCAAAGGAGAATTGAAACAGCTCAAAGGAAATACAGGATCCACAAATTTAGAATATCCACCCCAGATGTTCACACAGAATATACCGACCTGTGGTAGAGCATTCCAAACTCGTACTGGTCTGATCAGCCACAGTTAAACACACTGAAACTTGACTCTGGCGTAGTGACATCATTTTCGAGAACAAAGGATAACAACCAATCTCAGTGTTAAAAGGTTTAGTGTATTTTTTAAGTACACCAAATTGGGAGTCATAAGACCTGTGTTTTTCTCCATAGTTTTAATATCATTTTTGTGACTTCAAGAAAGTCATTTCACCACTCTGAGAGTTCTTTAAAATGAGTGGTCAACCTACATGTACAAAAATATTTATAGCAGCTCTCTTTGTATTGGCCAAAAAACTGGAAATCAAGGGGATGCCCATCAATTGGGGAATGGCTGAATAAATTATGGTGTATGAATGTAGTGGAATACTATTGTGCTATAAGAAATGATGAACAGGAAGACTTCAGAGAGGCCTGGAAAATCTTATATGATCTGATGCTTAGAGAAAGGAGCAGAACCAGAACTTTGTTCACAGCAACGACCGCAGTGTGTGAGAGTTTTTCCTGGTAGACTTGGACTTCATAGCAATGTAAAAACTTAAAAAAAATTCCCAGTGGTCTCAAAGCAAAATGCCCTCCAGATCCAGAGAGAGAATTATGGAGGTCAATCACAGAATGTGGCAGATCATTTTTTTTTGTGTGTGTGTGTATTATGTTTTGGTTTGTTACATGATTTCTCCCATTCATTTTAGTTCTTCTACACAGCATGAGTATACTGAAAAGGTATTTAATAGGAATGTATGTGTAGATCCTATATAGAATTATATGCTGTCTCAGGGAGGGAGGGGGAATGTATGGGGTAGGTAGGGAAAAAAGATCTAAGCTATATTGTAGTGATTGTAGAACACTAAAAATAAATAAAATTAATAAAAAAAGTGAGTGGTCAATCTAATAGATCTCTAAGGGCCCTTCCAACTCCTATCATTATGTGATTCTCTTTAATTAATTAAATTTTTATTCAGAGGTATAGTGGAGAGGGTGCTGGATTTGGAGTAAAAAGACCTGCATTCAAATCTTAGACCTGACAGTTTATCTATATGAGTTCTGGTGGATCACTTAACCTTTGCAGGCCTCAGTTTCCTCACCTATAAGATGAAGGGTTAGATGACCTCTAAGGTGACTTTTAGGTCTGACTACCAAATCCTCTTATCATTGCCTTTGGCAATATTCACACATACAGTTAATCAGAGTAGCAAAATACTTGTTCTTGGCCTTCCAATAAAGAAATTAATCTGACAGCATCTGGCACAGTACATAAATAAAGAAAATGAACAGACACATACCTGTCACAGTTTTTCACATACTTATTTATGGCACTGCTATAAAACCCTTCATACAACAACCAGAGAAATAAATGAATGAATGAATAAATAAAGCAATCCATGTTGACAGAATTTCCAAGTTGCTTTGGAATCTACTTCACAGAGTAATCCATGTATAAAAAAAACTCTTTTAGTTCATCTTCTGTAATATTACATTGAAAATAGGATATCCTGGGACAATTCTATTTCTGTGTACTTATAGATAAGGCACAATGGGATAACTCTCAGGTGAGCAGAGGGTGGGGTTATTTATATAAGCATATAAATAAATGGTGGTTATATAAATATATAAATAAATATAAATTTATATTTAGTCTTTTAGGGTGATTCAGACCATTCTATGGATAAAGATGTGAGTAATTAAGGGATAATTACATAACTTCTACAAATTTCAGAAACTTTGTGTAGACTTTGAGTTATTCCATGTATTGTTGCTATATCTGATGGTCTTTTCTCATTCTCCATCTTTCTTTATCTCTCTGCAGCAATGACACTAGATCAGCCTCTTCCTCCTTAATACTTTACTCTCTGGCTTTTTTTTGTGGCATTTACAAAATAAAACTGGATTAGTTGACCTTTTAATGCTTTCTAACCCTATAACTAATCTCTCTTGATTTTCCACCGACATCTCTGACTGTTCCTTCTCACTCTTCTTTGAGGGATCATCAAAAATCATACACATCACACCTTATTAGCATAGATGCATCTCAGTGCTTTGGCTTGGACTTTCACATCTCTCCTTCTTCGTCATCTCGTCAGCTTCCATGGGTCTGACTAGCATCTCTCTACAAATGACTTCCTGAGCTATAAATCCAACCGTAGTCTCTCTCCTGAACTTCACCTCAACATCATCAACTGCTTATTGGACATTTAAAACTGGATATCCCAGAAATTCCTCAAACTCATCACATCCAAAACAAACAAGAAAACTTTCCCCCTAAACTCACCACTCTACCACATTTCCAAATTTCTAACACTGTTTTTCCACCCTCAGAGGTTCTTAACTTCAATGTTATTCTTGCATACTCACTATCCCTCACTTCATCTATCTAACCTGTTGCAAAATCTTGTATTTTTTTACCTATAACTCTTCTTTCATATATGTCCCTATCTCTTTACTTAAGTGGCTACTTTCCCAGGTCATGCCCTCATCATCTCTTAGTTGGATTATTTTAATAGTCTTGCTTTTGTCACCCTACTCTAGTCCATTCTCCACACAGATACCCAAATGATTTTCCTAAAATGAAAATCTAACCATGTCACTCTCCTATTCCACTAGCTCCATATTGCCTCTAGGAATAAATATAAATGCCATGTTTGATATTTGCAGCACCTTGCCAGTTGGTCCCACCCAGTCTCTTTATACTAATGCACATTACTCCCCTTTACATATATTATGATCTAGTCAAATTGGCCATTTTAGCATTTGTCTAACAATACACTCCATCTTCTTTCTCCATGCTTTTGTACCGGCTGTGTCCATGGCTGGAATGTACTCCTTTCTCATCTCTGTGTGTCATAAAATCTCTCATTTCCCTCCAGATCTAGCTCAAGCTATGAAATGAAGCCTGTCTGGATCTCCCCAACTGCTAACACCCCAACTGTGTTGTATTTAATTGTATTTATACTTATTTTGAATTTACTCTATTTACACTTATTCTTTATGTACATTTATAATACATGTTATCTCTCCCTATAGAGATTGTGGCTCCTTGATAGCAAGGGTTGTTATAATTTTTCTCTTTGTATTCTTAGGGCTTAGCACAGTGCCTGGTACTTGGTGAGCATTTAATATATGTTTTTTGGTTCTGAGTTGATGGAGGTCTAGAATTTGTCTTGGTTTTGGTCTAGATCTGTACTTACATTGCTATAGATAACTTTTGGTGTGGAAATGCTCCTCTACCAATGCAGTCCAGCAACAGACCTGCAACTTAGAGAATTGCCTGGGACAGGGAGAGGGGCACTAAGAGTTTCAGTGACTTGGCCTGGGTCTCATAGTCAGCATGTACTAGGAGTGTTATTGAATGCAGCCTTGTGCTTCTAAGAATTTGTCATATGCAAGAGATAAGCATAGCAATAGGAAGTGTGCCTGTGATTTCACTAGCATAAGGAACTCCCAGGTGAGGGAATTCCCTCTGCCTATGCAGGTTGGCAACTTCCCTGCCACTTGGAAAATTGCTGAGAGGTTAAACTGAGAGGTTAATTTGTTCATGGTCACGCAGCCATTTTGTGTCAAAGGCGCAACTTAAACCAGGGTCTTCTTAGTTCCCAGACCTCTCTATTCACTTCTGATTTATCATAAATGTAACAAATTACTAAAAGAAGAACATGGGCATCCTTCATCTTCTGGCTCAGGTGTTCAGTGGTAAGCCTTAGGGACTAAATCGGAGTTTGAAGGAATGGGAGCATTTTGTCTTTACTAGACAAAAGAAAAAAAGATGAACAATAGATGTTCCTTTGTTTGCAAAACAAAAGAACCCCATTCGTTTAGATTCCCAAGACCAGCCTCTCTCCTTGCCATCCTAATTTACACCATACCTCCCCACAAGAGAGGAAAGAGAAGAGACACATAAATTGGGTTGAAAACAAAGGGAAGTGGATTAAGCTAGCTTTTCCTCTAGAATTACAAAAGCCTTGAAAAAATGTTCTTAAACACCTGACTCCTTTTTTGTTCAAAGAATGATTTGAACATTAACGTCCATCTTAGAATTGAAAGAGACCACCGAGATCACTTCATCTAGTCCTTTATTTTACAGGTGAGTAAACCTTCCTCTGGAGTGGGATGGGATGAGATGTTATCATTGTTGTTGATGGTGATGATCATTTGTTGTCAGAGAACCAATAACATCCCGAGGTGATGTCTGGACTGGTACATGAATTAGAGATGAATAGGGCAGAGCTGAGCTGAGCAAAATCATCAGCCTCACTCTCTCCCTCAGAGTCACTGAAGTCCAGGGGCAAAGGTCAAGAGAACTGGTGATGGCCCCAATGGGATGACATGAAGGGGGAGGAACTTGCTTAAAATCTAGATCAGACTTGAACCTAGGTCTCCTGATTCCAGTGCAGTACATTTGTAGTACATCATTCTATTTTTCACTATGCCAGAGGAAGGAATTCTTGGAGCAAAGATGCAGGTCATCGGGAAGGCAAAGGGACAAAATGGAAGGTTTCCAAGATCTTTCAAAAACAAAATACCTTCAAGAAAATAATCTCTGTTGCCAGAATCCAGGAACTCAACATTTTTCTCCCCATCTTCTCAAGACCCAATGCTCTTCCAAACGTCTCTGTTTCTGCAGAGGGTGGTGCCATCCTTTGAGTCACACACGTTGACAATCTTAGCATCCTTCTTGATGCCTCACTCTCGCTCGCCCACTCAGTTGCTAAATATTGCCATTTCTAGCTCCACCGAATCTCTAGCATCCTTTCTACTCACACTGCCTCACTGCAGGCAGGGATTGTTTCATTCTTTGTGTCCCCAGCAGCAGGCGCTTTGCTGCTAGTGTTCAGACATTTCGGTCGTGTCCATCTCTTCACAACCTCATTTGGGGTTTTCTTGGCAAAGATACTGGAGTGGTTTGTCATTTCTTTCTGTAGCTCATTTTATAGATGAAGAAATAGAGGCAAACAGGGTGAAATGACTTGGCCAGGGTCACATAACTTGTCTCAGGCCAGATTTGAACTCAGGTCTTCCTAATTTCAGGCCCTGCATCACCTGGCACATAGCATGTACTGATAATAAATACTTGATGACTAATCTTCATTCCTGTACTATTGTTATCTTCTTCTCTCTGTATCAAGTCTCTCTGTACTTCAAGCTATCTTTCCCACAGACAACAAAAGATTTTTCTAAAGCTCAGATCTGACCACTCACATACCTTTTCCTCTCTCCTCCCTACTCAACAGACTACAGTGTCTTCCTAGCATTTCCAATAAAATCTCATTTGTTTGGAATTTAAAGCCCTGTACAATCTGGGTCCTTCCTACCTGTGCAGTCTCCTCACATGTTATTCCATCTCATGAACTCTACGGCCCAGACACCTGGTCTACCTGCTATTCCTTATGCATGTTGCAACCATCTCCCTGTCTTCATACTCTTCTCCTGGCTGACCCCCATGCCTAGAATGCCCTCCTTCCCACCTCCATTTCTGACCATTCTTGGTTTCCTTTAGGACTCAGCTCAAGAACTACCTTCTATGTGAAGCTATCCATCAACCCTCTCCAGGTATCAGTGTTCTCCTTCCAAAACTAGCTTGTATTTCTTTTGAATTTCTTCAGAATATACTTGATATATGTATGTATTGCCTCCCTATTGGAAGGTAAGCTCCTTGAGGACACAGACTGTTTCAGCTTTATCTTTATATTCCCAGTGCTTAGCTCAGGGCTTGCATAAAGTGGCTCTTTAGAAATGCTCTTGGTTGATTGATTAGAGAAGGGATAAGCAAATTGTGAAATATGAATGTAATAGAATATTATTTTACCATAACCAAACCACAAATATGAAAGATTCAGAAAAAGAAACATAGGAAATCTCTCAATCTCTCTCTGTATAGTTCCCATTAACATTATTGTAGATACTATGCATACTGTTCTGTTTCTGCACCAATGTATAATATGTAAATATAATAATATACATATTACATATTTATTGTAATATAATACATATATAATATATTATATTTTAAATATGGAATACTTATATAATATACATAAATATTCTATTATTTTTGTAAATATAATAGGAGTTGCATATAATACATATACCAATATTATATATTTATTGTAAATATAATACATGTATTGTATATAATACATTATATTATAAATATAATGCATATAATATATATAATTTTTTCATTTATATATGTATACATTTATTGATGCAGAAATAGGAAAAAGCATGCATAGTGACTACGATAATGTTATTGGGAAACATGCTAAAAGGTCACCAAATTGATTAATTGTAATGACTGATCTTGGTCCTAGAGAAAAGATGAAAAAACATAACTCCCTTCTCTTAACAGAGAAAGTACCAGACTTTGCAAATGGTGGCAGACATAGTCCCTATGGCAGCTGGTTCTGCTTCAGCTGCTTCTCTTTATTATAGGGAATGACCACTTGTGGTGCAATGCTATAGGAAGTGACTGGTATCAAAGCAAGAATGAGAAGAATAGAAAAAGCACCAAATTTGAGCTGAAAGATATGGATTTGAATCCCAGCTCCGCTGCTTTTTTCCTGTATAACCTCAGGAGGGTCACTTAACCCTATTTAGCATTGGGTTCCTTACCTGTCAAGGGAAAAGGATGGGTTAGATCATCTCTAAGGACCTTTCAAATTTAAATTTTATAATGATTTGCCTGGCTGATGCTCAATAAAAGAAGCCTAGTAAGGGACTGGAAAAAAAGATTAGAATTCAGCTTATCTGACTCCTGAGACAGAATTCTTTCCCTTTACCTGTGACTTTATTGCAGCATATATTTCCTTTTTACTTTGATAAAATGACTAAAATCTGAAATATCCTTCAAAGAGAACATTACCCAAAAGAATGTAAACTCTCTGAAGGAAGGGATTTGGTTTTCACATTTTTAACTTTGTAGCCCCAGGACATGTCTTACATACAGTAAATAGTCAATAAATCTTTGCTTAAGTGATTTCATGGAGGTCCCTGCAACCTTGAACAATTTAGTTATTTTAAAGCTATGTTCTTATAAATTTGTATTTTATCCAAATAATAGCAGGAAACCAGTTCTTGAGTATATGCTTTAATAGGTTGTTTTGGCCTCCATATGGGTTGGAGAGAGAAGTGACTAGAACCTGGAAGTCCAATTAAGAGGCTGTGGAAATAGTCAGGTAAGAGTTGATGAGGGTCTGAAGGCCTAAATTAGGATAGAAGCCAAATGAACCTAGAGGAGGCATTCTAGGTACGCTAGACAGAAGTTGGCAGCTGACTGACACTATATGGGGTAGTGACAAAGAAAATCAAGCATGAAGCTTGAGTTGTGAGCTTAAGTGATAGAAAGGATGGCAGTGCCCTCTAAATACACATTTTGTATGATGAGAACTGAACGCATATAATTTCTTTTAGAATTCTTTCCCCTATTATTCTATGACCTCCATTCATTTGAGTAGAGTTTTCTTCCTCTCACTTCTCCTTTGCCCTTCTTTTCTAGAGGTTTCCCCTCTCCTGTACACAGCTGTGGAGTTTAAAGCTTTGAGGAGCACATAGTCTTTATTATGACACAATACTGAATACATCTTTGGACTAAATGGACTAAATTAGGCTCAGGGGCCAGTGTCGTTGCCAGCAACCATGGTGCGGAGGGATGTTTATTCAATGTGTCTTCCATTGGGACCAAAGATGAGGCCAAGGATTTTTTTTTTTATGAGATGAGGTTTACTTGTTGGGTAATGAGCATCAAATGAAAGAAGAAAGAAGATTCCATTTTAAGACTTTCTAAACAAGCTATTTAATATACTCAATGTCACAATTTGGTATTATAAATCTTTATTGTCAAATGTCATCTCCAATGTTAAAGAAATTAAGTGAATTGGGATTCTTTAATAATGATGATAATAACAGTGATGATGATATTAAAGTATTTACTGACTGCTAAAGGTCATTATTTTCAAGGAATATGCTTGAATTTTCATTATTTTCATTGCTATCAATCCCCCTTTAAAAATGCTACCAAATAATGATCATTGCTAGTCATGGAAATAGACACTAGCTCTTTTCTGGACAAGATGGATTCCTACGGATGGTTTTAACTATATTACCTAAACAGAGATTTTCCCCAGCCCAATTAAGTGTTTACTTCATCCTGGTTTTGTTTGATTTTATTTAATTTTCTGCCTGTTGTATTGTGAGTTTCTTAGAAAGCTAGCTTTTTTCTTTTTGGATGTTTTCATAATGAATTCAGTGCATCCTTTCCAAGCCAAGTATGCTGAGCAGAAATCTCCCTTTAAGTCTGTAGAATTCAGCTCATTTTTTATCCCAAGGAGAAAAATGTTGAGAGTTTTTAATTACTGTTGATCCATCTGAAATAACCAAGATAATTTCCACTACAGTTGCACATTGAGGGAGAAAGAATTGAAGAGGAAAAATGAGTAGTAGTGAGTGTTCAAATGGAAAAAGAAGAGGGGAACACTTCTGTCTCATAAAGATACATCATTGAATAGCTGGGACAGTCTTCATGAGTTCCATCTCCCTGCTCTGGAAAAATCTATTGAACATCTTCTGGGTAAAGGGCATTGGTGACTTAAATGATTACAAAGTATAAATCTGCTCTCTCTTAAGAGCTTGGCATCTATGGGCTGAATGGTCTAAATATATAAATATACTGTTAACATTCATATGTCCACAATATGTGCCTACTTATCATGGCCTAAAAAGCTAACAAACTCCCCTCAACATCCAGGATCATGGTTTGAACATAGCAAGCATTCAATAAATATTTGTTAGGTGCATTAATTTAAAATTCTCAACATGTGTATACTGTATGTCCCCCAATACATGTACCTAGTTGTCATTCTCCTATATCTAAAGTTTAAACGGACCTCTCCCATAAAAATGAAGCAGCATTCATTCTCACTCTCCCCATCAGAGCTCTCCTGTCTTTTAAACTGTAGTGTCTTGCCCAAAGATCTTTACTTTCCAAATCCATCAACATTATCTTAGTCCTCCCTATGATCTCAATGGATTTTTACAATTATTGCTCCATTTTCTATATGATTAGTCTTTTCTTTATTGGAGGAAAGAGACTTATTACCAGTATACTAAGCACCTGATACATGTCAATATTTTGCAATAAAATACAGAAGCTTACCTGGTATCCTGACTGAGGAGGTACCAAGGGAGGAAAGAGAACTACCTAGACCAAGGAGTATTAAAGGGGATTAAAGATCTCTTGACTCTAAGTAAGGAAAGTCCAAGGTTGAGGGAGGGGAGCCAAGAATACCCTATGCCATGATCAGGGAAACCTCACAGGAGACAGAGACCACCTAGCACCCTGAGCAATGAATCCTCAAGGGAAGGACAGTTGAACACCCAAACCCCAATCATGGAAGCCCTAGTGAAGTCAAAGTACTACTCATTACCTTCATCATGGAAGACTCAGAAGGAACAGAGACCAACCAGTACCCTGATCAGGGATAGTTAACCCCAGATCTCTGATGGCGACACTGATACAGCCACCATTCTGTTCTGAGTGTACCCAGATCAAAGGAAGTAGAACCAAAAGCAGGAACCCAAGAAGTAGAGATCAGGACCAAAGAGACAGCCATGCTGACTCCTCCATCCAAGACTGTGTTGGAGGAGGGTTGGGGAAAGGGGAAGAGATTGACTTTGTCACTAAGTCATAAATCAAGAATAGAGGCTTTGAACATTATGAAGAGATACTATGGGTCAAGAATCACCTAAAAGAAAAACTCAAAAGAGCCTGTCTCTGAAACAATGATAGGCAGAGTCTCAGAGGAGAAAATGTCTCCAAGGATAACAAGAGAACCTGGAAAAAATGAAGGAAGAATTACAAAAGATAATCTCAAATGCAATGAGAGGCATTGAAGAAAGAGTTGGAAGGAGAATTAATATCTTATAAAAAATGAAAGGCTGGTATACCATACCCAAGAAATGAACTTCTTGAACATTAAAATGAACCAAGCTCAATACTATCCATTTCCATTAAAATGGAAATCAATAACTATGAAACAAGAAGAAATATCAGAACACAATCAAAATATTAAATGAATAGAAACTAATTTATGGCATTTAGTATCAGCTGATATGGAAAACAGGTAAATTTTAATCTAAGAATTATCAGACTCTTTGGAAACCATGACAAGAAAAAATAGCCAGGATATCATATTTCAAAAAAAAAAATATCTTTAATAAAAATTGTTCAGATATATTAGAACTAGAAGAAAAAGTAAAAATAAAAAGAATTAACAATTACATCTTAAAGAAATCCCCAAATAAAAAACTTTGGGGAATATTGCAACCCAAATACAGTGCTTCCAGATCAAAGAAAAAATACTGCAAGGAGAGAGAGGAGGAGGAGGAGGAGAAGAAGGAGAAGAAGAAGAAGAAGAAGAAGAAGAAGAAGAAGAAGAAGAAGAAGAAGAAGAAGAAGAAGAAGAAGATGATGATGATGATGATGAAGAAGGAGAAGAAGAGGAGGAGGAGGAAGAAGAAGTAAGGGAGAGAGAAAGGAAGGAGGGAAAGAAGGAGGGAAGGAAGAAAGGAAGGAGAGAGGGGAAGAGGGAAGGAAGAAGGGAAAGAAAGAAGAAAGGAAAGAGGAAGGAGAAAATGATAGATGAGGGAATGAAGAGCTCATTATAACCCAGGCATTGTGTTAAATGCTGGGGATACAAATGCAAGCAAAAGAAAGTCAATTCCTGGGGGTCAGAGCCAAGATGGTAGAGTAGAAACTAGGACTCACTAGAGCTCTCCCCCTAATCCCAGTCAAATATCTGTAAAAAATGTCTCTAAACAAATTCTGGAGTTGCAGAATCCACAGAATGACAGAGTGAAGGAAATCTCAAGCCCAAGACAGCCTGGAAAGTTGATGGGAAGTGTTTATCATCTATCAGGCCAGGCTGGGAGCAGAGCATAGTCCACCATAGGTCATGCTGGCACAGACAGGACCTGATTAGGCCTGGGGACAAGGGTGATTGATCACTGGCACCTGTGTAGATTTCCAGACTTCAAGACCCCAAAATGCTGAGGACAAATTGGAAGGTCAGTGGGAAAAACCTGTCAGACCTATATGAGAGAGTAGAGTTGTCTGGTACCAGCCCCAAGGCTATAGAGGGGACAGAGAAACCAGGGGCAGTTTTAATAGCAATAGGGACAGTGGCAGTGGCAGCAGCTATTTCTGAAGCTCCAGGCTCACAGACTATGGTGGGGGGGGAATTAAGCAACTGACAGTACAGCCCCCATCCCCACTGGAAGTAGAGAATGACCTTAATAAAGAGATCAAAAGTCAAGTAAATGACTGGGGACATGAGTAAAAACCAGAAAAAGAATCAGATTATAGAATCTTACTTTGCTGACAAGAAAGGCCAAAATATATAAGCAGAAAAAGACAACGAAGTCCAAATCCTAAACAAAGCTTCCAAGAGCCCTCCACTTAAAATTCAAAAGTCAAGTAACTGGCTGGGAAAATGAGTAAACAGGGAAAAAGAAATGGACTATAGACTATTACTTTTTTGGTGAAGAGGTATTTTCTTACACCATTGGTGATGAAGATCATAACATACAGCCAGAAGAAGGCAAGACAAAGTCCCTGCATCCAAAGCTTATAGGAAAAATATACATTGGTCTCAGGCCAAGGAAGAGCTCAAAAAGGATTTTGAGTAAGAAAGAGCAAGAAAGAATAACAAAAGCTGAGGAAAAACTGGGAAGAGAAATGAGAGTGATGCAAGAAAATCATGGAAAATGAATCAACAGCTTCCTAAAGGAAACTTCCAAACAATACTGAAGAAAATAACACCTTTAAAATTAGACTAACCAAAATGGCAAAAGAGGTCCAAAAGCTCACTGAAGAAAATAATTCTTTAAAAGACAGAATGGAGAAAATGGGAACTAATGACTTTATGAGAAATGAAGAAATCACAAAACAAAATCAAAAGAATGAAAAAACAGTAGACAATGTGAAATACCTCATTGGAAAAAACAGCTGACCTGGAAAATGGATATAGGTGAGATAATTTAAAAATTATTGGACTACCTGAAAGCCATACTCAGAAAAAGAGCCTAGACATCATCTTTCAAGAAATTATCAAGGAAAACTGCCCTGATATTTCTAGAACCAGAGGGCAAAATAGAAATGAAAAGAATTCATTGACCACCTCCTCAAAGAGATCCCCAAAGGAAAATTTCAAGGAATATTATAGCCAAATTCCAGAGTTCCCAGGTTAAGGAGAAAATATTGCAAGCAGCTAGAAAGAAACAATTTGAGTATTGTGGAAGCACAATCAGGACAATACAGGATTTAACAGTGTCTACGCTAAGAGATCTAAGGGCTTGAAATATGATATTCCAGAGGTTAAAGGAGATAAAATTAAAAGCAAGAATCACCTACCCAGAAAAATTGAGTATAATACTTCAGGGGAAAAAATGGAACTTCAATGAACGAGAGGACTTGCAAGCATTCTTGTTGAAAAGATCAGAGTTGAATAGAAAATTTGACTTTCAAGTATAAGAATCAAGAGAAGCAAGAAAAAATAAACAGGAAAGAGAAATCATAAGGGACTTATTAAAGTTGAACTGTTTACATTCCTACATGGAAAGAAGATATTTGTAACTCATGAGACCTTTCTCAGTATTAGGATAGTTGGAGGGAATATATACATACACACATGTGTATATGTGTGTATGTATATATGTATGTACATATATATTTGTATACATATATACACATATAATATATAGAGAGAGACAGAGAGAGAAACAGAGACAGAGAGAGACACAGACAGAGGGCTCAGTGAGCTCAGTATAAATAGATGATATCTAAAATATAAAATTAAATATTGAGAGGAATGTACTAGGAGAAAGAGAAAGGGTGAAGTAGATTGTAGTAAATCATCTCACATAAAAATGGCAAGAAAAAACTTTTACAATGGTGGGGAAGGGAAAGTGAGAGGGAATAAGTGAGCCTTTCTTTAAACAGATAGGAAGGAATAACACATACTCAATAGGGTATGGAAGTTTATCTTTATTTATTTATTTAACTTTTTACATTCATTTTCACAAAATTTTGTGTTCCAAATTTTCTCCCCATTTGTCCCCTCTCCCCACCCCAATACACCAAGCATTCTAATTTTCCCTATCACCAATCTGCCCTTTCTTCAATCCTCCCTCCCTTCTCTTGTCCCCATCTTCTCTTTTGTCCTGTAGGGCCAGATGACTTTCTATTCCCCATTGACTGTATTTCTTGTTTCCTAGTAGCAACAACAATAATACTTGACAGTTGTTCCTAAAACTTTGAGTTCCAAATTCTCCCCATCCCTCCCTCTCCACCCAATCCCTTTGGGAAGGCAGGCAATTCAATATAAGCCATATCTGTGTAGTTTTGCAAATGATTTCAATAATAGTCGTGTTGTATAAGACTAAATGCATCTCTCTCATTTCTCTTCCCAGTTTTTCCTCCACCTGTCTAACTTGATTTTCAAAATTCTTTTTGTGCTCTTCCATGGCCTGAGCCCACCGGACATCCACCTGGGATGTCTGGGATACAGAGGCTCCGACCTCCATGTCTTTCCCTGATGTTAAGAATTGTTCCTTGTCATCAGAATTGAAAGGCGGGAACATCTGTCCCCCAAGAAAATAGCTTTCAATGGTCTTATTTTTCTTCCCTTTTCTGGGCATTTTCCCAGCCAGTTACTTGACTTCTGAGATTCCTGTCCACCCCTGCCTAGATCTTCCCAGCTAGTGCTTGGGGTCTGAGATTCAAATGCTGCTCCCCAGCCTCAGGGCTTTCAGTGGTGGGGGGGGCTGCTATTCAATGTGAGCTTAAGTTCTGGTGCTCAGGTTGGGGCAGGGCCACCTCCCAGGCTCAGTTCCCTCAGGTGGTTTATGCAGAGACCTTCAGTAATGGCCCTGAGCTCCTGCCTGCTGCTCCCAGAGTTCCGGGCCACCGCTGCCTCTGCTGCTGCCTCCCGAGGGGTCCGAGTCACAGAGACAACCTGCTCCCCTCTGTCTCTCTCACTGACCTGTAGCGCCTGTGGGTGGAGGGACCTTCATGGCCACCAGAGGTTCCGTCGCTGAAGCCTGCTCGGATCTGCTCCTCTGGTGCCACACAGCCAGGGCAGCACAGGGGTGGGCTTCGCTGTCTGCAGAGCGACAGACCCCTGGGGACAGCTTTCCAGGGCTCTCTGGAATGGAAATCTCCTCCACTGCGTTGGTGTGCGCTTGCTCTGCTCCAGAATTTATGGGGAGTTCTTTTTACAGGAAATTTCTGGGCTGTGGATTCGGAACTAGCATACATGAGTCTTTCTACTCCGCCATCTTGGCTCCTCCTCCGGAAGTTTATCTTACCCTACAGGAAAGCAGTGGGGAAGGGGATAAGAGAGGAGCGATAATGGAAGGGATGGCAGTTTTGGGGAAGGGTTAATTAGAAGCAAACCTTTTGGTAGAGGGACTGGTGAAGTAAAAGAATTGCGTAAATAAAGAGTGGGACAAGATAGAGGGAAACACAGTTAGTCTTGTACAACATCACTGTTATGGAGGTGTTTTGCATGACCACACATATTTAATCTAAATTGCTTGCCTTCTCAATGAGGGTGGGTGGGGAGGGGGTAATGGGAGAGAATGTAGAACTCAAAGCTTTAAAAAAAGAATGTTAGAGATTGTTTTTGCATGCAACAAGGAAATAACATATATAAGCAATGGGGTATTAAAATCTGTCTTACCCTACAGAAAAATAGAAGGGAAGGACATGGGTGGAGTGATAGAAGGCAGGGTAGATTGGAGGAAAGGGTAATCAGAATACATTCTGTCCTGGGGTGGGAGTAGGTGAGGGGGGGACATGAAGAGACAATTTGAAATTCAAAACTAGGTGGAAGTGAATGTTGAAAACTGAAAATAAAGAAATTTATATGAAAAAAAAATCATTAGACTGCCTGAAAGCCATGATCATAAAAGAGCTAGATACCATCTTTCAAGAAATTATCAAGAAAATTGTCCTGATATTCTAAAACCAGAGGGTAAAATAGATATTAAAAGCATCCACTGATTACATCCTGAAAGAGATCCCAAAAGGAAAACTCCTAGAAATACTGTAGCCAAATTCCAGAGTTCCCAGGTTAAGGAGAAAATATTGCAAGCATCCAGAAAGAAATAATTTGAGTATTGTGGAAACACAATCTGGATAACATAGCATTTAGAACCTTCTACATTAAGGGATTGGAGGGGTTGGAGTATGATATTCCAGAGGTCAAAAGAGATAGGATTAAATCAAGAATCATCTACCCCTTTCAGGGGAAAAAATGGTCATTCAATGAAATAGAGGACTTTCAAGCATGTTTGATGAAAAGGCCAAAGCTGAATAGAAAATTTGACTTTCAAACACAAGAATTAAGAGAAACATGAAAAGGTGAACAGGAAAGAGAAATCATAAGGGACTTACTAAAGTTGAACTGCTTACATTCCTACATGGAAAGGTAATATTTGCAACTTTTGAGACTCTTCTCAGTATTAGAGTAGTTGGAGGCATTATATACATTAATACAGAGGGCACAGGGTATTGAATATGAAGGGATGATATCTAAAAAAAATAAAATTAGAGGGTGAGAGAAGAAAATATTGGGAGAAGGAGAAAGGGAGAAATAGAATGGAGTAAATCATCTCTTACCCATAAGAGGCAAGAAAAAGCTTTTTCATTGGAGGGGAAGAGGCAGGGAGGTGGGAGGGAAAGAGTGAACCTTACTCTCATTGAATATGGCTTAAGGAGGGAATAACATACACACTCAATTTGGTATGAAAATCTATCTTACACTACAGAAAAGTAGGAAGGAAGAGGATAAGGGGTGTTCGGGGAATGATAGAAGGGAGAGCAAACGGGAGGGGTAATTAGAAGTAAACACTTGAAAAGGGATAGGGTCAAAATAGAGGATAGAATAAATGGGGATCAGGATGGAATGGAGGGGAAATATAGTTAGTCTTTCACAATATGACTGTTATGTAAGTGTTTTGCATGACTACACTTATATAACCTATATAGAATTATTTGCCTTCTCAATGGGAGTGGGTGGAGAGGGAAGAAGGGAGAGAAATTGCAACTCATAGTTTTGAAAATGAATGTTAAAAATTGTTTTTGCATGCAACTGGGAAATAAGACATACAGGCAATGGGGTATAGAAATCTATCTTATAAGAAAATAGAGGGGAAGAGGATTAGAGAAGGGAGGGGTGTGATAGAAGGGACAGCAGGTTGGGGAAGGGGTAATTGAAAGTCATGATGTCTTGGGGTGGGTGGAGGGGAGATGGGAAGAAAATTTGGAACTGAAAATCTTGTGGAAGTAAGTGTTGAAAACTAAAAATAGATAAATAAATTGATTAATTAAAAAAAAAAAAGACAACTCCTGCCCCTGAGGAGTTTACAGTGGGGGGGAGGGGTCAATTTTCAAGTCCTGAACACAGATAGATAGATAGATAGATACATACACACATAGATGGATAAAACATTTATTAAGCGCCTACTATTTGTCAGTGTGGTCAGTGCTTGAGATATATATACAAAGAAACAAGACAGTCTGTATCATCAAAGAGCTCATCACAGAAGATGAGGCATGAAGAGGAAATGGACATGAGGGGGTGGAGGGAGGGAGTGGTTTCCTGGATGGAGCAAAGTGGTTACTAAAGAATTGTAGAAATCTGGAAAATTAAGTAAGAGTGAGCTTATGAATAGATAATTAATTTATGAAATTATGAAATGGGAGGCAGACATGCCCAGCTCTTTGAGTATTCTTTGGGAAAGATCACTACTGATAGTGGGAAATTAGTCAGCAATCCTGCTTTAATTAGCACAGAGGGTACAGAGATAATCAGTGAAAGGGGTACTGGGCCAGACTTCATGGGAACAGAGGTTGGAATGGTGAAGGAAGGAAGGCAGCATGAAGGAAAAGATGGGGAGGGAGGAGAAGCACAGATAACTAGGAATTAGTATTGGGAGGATTAGGCAGCATGGATCTGATAGAGAGGGAAGAGGACTGGGGCAAAAGTTTGAAGTCTCATTTTATAGGAATTTTGAGGGAACAGACTAACTCTTATTTGTGACACTGGGGTGAGTTTGATTAAAATATCCAAATTTTTCTCAGAGTTATCAGTAAAACTTTGAAGTTAACATGGCCACCTCATCTCAAAGTTATCAGCACCTTTTTGATGTACTGCTGGTCTGGAACTGCAGAGGCCTGGAGTTTTTCTGGAATTTACATATCACAGGATCAAAACCCTGCCAGAGGTGCCTAAATGGCTTCTGCTGATTCTCCACGTTACCAGACTATGAATTTTGACTAACATATGATACAATTTGTAAATTATTCTCCTTCAACCATTGGAACAGTTCATTCCCCTTTTCAATCTTATTTCCAGCCATTGCCTATTATACTAGCTACTTATAAGCTTACTGTACTGACTAGAAGAGTGGGATGGTGGTCTCGTGTTAGGGACTCACCAATCAGCATAGCAGGTCTTTAGTGCAGAGTCTTTTCCAGGCTGGGAAGACAACTGAGAGAGAAAGAGGGAAGTCTGGTGAGAGAATTGACCTGAGGGCAAAAGAGCAAAACAAACTTCAATTGTAGGGGATGAATTATAAAGAGGAGATTAAAAGGAGAAAAAGAAAGGGTGAAACCTAGTAATTTAGGTCTAGGCTGACTAAAGAAAGGATCAGATCTTTCCAATTATGGATTATTAGTGTTGGTCCCAAACCTTTTTATTCGCCCATTTCTTTTGAAAAGGAGTGTCATGAGAGACAAAAAGAGGAAAGACTATAATATGCATTTTTATTACATGAGGGAGCAGGGAACATGGGTTAGGGAATAATGAAAGACATGAAAAAATAGCAATAAAACATTCCCAAAAATGCACAGAAGAAAACGAAAAGCTCAGAAGAAGACAGATATAAAGCAACTTTGTTACTAACTTGTTATATTTAATATAAATGTTAATAAAAATAACACAAGTTCAAAATTTCTCATAGTTCTTTTTCCTGTTTATCTGTGTATAATTAAAGAATTGTTTGCTGAAGATTAAGGCCACAATAAAAAAAGTAAAATAACAAAGAATGATAAGCACACTAATATATTGTTGAGTTTAATGAAACATTACTTTTCCACAAGCAATGCAGAATGAGGAATTTAGAGAAGCATGGGAAGACGTATGTGAACTGATTCAGAACGAAGTAGGAAAAATCAGGAAAACAACATACACAATTTAGATGAATAGAAGAAAAACTAAAAATAAATGCTTTGTTAAATTTAGTGATGAAGCTTGACCCTAAAGACTAAGAGAGAGGATACATTTCTCTTTTTTCTTTGTAGTGGCAGAGGACTACGGATATAGAACATTGCATATGACCATACTTAATTGAAATGTTGGTGAGTTTTGCTGAACTACACTTTCTCTTTCATTATTGGTTATAAGGGGTGGTTTGCTTGAGAGTACACACACACACACACACACACACACACACACACACCTTCTTAAATGAAGTTATCAAGAACAAAAGATATCAATAAAGATTATTTAAAAAGAGATGAAGAAATCAATGAATTTACTATAGACTACATGAGATATTATTTGGCCATGGGAATGAAAAACAAAGATTAGATTTCAAAAAAAAAAATTAAAAATAAGCGAATGACAATGACAACCACAAAAAGCTTTATGCAAAAAAAATAAAAGCTAGGGCTAAACCCCAGGTCTACATCCCCAGGATCATTGGTTACAGGAAAAATTTTACCAATCAGAAAAGCTTTTAATATCAAGTGTCTTACTTCTTAAAGCCTATAAACTTAAGATATTTTCTCAAAGAACAAGATCATTACATCATTACTTAATGTGGTCAATGTGGAAAGATCACAATTCTTAGGTACTTTCCCATGCACAGGGCATAACAGGCAGCCCCCTAAATATGTCCACCCTAGCAACCAATCTCCAGTCAGCCGATAGTGAGGCATATGTTTTTTTTTTAACAACATTGTAGTTATTTTAATTATTACAGTTTTGTGTTAAAGAGTTTTTCAGCCTTTTCCTGTGTTCAACATTAATAATGAAACATAAAGAATATTTTTAAATGGGTGGAGAAAAAGTTATGTTGCTTGGATTTGTTACCTAATATAAGACTGAATCAAATGCTTCCTATTTGCCCATGCATGAAAATAAAAACGAAGCAAAAATTATCTGTCTGCCTCAACAAAAGACAGATTAATTCTTTGCTGGATATATTATGCAGATTATTTTAAAATTGGGGTAGGTTTTTGACCTACATCAGAAGAGAGTTTGCTAAACCCACAATGAGCTCTTCCAGTTGTAGAATAGAAGAATAAAAACAGTTAAGCTTTGATCAATTGAGTTTTTTTAAAAAATCAAATGTCAAAGGAATTATTTTAAAAAGTATTTGTTAGGTGAAAAATCACTTGTGAAGGTTTCACATTCAATTGTTTTTCCACTCCTGTCAGTGAGACCCATTTTAATAATAATAAAACCAAAGCAATATGCTGTTGTCTGACCCTGCTTTATACTTTGTAATTGGACCTTTAACTCTAAGAATGGAAAAAATTATTGAGTGAGTCAGAGCTATCATTGGGGTGGGGTGATGAGGGTTTTGTCCTAGGGTGCTGACATCTAGGGAGTATGTTTTCTTCTCACCATGTGGAATTGCCTGGCCCCTGGCCACCAGTTAATTTCAAGGATTGGTTGTCACAGCAATTCTTTCCTAGAACCTACCTTCCTCCATACTACCACTGTGCCACCTACAACAAACCAAGGCAAGGTAACCTGGAGGAAACCTTCATGAAGGAGATCTGCTATCCTGGCAAAGCGACCACAAGGACTGCCACTTTTGTGAGATACTCTGTCCTCCCAAATTCCATACTCAAATTTTCTCAATGTCATCTTCCATTCAATATTTCTTTGATCCAGTCTCTGAGAAGGAAATGACCTCTTATTGCTGAGATCAATCATTCTATTTGTCCCTGTGACTTCATCTTATCCTTTCTCCTCCAGGACCCTAAGAGGACCATTGATATGGTGAAGGAAGGGTCTCAAGTCTATGCCATATGAGGACCAACTGAAGGAATTAGGGATGTTTAGTAGAAAGAAGGGAAGCCAAGGAAGGGGGTCATGATAGCTATCTCAAAGAATGTGATAGCCCATCAAAGGAAAAGGGATTAAACTTGGTCTGTTTGGACCCAGAGGTGAGTAAAACCAAGAATAATGGAAGGAAGTAGAAGAGATAGAAACAAATTTATAAAAGAGAAAGAGGCAAATTTAGGCTTCATGCCAAAACTTCCTAACAATGCCAATTACCCAAAAGTAGAATGGATTCCCCTCATTGGAGGTCAAGCAGAGGCTGGATGAGCACTTGTTGGGTATATTATAGTGGGAATTCTTTTTGATTAGTTTGGACTAAATAGCAGCAGAGATTTCTCCCAAACTTAAAGTCCTGTGATTCTCTCTACCCTTTGTTCTGTCTTCATCTATGTTCTACCACCTGTGTGTGTGCGTGTGTGTATGTGTGTGTGTGTGTATGTGTGTGTATGTACAGATGGATCCTTTTTACTTTTTATGCTCTCTTGGTGATCTTATGAGTTCACTCATCACCTTGGTGTTGGTGCTTTGTGAATCTACATATCCAGTTCTTATCTTTCTCCTATACTCCAGTTTCATACCCCCAAAAATCTACCAGGAATGTCTACTTAGATACTCTATGGGCATATTGGACTCAACATGTCTGAAACAGAACTTTTTATCCTTCCCATGGAACCTACTCCACTTGAAAGCTTCTTTCTAACCAGTCATTCAAGTTCACAAACTTGGATCCATTCTCAAATCTTTGCTTTCTCTCTCACTTCCCTTCAAATAGCCCACAAATCTTGTTGATGCTACTGTACCTCTTCAATATCTCTAAGTAGCAGCTAGGTGATACAGTGGGTAGAGTGCTGGACTTGGAAGAATTGAGTTCAAATATGGTCTCAGATACTTACTACCACTGTGACCCTAGACAAATAACATAACCTCCTCTGCCTCAGTTTCCTTATCTGAAAAATAGAGATAATATCAACATAGAGATACTAACAATACCTACTTCCCAAGGTTGTTGTGAGGATCAAAGGAGATTATATTTTTAAATCACTGTGCAAACCTTAAAGAACTATATAAATGCTATCTCCTAGTAAGATCATTATTATTCATGGATACATCCCTTCCCTGGAAGAGATAACATTGCTAGATGTCCTTATCACATCTTACTCTGACTATCAAATAAACTCCAAATGTCTTTCCATAGGTTGTTCCCCATGGTCTAGAGTATACTCCTCATCTCCATCATTCTAGTTTCATTTTACATGAGACGTTTCCTGATTCCCCTCCTCTCCCCCATTGTTAGGGTTCAGACACTATTTGCCAGTCACTGTACTAGATTCTGTGGTAGGTGCAGAAAAGTGGAAACAAAAGTCTTTTCCTTCTTTGTTGGAACAAAATACTTTTAATCATATCACAATTAGATAAAGTGTTCAGGTCGCAGAATTAGGACAGTTTACTGCTAAGTAAGACTATTAACCCACATATTTTGCTGTGCTCTATCAGTGATATTCTGGCATTATTTGCACTTGTTAACACAGAGATCAAATTGGCTTGAGTCTTATATAACTAGGTGAAGCATTCATTAGTATCTATGAAATGTCTATATAACTCCCACACAATGTATCCAAACCTCATAGGATCAGTGAAGAATTCCTAAAGTCACTTCCAAGAAACTTAGATGAACACTGGTGCTATTTCTCAAGAAATGCCCCAGACTCTCTCCTAGCCAAACAAGGAGGAGAAAGACAGAGAGGAGGTGATCTCTCTAGGAAAGTACCTCTCACCCCAAATCAAGTGTTTCCAGAAAGCTGAAGAAACCACTGAACTAAGCAAAGGGATGGAAGAACGTCATCAGGCTATGGATTTATTCCATTTTTCAAGTGTTTGAGATTCAAGAAAATATCAGATGTGTTTTGCTATATGCTTTTCACCATTGGTCTCTAAAGCAGATGGTTTCATAAAGATATGCAAGTTATATATTGCATTTCTTATTTAATTTATTCCTAAATCATATTCTAAGATTCTAATGGATACAAACAGTGCTTATTGTCTGCCAGTTTTTCAAAGACCTTAACATATAGATTTAAATATCTTTCCTTTGGAAATCTAAGTAGTTGAACTTTGCAAAAATTACAGATCTCAAAGTCTATGATTTTTGAGCCTTGATATTCAAATCCCAAAGGGGAGCCACTTATTTTTTCCTGTCTTTACCCAGGAGCTGCAGAATTTTAGGAAGGCACTTTCTGATCCAGACAATTTGCTAAGGACAGTAAATATATGTTGGAGACTCCAAATGGTAGAAGAGCTGGGGGAAGCCTAAAATCAAGGTAATGGCATTTGAACCACTTCTGACAGATGTGAATTACAGAGACTACAAGAAAAGAAATTCCAGAGGAATAAGAGGCAAGTAACAAAGGAAAAAAAAGGCAGATTTCACTAGTAAGTCTATTAATTGACTTGAGTGATTGCCACCCACACATGTAGGTGCTGCTATTGTTTGTTTAGGATGTTGCCAACCAGAGCTTTGGATTCCAGGAAGTGGTGACATTCTCCAAGTCTGTCTGAAAGTTCTCACCAGTTAGATCTGCTTCATCCTTTCCACCAAAAAAGCAGTATTGATGATTTGTTATCTTAACCGCTAGAAAGGGCATTTATATTGATGAGATCTCAGATTCACTGAAGTACTGAAATAGAAATTAGGACAAGGAAGAGAAGTAGCCAGATCCTGTCTTGGATTGGCTCCTTCTAAGATTATTCATAGGGTCAACAGGATTCCTAAGCTATAGTTTTGTCACATACTACAACTACCTATGTAACCATGGCATCTAAGAGCTGGGATCCTTCAAGGGATCTGAAAGGATGATAAGGTTTTCCCAGGGATGAACTTCCTGGGACATGATAGAGAAGTCAGAGAAAATCTAACAGAGAGCAGTCAGGTGGAAAATTAGGAGAAAGGAAAGACCTAGACAGAACAATGTTAATGGGCAGGTGGGGAGGGCACTAAAGACAAACTCAGTATGCTTTCCAACTTTGCCAAACAAAGCTTTATCCCTCACCTGGTACTACAGCATTTTGATATTCCTGAAAAAAAACCAAACAAACAGCAAAGAACCAAAATTCCAATTAGAGACAAAATGTAATTAAACAACCAAATAAAATACATAGTGAGCAGGGTCCATTTCAAATTCTAATTTTTGAAAATCTGCTAAAGGGTGATACTGTGAGCACTTCAGGGGTGCATGGAATAGTTTGTCAAATCTATGGATAAGGGAAGAAATTATGCTTGAACAAGAGATAGATAGCATTAAGGGATATAAAATGTATAATTCTGATTGTATTAAATTAAAAAGGGCTCGCACAAACAAAACCAATGCAGCCAAAATTAGAAGGAAAGCAGAAAACTGGGGGAAATTTTTTACAGAAAGCTTCTCTGATAAAGGCCTCTTTTCTCAAATATATAGAGAACTAGTCAAATTTATAAGAATACAAGCCATCACCCAGTTGATAAATGGTCAAAGGATATGAACAGTTTTCTGATGAAGAAATAAAAGTTATCTAGTCATATGAGATGCTTTTCATTAATAGTCTAAAATTAAAAGATGTTAATACCTATTCAAGGGTATTGTAGAGGGCATAATCTGTCCATTGATCATTAAGAGGTCTTCTATAACTTAGAGCAATATATCCACCCCTCCAATAAAATCTGTGCCCTTGCTATTTAGAGGACCTAATTATGATCCTATTTGACCAATCCATTAACCAGCAAGTCATTTCTGAGCTGCTACTCATTGCAAGATGGAATGTCAGGTCCCTTCACAGACTCATTGGGCATACCTGAATAAAAAAGATAGAGAATCTACTTACCTTCTCTTTGGGTCATTGGGATTTTGTCATATATGTGAGACTGATTTGAATTTCACACATTTGCTATTGTCAACCTTGTCCTCTTGAGGTGGCTAAAATCAACTCATGATTGATATGAGGATAAGTTTATGAATTGACATTGAATGAAGCATGTCTTATACAAAGGATTAAGCATGGATTAAGCATTTGAGACCTCGGTAGATTAAGTCCTAATATTGTCTGAATAGTCTGAATGAATCCAAAGCTCAACTAAACGAATGTATGGAAAAGGCTGGAAAGCTTCTCCTTTCAGCACTCAATATAAGAACTTCTTAAAGACAGTCATAACAATGTTAGAATGCAGCAGAAGTAGCTGTTGTTGGTGGAGTTTGTCCTTCATTCTTGAAGAGGACCAGTGACATCTATAAACAGGAAAAGATAAGAAACAAATACAGTTGAGTTATTGGGGGTGGAGGAAGTTCTTTTGTTATTGGATAAAGTAAGAAAGAGATACATCTATCAAGCCTTTTGAAGAATGGAAACTTGAATTAGTGGACTGTTAGTCCTGTCAAAAGGAGACGCATCAGAGAAGCTGGCCTGATAGGGGTCTGCTGGATCAAGAAGCTTTGAACTGTACCACTTCTTAACCAGACCTGACAAGCAATGTCAAAATAGGTACAGTTAATTAATAGGGTATTGGTGGAGTTGAAAGTGCCGATACCTAAGTCTTCATCCTTGGGAAAAGGTTCGCTTATCATGAAATGAATGTAGTAGTTGAATAGGATAGTAATATCTGAGTCGTAGTTTACCATTCCCCTAAGACTTCTAAGAAGTTGCAGGAGAAACGGGAGGAGAGAGACAGACCCTTCCTTTCAGACTGAGAAAAAAATTCTTTGCCCCTGAAGGAATATGTCAGTAGTGCTTTCCCAGGCTCCATTTCATCACACTCTCCTTATTAGGATTCTGGCAAAGCTTTAAAAAGCATGTCTAGCACCTGGGGTGAGCACTGGAGAGTGCCATAGAGAGAAACTTCCTCAGGACAGAAGGCCATGTGAGGGAGGAAGCCTCTGGAAAGGAATTCTTTTGTGCAGTGGTAAGGTCTCAGGCAACTCCAAATCATCCTTCAGTCTGAGGCGGAGAGCATCCCTCCCTAGTCACATGAGGGAAATAACAGCCTGTCCCCTCAGAGAATTCAGCCCATGTCTCTACACTCCCAACCCCTGGGAGGATGTGTGACCCAGGGTGTCAGGCAGACAGTGCAGTGGTAGGGAAAGGCCCATCATCAATGTTACCCTTGACCTAGAGTGTGAGAATATGCTCAAGAGAAGGGCAAAATTCAAATAATCAGACATAGCAATTGAAGGATGGATGAGGGAGTGAAGGAAGTCATGTTGCATTTGTAGAGTGTCTTAGCACAAGGCAAAGTACGTAGCAGGGGTGAAGTAGGGGAGAATTAGCAGCAAGATAGAGCACACTCGTTGATGTCAAGCACCCTGGGCTAAATCCCCAGTTGTTCCTCTCTAGTACAATTGTGGGCTTCCCAGGGCCTTTTTGCCAGATGCCTGATTGACTCCTGTATAGGACCACTTCCTTCTAACCAGATGTTCTTTGGGTTTTGTGTACAATGCTTTACTTCTTTGTTATAATTGTCAGCATGTTGACATCAAGTGGGTTAAATAAAATGACTTGTGATGATTATTTTTTTCCTCTGGGAATGTTGTTTTTCCAACATTTTCCCTAAAGACATGGTTGCATTTATGTGTGCCATAGATACATTACATTGTTCTTCTGGTGGCATAACCACTCAACAATATTTCCTACTGTAATCAACATGTTGCTTTCTTCTCTTCTATGCCTATCTTTAAATACTGTATACAGTGAGGGAAACATTGGGTAGTATTTAGATGAATCTGGTGGATTCAGTTCTCTTTCTCTTTCATAGAATGGTCCTGAGTCATGCTATGTTTACTAGTGGTAAGCCATGAAACATGCCAGCTGATTTGGAAGAGTACAGAAGTGGGAGGGAGCATGGCAATGATTAGCACATAGAACTAGGAGTCAGGAATCTTAAGCTTTAAAATTTCAAACCAATCTGTTCCACTATGTCCTTGAATGCCGGACAGCATCTTGCTTGAATTCTGAACATTTCATAGTACTAATTTCCACATTTGGGATAATCTTACTTCTTTTTTCACAAAGGAACATTGCAAGAACGTGCAAGAATTTGATGACCCACGCAGTCATGGCCAAAGGATAGGTGGACAATTTTAAGTTTCTATGATGACCCATGAAGGCAATTTGAAGCCAAGATGTGAATTGACCAGTTAATGCTAATGATTTCTACTCCCAGAGTCAGATGGCCCGTAAAGGATAAAATTTATCTCCAACTGTCATTTCTCCAGTGTCTATTGTGATGTGTTCTCCAGTTTTATTGTCCCTACAAACTCAGAGAGCTCAGAATTTCCAATTAATACCCATACCTCCACTTTGTCACTTCATTAGCATATTTGTCCTGAGCAATTACTCACAGAGAAAGTATTTGGGTTTTTATTTTTTATTTTTTTAAAGCAACTTGACTCCCACCCCCCCTTCTTGAATTCCTCTCCCAGAATTCCCTGACAGGAAGTTACTCCTCTATTGATTTTACTAATAGAATAAACAAACCTCCTTTGACATACAGAGTGGCAGCAACTGTGATTTCCTTTCCACCTCCTATAGAGAGAAGGTGGTTGAAGTTGGAGGAAGCAAATGCTGGCCTTAATGCCATGATTCTGTATGAAATTAATGGGTGGAGCTCTGGGAAAGTCAGCTTCCTAGATAAGTAAAAAACAGCTGAGGAGTCAATAGCATCTAAGTAACCTTTGGGTCTCTTGATGCTCAGAAAAAAAGGGCTAGAAACAAAGGAAAGGAGGAGGCCTTTTTTCATGTGATTTCACAAATAAGAAAGGATCAGGGGTCTCTTGATGATGGGAGACTTTCTCACCCTTAGGACCCAGAATTTAATTTTATTATACAACTCTAAGTGTAGTCTAGGAAGGTGTGCTTAGATTTGAACGTTCTGCATCTGTTTTCTCATGTCTGGAGAAGTGATCACATGTGAGATAGAAAAGCTTCAAGTGAAAATGTTTTACTGTGAACTCAGCCACTATAATTAAGGCTCTAGACTTTGCTTCCTCAGGGCAAGGGAGAGGTTGAATGGGCAAAGAAAGTTCACAGACATGGAGGTTTGAGGTCAAGGCAGTGACTGAACTTGAAAAAGGACATGATGACTGGGGAAAGGAAGGGAGAATTAGAGAAACAGCAGGCATGGTGGCCAACAATGTGAGAACATTAGATGACCAAGCTGTTTTCTGGTTGTTGAGTACCTCGGTTTGTGTGAGTTGCCAGGTTGAGTCCAGTTCCTTTGCCAGTTTTTCTGATTTCTCTCCCCACCAAACAGACACCATGAAATCTGGTTCTAAGGATCTCAGAGGAATAGTTTGTCAGTCATCAGCTGGCCTTTATTAACCACCTACAATGTGCCAAATATTGTGCTAAGCACTGGGAAAATATAGAAAGGTAAAAGACAGTTCTATCCCTTGAGCAGCAACCAGTCCAAGAAATGAGAGAAATGCAGACAGCTATGCACAAATAGGATGTAGACAGGGTAAACCTAGGGTAGGGCAGCTAGATGGCACAGTGGATAGAGTGCTGGACCTGGAGTCAGGAAGACTCATCCTGAGTTCAAATCTGGCCTCAGATAGTTACTAGCTGTGTGACCCTGACCAAGTCACTTAATCCTGTTTGCCTCAGTTTCCTCATCTATAAATTGAGCTAGAGAAGGAAATGGCAAGCCGTTCCAGTATTTTTGCCAAGAAAACTCCAAAAGGGATTATGAAGAGTCAGACATGACTGAAAAATGACTGAACAGCAACATGTACCAGGCACTGTGCTAAGTGCTAGAGATGCAAAAAGAATCAAAAGACAGTCTCTACCCTCATAAAGGTTATAATCTAATTGGGTAAAAACATGCAAACAAATATATGCAAAGCAGACTATACAGAGGATAAATGGGAGATCATGTATAGAGGGAAGGCACTGGAGTGAACAGTGGTTGGGGAAGGCTTCCTGTAGAAGGTGGGATTTTAATTGGAATTTCACAGAAACTAGGCAAGTCAGTAGCCAGTGAAGGAGTGAGAGTGTTTCAGGTATGGAAAATATTCAAAGTCCAGAGATAAAGTGTCTTGTTCCTGGAACAGCCAGGAAGCCAGTGCCACTGGATTAATACTCCCCAGTGTTGGAGAGTAAGGTACAAGAAGATTGGATAGGTAGGATTGGATTAGGTTATAAAGGTGTCAAAGAGAGCATTTTGTATTTGATTTTGAGTGCAACAGAAAGTCACTGTAGTTTATTGAGTGAGGGTGGGGAGTAATATGGTGAGACCTATGCTCTAGAAAAATCACTTTAGTGGCTGAATGGAAATGGATTGGAGTGAGGACAGACTTGAGGCAGGCAGATCCACCAGCAAGCAGTGGCAGTAGTCCAGGCATGAGGTGATGAGGATCTGCCCTGGGGTAGTGGCAGTGTCAGAAGTGAGAAGGGTATATTTGAGAGATGTTACAAAGGTGGAATACGCAGGTTTTGGCAATAGATTGGATATGGGGTTGGGGGTAAGAGATGGTGAGGAATCCAGGTTGACTCCTAGGTTGTCAGGCAGGATGGCATTGCCCTTGATAGTAATAGGGAAGGGGGAAGAGGTTTAGGGAATTTAGGAGATTTAGCTTTGTTTTGGACACAAGGAGTTTAAAATGTCTATTGGACATTCAGTTCAAGATGTCTGAGAGGAAGTTGGAGATACGGAATTAGAGGTCAGCAGAGGGTTTGGGGCAGGATAGATAGATTTGAGAATTAACAGCCTAGAGATGGTAATTAAAGCCATGGGATCTGCTGAGATGACCTAGTGAAGTGGTATAGAGAGAGAAGAGAAGAGGACTCAGGACAGAATCTTAACCTACGGTTAGAGAGTGTGATCTGGAAGAGGATCCCATAAAGGAGACAGAAAAGGAGTGGTCACATAGGTAGGAGGAGAACCAGGATAGATTGGTGTCCAGAAAACCTAGAGAGAAGAGAATGTCAAGGAGGAGAGAGTGATGAACAGTGTCAAAGCCTGCAGAGAGGTCAAGGAGAGTGAGGACTGAGAAAAGGCTGGTGGATCTGGAAACTAAGAGATCATTAGAGACTTTCAAGAGAACAGTTTCAGTGGGATGATAAGGTCAGAAACTGGATCATAAACCATTAAGAACAGAGTGAGAGGAGAGAGGCCCCCATTAGAGATGGTTATTTCAAGCAGTTCATCAGAAGAGGTATAGGATGATAGTTATGGGGTTGGAATTATCTATTGAGGGTTTGGGATTTTTTTTCAGGATAGGAAAGACATGGGCATTTCTGTAGTCTATAGGAAATGAGTCAATAGGGAGAGATTGAAAATAAGGGAAAGAGTGGGAATGACAGAGGGAGCAATCTGTTGAAGGAGACGGTGAAATGGGATCACTTCAACTAGTAAAGGGATTAGCCTTAAACTAGCCTTCAGACAGTTTGAAATCATAGGATAGATGGTATTTAGCAGAGAGCATTATTCTCTCCTTAGAAAACTTTAGTCACTAGAGGGCAACGTGATACATTCCAGTCTATGTGTTCCTATTCCAAGAAGAAAGTAAAATTGACACTTAAAGTGGGAGGACCCACAAGTAAAGGCAATATGTTGTTTCATGGATGATGTAGTGTTTTTATTTCCTAGCACTACATTGACATATTGTGCAAATGTTTTCTTCCCTGAGCTTGATGACAAGGTTGATACCTGGCTCCACCACTATTTTGTTTGAGCAAGTCATTTGATCTTTTGTTGCCTCAGTTTCCTTATCTGCAAGGTGAAGATTATGATCTTTACCTCAAGAGATGACATGAAAATTAATTAGATAATGTCTGGAAAGCATTCAATAATAACTGTGAACTGTAGGCTTGATGGGAAAACCCCGTCAATGACAGTAGAACTGTCATTAATAGTATTACTTAGTATTACTTAGTAAAAGTCTACATTTATGGAGGGCAAATTTAATTCAGTTCCATGAAATTTTGCAATCTTAAAGCTTAGTAGGGATATAAAGATGAAAAGTGATGTACTTCCTGCCTTCAAGGAACTTATATTCTGACAGGGGAATCAAACAAGTACACAAATAACTGAACTACTGACTAGGCAAGTGGATGTGAACCCTGGACTTTAAATCAGGAAGATGTGAACTCAGACCCTGTCTTACACACTTAGTATGTGTGGGATCCTAGGCATTTTTCTTAATCTCTCTCAAGGCCTCAGTTTCCTTATCTATGAAGAGCATGCCTATGTATATATACATATATGTGTGTGTATATATGTATATATGTATACATACATATGTGTGTAGATACGATAGATTAGATATATGGGCTTTTATTTTACTATTCTTTAAAAATTATACTTCTTTTTTCCCTTTGAATTATTGTGATACCTGTTTTGGTGTGATAAAAGCAAAACATTAATGGGTTGGTGAACGTGACCTTAAGCAGAAGCTGATTTTTGAGAAGGACACAGTTTACAAATAAAGAAACAGCATGGTACGGTCAATGGAGGGCTGAATATGGAGTTGGAGGACCTGAGTTCAAACCCTGGTCTGCTACCTGTCACTTGTGTCATTGCCAAGTCATTTAGCCTTTCTGGGACCCATGTTTTCATCTGTAAAAAGTGTGTGTGGGATAGACCATCAGAAGTGTCAAACTCATTGGTAGGCAAAAATCCTGAATGAGCTAGAACCAGATTAAAATATTATTGGGAAACATTTAACAAAATAAATAAAAATACAATACAACATAGATTATGTTAATTTGTGCGTTTGTAAGTCGATGTGCCACAAGTAGTGATCTGTTTCTATTTGAGTTTCACATCAATGGACTAGATGATATCTAAGTTTCCTTTTAGCTCTAAATCTATTAGTCAATAAACACATATTAAGTGTCTACTGTGTGTCAGGCAATGTGGGAAGTGCTGGGGATACAACAACAGGCAAAAGACAGTCCTTGACCTCAAGGAGCTCACAATCTAATGGGGGGAAATAACAAGCAAATAAGAGTTTATGAATATGTTATGTATAGCATTCATAGGAATAATTAATAAAAAGATGGTAAAACCAAAAGAGGTTGGGAAAGAACTCTTGTACAAGATGAGATTTTAGTTGGGACTTAAAGTCAGTAGATAGCTATGAGGAGGGAGAGTATTTCAGGCATGGCGGACAGTCAGAGAAAATTCCTTTAACTAAGGGATAATATGTCCATTCATAGAAAAGCAAAGAGTCAATGTGACTGATCTCCCATCACTGGACTGAAGAGTGCATGGTGGAGAATAAGGTATAAGAAGACTGGAAAAGTAGGCCTTGGATAGATATAAGGAGACAAACAGTTGGGTTTCCTCTGTTCCTCTGTTCAGGGCCTACTTTGGTGCCTCATAGTGGCATGAAAGAGATTCTCAAAGGCTCTGGCAGAGTCTACAGGGCTTTTCTCACCTGATCTCTTTCTCTTATTCTCAAGCTTTCAATACCATCCCACAAATACACACGGTTATAAGTGACTAACCCACCCACCTACCCTCTCTGCCTATAAAAATTCTTCCTTTCCTTCAAAGCCCAATTCAAGTCCCAAGTCCACCATTAAACACTCCCTGATGCCCCAGGTGGAAATGGTAGTACAGAATGTTAGACTTAGAAATGACTTTTGTGATCACCTTATACAGAGTTCTCATTCTGTAGGGGAAGAAACTCAAACCCAGAGAGGGAAATCATCTCCACTCCCCTTAAATCTGTCATAATTCTTTACAAAGGTTTTTCTTTTGCCCTTATTAAAATAATATAAATTTTTAAAAATAGCAACAGTAACAGTGATAGCTTGCACTTCTATAATGCCTTAAGATTTCCAAAGCATTTTACATATGTCATCTCATTTGATTCTTACAACCCTATGAGGCAATATGTGTGGGGGACACTTATGACCAGAGAACATGTGTGGGAGAGGGTACCTGCATAGCTTTCCTAACTCATGCTCCTAGGGCTCTATCCCAGAAGAAACACTTCTCCTCCAAAATCACTGCTCACAATTTCCACAGAGATTCTGATGTCATCTGCCTGGGCTTCTTTCTCCACTGAATTGCCAACTGCTGCTCTGTTATCATCTATGATGCCTTCTTCACTGCTACTGTCTGTTGCTGTCTGCTAGGTCTCCATAAATTGTAGGTCATATGTTGGCCTCTTCCCTTGGTTGGGGAGGTAGGAGGGGGTATTTTGTGAACTATGTTGTGAGATAGCCAATAGCCATGGGCAATTTCATCTCTTTTGTTAGTCCAGCCCAAAGTCAGAGCCAATCAGCAAAAAGTCCTTAGGATAAGGCTGTGTTCTTAATAACTTTGCTGCTGTCTCAATAACTGATTTCCCCTAGGCCTGCTTAGTATGTAAGTTGAGGTGAGAAAATTCCTTTGAACTCCTCTCATGCTCCTAGCAGCCATGACTGGACCATACAAATCACCCTAACAATTCATTTTAGGCAGACTGGAGGGCAAGTGGGACTAGTAACTCTTGTCTGGTATAGCCAGTTTACTGCTTTTCCTGCCCACTTGCACTGAAGTACAGTATTCAGTTTAATTCAATTCAACAATCACTTATTAAGCACACGCTATGTTTTAGACATAAGAATAAAGAGACAAAAATGAAATAATTCCTGTTTTCAAGATGTTCACACTTTGCTAGGGAAAAACAAAACCTCCCTAATTGGAAAAATCAGAAATAAACACAAAGTAATTTCAGGGGCACAAGTATTTGGGGGAATTAGGGAAAGTCTCTCTTAGGAGGGAAAATGTAAGCTGAGACTTGAAAAAAACCAGAGATTCTAAAAGCCCAAAGGTAAGGAAGGAGAACCTTCTGGGTATAGGATATAGAATGGATAAAGGCATGAAAATAGGAAATGTACTATTACCACTGGGAGATAGTAAATAGGGCAATCTGTATATAAAGAACACTGAGTATGTCTATGCAAGTGATTACATATACCTAAGCACACACATATATGTATATTATATTTCAGTCATTTTTCAGCTGTTACTGAAACTTTGAAGTCTCATTTGGGATTTTCTTGGCAAGGATACATACATACATATGTACATATATATACACAGGGAGAAGGAGGCAGAGAGATAGAGTCAGAGAGAGCAACATGTATCTATAGATATTTCCCCACCATAAAATTCATTTTGTTTCAAAAATCCACATGCTAAATATATGCAAGTATATACCCATATATTTATGGAACCAAATATTGACGAAAATATCAAAATGCACACAATGATGCCATAGTTATTGACTATGCATGTTTTCAAAATTCAACTTTTAAATAACAGTTTGCATTTATCTAGTATACTTTTAAAGAAGGATCTGTCAAAGTTAATGCTTCATTAGTATAGCCTTCAAAAAGTCAGGGTCATTTCCATGAATGCCTCCACGAGGTATAAAAAGTAGGACTTCAGAAGAGGTAATGAGGACTGAGATAATATAAAGGTATATAGAGATACAAATACATAAACACATATGCATGTATTTTATGTATAGGCATATACATATTTTATGTGTATATATATGCGTATATATAATATTATATATATTTCTACATACATACACAAATATTTTATCACTCATTCCTTTTTTCCCCCATTCATTTCAGCTACCTATGGTTTCATTAGGTGCTTCATCACTTCAGCAGTATAGAAATCCCTTCACACATTAGCAGATTGCTACATGATTTATTGTGGCCCAAGAATTCTGCAGCTGGGGTCCAGCTCTCTGATGACGAGCCTCTTTGAACTTAGTTAGGTTAAGGCCTGGTCCTGGGACAGCAGACTTATGAGACACTGCTAGATTCCTATTCTAGGGTTTTCTACCCTGGCAGGGCCTGTCAGAGCTTGTACTACAGGGCACAGCCTTTGGGAACCTAGGCTCATCTCCATCCCACAGTTAACTATGAAGGAAAAGAAAGAATCTGCTCATTGTCCTCAGTTGCATCCTAGAGATCTAAATGAGTAAATTGGTAAAGAAGGTGTGAAATGATTCTCTCTGTTTTCCACTAGAAGTTTATAAGGCCCTGGAAGTGACTGATAAAATGACAGATCCTGGCTGGGAAATAGATGGATTGTGACTTTCTCAGCTGAAAAGAGATGTCTTATTGTCCTTATTTCTGGCCGGGTGCCAGAATGCTGTCTGAGAGGTTCACTGTCAAATTATTACCCCCGCATTACATAATTGGTACTTACACCTGAACAACTGCTTACTGCCAGCAAGATAGCATATAACATGTCCCTTTATTTATTGGCAGATGGAGTGGCACAGAGGCAAGGATGGAGAGGCAAGTAAGCATGAAAGGGCTTTTGAAGAAAGCAGGTGTATGAAGGTAGAGTTCATGCTTACACCAAGCATTCTGGAGACCATTCTCTGTCCTTCGCCCTGTTCCTGGGGGTGTGCTGTTGTGGTTGGTGTTTATCCTTCATACTTGAAAAGGGCCAATGACATCAGGAGGGTGATGTCTGGACTTGCAAGTGAACTGGATTTGAGAGGCGGGGCTATGCAAAGTCATCAGCTCCCCTCTCTCCTCCAGAGTCGTTGGAATCTAGTGGCAAGACCAGGATGCAGTGGGAGACTTGGTCTTTCTCAGATCTCAGTGTGTCCAAGGCAACACCCATTCAGTAGTTTAAGAATTGAGGTAAAAGATGGCCCACTTTGCCTTTACAAAAGAATTATTCAGGGATTCTGGCCAGAGCTGAAACAATTGCTATTTACACTCACTCTGAGCCATCAAAACCTAAGCAATGGGCAAGTGAGTCTTGGGCTGAGGTCTATTATTGGCCAATCGGTGAGAGCCAGATTGATTTGGGTTTAAAGGCACAGTCAAGTAACTCTATTTGAATCTCAATGGGTTCTATCAAAACCTGGTTTTTCAGAGCTATATTTCAAGAAATCATAAATGAAAACTACATGAGAAAAGGTATGGGGGTAGAGGAAGGGTATTTGAGTCATGGGAAATAATAGAAGGTATGAAGGAAAGGATATTAACTCAGAAGAATGATAGTGTGGCATTGTGGATAGAATGGTGAATTTCAAGAACCCAGATTCACACATATGTTGTGATAGGACACTGAAGACTTATGAGTAAGGGTCTTATGAAATAAAACTGTATTGAAACAAATCTATGACATTTGTTTTCACATATCTCCACATACATATATTTAGGGTATTCATATATACTGAAGTATATCAGATAAAGCCTGGGATCATAGATGCTAGAATTAGAGTGGACATCAGAGGCTATGAAGTCCAAAAACCTTCATTTTATTGATGAGAAAACAAAGTTAAAACAGGATCAAAAGGAGGTGTTCTGAAGATCCCAAGTATTACTCTGATGTTTCATTACTCCCACCAAAGCTGGGGCCTCATCTTGGCATGGAGGTGACCCTGGGTTTATAAAGGCTTTGTCAGTTCAGCACAAGCCTTGGCAGGTCTTACTACTTATATTACTACCTAACCATATCCTAATGCTCCTCTGCTCTGTTATTTAATAGGTTTGTGTTCGTGTCATCTTTCCTATTGGATTATATAACATGCTGGAAGTCAAGGACAACTCTTGACTGTAGGGAGGAGATCTAGACCTCTGATTTTATCAGGTCAGGGAATATCCAGCATGGAAATAACCCTTCCTGATGTAGAAAGGCAGCTTCTATGAAACTTAGAGTCTTAGAGGGTTGCTTGCTGATAATGAGAAGTTTAGGATTTGCACATGCTCGTGGGTCTAGTATGTGTCTGAGGTAGGTCTCAAAATGAAATCTTTGATTCTAAGGCTGAATATCTATCCACTATGCCACACTGCAGAGGGAATTGAAAATATGGGGTCCACAATTAAGATTAGGTTTGAGAACAACTGGGAACTGAGCAAGGAATCTGGAGACATACTCTCCAAATTTGTACAAATTTTTCCATTTCCCCCAGTTGTTCCACAATAATCACAGCACCTGTCAAATTTCCACATTACTTATGTCATTGGTTATAATACACTGACATAAATAGATTGATAACCCTTTAACTAATTCTGAAGAGTCACTAAACCACCATGAGGCATGCTTATTCTATACAGAATGGGCTGTGACCATGTGTTGACAGCCAGTCTTTTAAGTTTATTTTCAACTCGGCAGTATTTCCTGTGGGCAGTTTGTGTTCAGATTGTTTAGAGACCATTTGCTAAAAACTAGATATGGAAACAAACAGGCAAAAGTAACAACAGAAAGACTACTTTCTTCCCTGGCAGGCTGAGAATCAAAGTTGTCTGCTTCCTGGCCTTTGAACGTTGACTACAAACATCAACCTTGGAACGTAAAGACCACTGTACTGAAGTGGTAGTGTAGAGGGAATGGATACCTTGGAGCAAAGATCTGCCTTCCTCTTCCCATCCCCATCCCCCCAAATCAAGAGGAAGCAATCTCTTGTCTTCCCTCTGCTCCCATTCTAATGTCAATTTTTCCTGTGCCTGGCTTACCATATGGCACCTTTCATGGCCTCTGCTGCTCTCCAGGAGCATAGTTCAGAGAAAGGGACCACTTTGTTCAGATTTTTAGCTTGCATGCTCTCCCTTACTAAAATAGTCTTTCTCTGCCTCCTTTGTCCCCTCCTTACTTGTTCCACACACAAAAGAAAGAAAACATTCTTGTATACTGAACAAGGACCCCATTCCCTAAAATAATCAATCTGACCCCATTTTCAAAGAAAGAAATCCTTTAGAAGGACAGTGTTTAAGCTCCCATGGTGAGCCTCCTTAAACTTGGATTGACCTTTCTTCAGACCCACTGATACCTGCCTGGGAGGCCTCTTGAGCTATGTCGGGCACAAGGGACAGACTTGCTGCTTCCTATTGCCTTGTACTTAGGTCAAGTGGACAGAGAGCTCAGATTCTGGAGGTCTACTGAAAAATTTACCATGGAGAACAGGTTTGTGCTCATCAACACCTACAAAAAGAATAAAAATGGCATATTGAAAGGCATTCTTTTAAGCTATGCCTTGCTGAAAACATTTTGAAATCTGACTAGGAAGTGTTAGCTTTTTGCTTTGATTGCTTCTTTTGAGTTGATACAGTCCATATTTCCAAATCCATAAATCTCCAACCTCTTGATAACTTTCAAAGACCAAATATCATTATCCCCATTATGTAGGAAACAACAATATCTTTATTATTCCAATTTGTCAATAGGGCAGAAAATTAGAAAATTAAGTGGCTTCTTCTATTATTTCAAACAAAGTTTTAGCTACTTCTTTTTGGAGCTAAGTTTACCTAAAAACTGAATTTAATTTTCAATCCAAAATATATAAAGCAGATAGGTAAAGTCAAAGCTTTGGAAAATGTCTCCAATATAATGCTGCTCAGTAGTAAGAAGGACTAACCAGATGATCTTGGTGGACCCATCTGGCATCATGGCATGTTGAGTATTTGTGGAAAGAACCACAGGGTATCATTGACTGGTTTTGTTAGGATTTCTGGGGAGTAGTATAGGTCAGTCTCAAATTTCCCCACTGGAGACTCCTTTTTGAATTTCATCAACATTCTTGGTGTTGCACAGTCTAAAGACATGAGGCAGTGCAAAAGTGCACATGCTTTGTGTTCAGAACCAAGGCTACAGTGAAGTTGCATGTTAAAACATGGGCAAAAGCTACCAGAAACATCTCGGATTCATTACACATTTGATTTTGAATTAATTTTTTGTCATTACGTATTCAGAAACCTTTTATTGTTGCCAAATTTTCACAACCCCATATGGGCTAGCAGCCCACTGTTTGAGAAGTACTGGTATTGATTACTTAGCTAAGCATCAAATCACAGATATTGAGCCCAGCTGCTTCACAACCTATACATTGCTACTTGGTATTTTAGGCTAATTTGACCTCAGTATTCTCATGTTGTGAATAAATATGAAAAGTATTGACATAATAACAGCTCATATTTATATAGTGTTTCGCATGTGCTTTCAGGGTCAATAGTTTTGAAATCCTGCAGAATACAACCTCAGTCATTCTGGTCTCAGACACTTAATAGCTACATGACTCAGGTAAGTCATGTGACCTTTGTTGTCTCAACTTCTGTAGTGGTAAAATATGAATGACAATAGAATTTACCTCCCAGAGTTGTAAGGATTAAATGAGATAACATTTATAAAACACTTAGTATAATACCTGGCACAGCCTTCTCTTCAAACAAATGTTGGACTGTCCCTTATTTGGGATGCTATAGAGAGTATTCTTGTCCAGAAATGGTTGAACCAGATGGTTTCTTGTGTCTGTCTCAATGCTGAGACTCTGGGACTCTGTGACAAACCAGGTGCTTGGGGGATCAAATAGAGAAAGATATGATGTATGATAACACAGATAAGTGAATTCCTGACAGGTTGGATAGCCATATGCAAGGAATTATGGATTACTATGTTGATCTTGCCTGGGAACGACTTCTCTCCAGGTTAAACTCTACCATAAATCGTAGATCTAGTTCTGGAAAGAACCTTAGAGACTATATAGTCCACTTTGCGCCCCCACCCCCCATTTTCTCGATGAAGAAATATATAAAAGTTGTGACAAGATCACACAGACAACTAATTTCTGAGAGAAATTATTATTTTTCTCCTATGTTAATTACCAATTATTGAATTAGGACTAAGGTTTTCCATCCTCCTATTTTCTCATACAGAAATCAACTCCTCTAAGACTATTCAGACAGCCTTTGAAGTGCAGGGCTGATAATGAGATGAAATCTTTGTTGAAACTTATTTACCCCCTGGAAAGCTTAGCTCTGATTAAAAGATAAAGAAATTCTAGTTTAAGTGAATTGATGGATTCTGACACATTGTGTTTTAGTCAGACAGCTCTGAGTGGAAGTAGATTCCCCCTTTTGTCTAGATTACCCTATGTGGGGTGATATGGCCATAGATAAGTCTCTTTGATCAAGACTGAGTGATCAGTCATGTTCCCCAGACACTCATTAGAATAAGCTGACTTCTAATTATAATATTCATTCTTTCATTACTTGTTAACCAATCAGAGTTGATTTCCCCCCTCAGGAACACCCTCTCTTCCAAGGACATATAAGTATTTAGTGGGTTCCATGAGGAGTATTTGGTTTACGAGAGGTAGCCAAATGACCCCTTTAATTAATAAAAAATGATTAATTACCCTGAAATTATGTCTCAAATTTTTTATATATCACAGTGCTAAGTGGCAGTCCTAATTCCAAATCCACCACACTTTCTGCTATATCATATTATGTTCAATATTTTTTGTTACTTATTTATTTAAAGATGTATATAAGTTGCTTATCAAATTCTCATATCATTCTAGGAAGAATTACTAAGCTACTGAACCACAGTTATGATCTAAAAAGATCTCCTTTTCATGAACTTGTAAACCTCTCTGCTTATATTTTCTGATTTCACAATAGTCCATTTCTCCCACCCCTGTGCCTTTGCATAGGCTGGTCCTTTTCCTTGAATGCCTTCCTTCCACACATGGAGTGACTTGCACAAAGTTTCACAAGGGTAGTAAGTAGAAAAGCCTGGATTCAAACTCTGGTTTTTTGACTCCATGTTGAGCTCTCTTTCTACTGCATTATGCTATGATGGCCACCAGATTTTGAACCTGGGTCACTCAGAAAAAAATCTACTATCATTGATAGAAAGGAGAAGAAATAGCTATAAATGTACAATTCATCATTTCTTAGACTTAAAAAAATATTGGCTAGAAGTATACAAAAAACATCTTTTTATTTCCCTTATGAGGGAAATGAAATTGAGAGATGAAGTGACTTGCTTAAAGTCACACAGGAAATAAATAGTTGTCTGGAGAGCAGAATTCAGTTCCTTTCACTTCAAATCCTCTGCTCATTCCACTGGGCTGGGCTGAATATTTTATGTCTCCGATAGAGTACAGGATACCATCTCAGGCCTGCAAGTGAAAATCTTTCTATGGTATTTTCCCCTTTTGTTTGGAGGAGGCACCATTTATGTGGTAAGTGCGAAGTGAAAGTGTTGGAAAAGGATGGAAAAGGAAGGATAAAAGATGGCCACAGCAGATCTTGAATTGCTATACTATGGGTATCTCTATAGAAAAGACTAATGCAGCAATTCTCAAAGTGTAATCTAAAGATCTCTGGGGATTTCCAAGATCCTTTTAGGGAGTCTATCAGTTCAAAATTATTTTAATAATACTAGACAATACAATAATAAGATATAATTATAATATTAATAATAAGGTATTTTAATTTTTAATATGCTAAATGTCAATAGATATAATCTACATAAACAAAAGCTCTCTGGGGTCCTCAATTATTTTTAAGAGTGTATATGAGGGGTATATGTGTTCTGAGTTTGAAGGAGTTCAACAGCTGGGTGGTACAGTGGATAGAGCACTGAAGATCTGAGTTTGGATCCAGCCTTAGACATTGCATAACTGTCTGACTTACACTTCACTTTCATAACTTTCATCTTCCTCAGTTTCATCAACTGTAAAATGAAGATAATAATGACTCCTACCTCACAAGGCTGTTGTGAGGATCAATGAGATAATATTTGTAAAGCTCTTATCCAGTATCTGGTGCTTGGTAGGCACTTGAGAAATGATTATCTGCTTTCTATCCCCTTCCTTTTACATAATACACTTACATGACATCAGCTATCGTTTTTCTCCTCTCCATTTGATGACCTTGTTAAGAGTGTGTTGCTATGCATCTATGAGATCAATTTGTTCTGGAAGGATGGTGTTCCTGACAGATATGTGATTGGAAAGGGGTGAGAGCCCATTCTAAGTGTGAGAGATAGCATGAAATTAAGCAATGGAAGAGGATGATATCTGGGAATGACGAGCCATCCAATTTGGCTGGATCAGCGCATTTATGAGAGAGAAAAGTATGACAAGAATGAAAGGGTAGGTGGAAAAGAAATTACAGAGAGCCTTTAATGGCAGGCTATTTTAAAATGAATCAACAAATATCTATCAGCAGTGCTCTGCACATAGTAAACACTTAATAAATGCTTCATTCATTTGTTTTTATGAAGTTCAAGCATCTATTCTTTACTATATACAAGGCATGGTGCTAGGCATCAGAGTACAAAGAAAAAAAGAAATGAAAAAGAAATAAATGATCCTACTTTTAAGCAGCTTACATTATACTGACTGATGAGTTTGTATTCTATTCAGTAGGTTGAAGTATTTTGAACAAGATAATAATCTGGAATCTGGCATATTTTCCCTATTATGGTTAGTGGAAAGAATGATGAACTTAGAATTGTAAGATCATAGATTCTGAGCTAGAAAGAACCTTAGAAGCTCTTGAGTTAAACTCCTCATTTTATAGATGAGGAAATGGAGTCACAAAAAAGTTAAATGACTTACCCAGAGTCAAATAGTTAATAAATGTCTGAGGCTGGATTTGGAGTTATGTCTTCCTGAAACTAAGTCCATTGCCCTATCCACTACCTTTTCAGGTTTATTTTCTGACTCTTCCAATCACTTATTATGTTGATGCTGGGCAAATCACTTGGTTTTAGCCGTATTTTCTTCATCTGTAAAATAAAGTTATTAAACTAGGTTATCGATATAATTCAATTCCCTTCAATAAGCATTTATTAAAAGTTGACTATATGCTAGAAATTGAGAGCATAAAGACATTTTAAAAATACCTTTGTGCTTAAGGAGTTTATATTCCATTAGAGAGGTTTCTCTAAGACCCTACTTGTCCTAACATTCCAGTCGTCTGACGCAGGAATCCCATTATTTGGTATTTACTACAAAGAGGTAAAAATAAAACAAAATTCCAACATATAACAAAAAATATATTTGGCATTTTTTGTGATTGTAAAAAATTGGAAACCAAATGAATTCTCAGTGACTGAGGAATGGAGGAACAAACTATGGTATAGATATATATTCATATATATGTGTATATATATAAATGTAATGGTATATGATTGTGAACTATGAGATGATGAGATGAATAGAAGAATTTGGAGGAAAATGAGATTTGCATTAAACTAATACAAAATGAAATATGCAGAACTGGAAGAATAATATATTCAGAGGCATCTGAATTCTTAGTAGCCAGAAAAGCAGCAATGATTCCAATAAACATATCATAGACTCTTCTACAATTTATATTCTGCTACCGGTGTTTATTATTTGTAAGAGCTTAGGTAAAATAAGTAACACCTTCCTCTGCCTCAGTTTCTTCATCTGAAAAAAATGAGGGGCTCAGACTAGATGGCTTCTCAGGTCATTTCTGGCTCTAGATTCATGATCCTAAGAATAAATGAAGCTTAATTCCCTCTTCTGAGCTGAGAAGTGGGGGACTTCCATGGCATAATACTATATACATTGTCAGACATGAACACTGGTTTGGGTTGTTTTTGACGAACTGTTTTTCTTTGTTACGAGGGAAGGTTAGGGTATGGGAAGCAGACTCTATCTACAAATGACTATGAAAAAAATAAAAAGCATCAATGAGATTTTAAAAAATAAATAAAATTTAAAAACAGTCAAGTTATGTCAGAATCCTATCAGATTCTTGAAGGATTTTGAAGAGACTAGCAACAGCTCTAACACTGACCCAGGAACCTGACAGCCAGGGTAGGTTTGAGGGCTGAATGGAGTGGCTGACTGGGAGATCAAAAGATGGCACAGCCTTTGAGAATTCAGGTAAAGACATAAGATATTGCATCCAACCTGTTCCCTGAGAGCCCGGTTGAGATGGGACTGGGCTGGGGCTGCAGGAAATAGAGCTGGGGTTACAACTAGTGGTACCAAAGCTACGACTGACTTTCTCCCCAGTCCAAAGGGCTATGCAGTCTGTGCAGCAGCCTGTATAAGGCTTGTCAATGGGGCTCTTCATGGGACTCAGCCTTGACTTGATATTAAAAAGCTGTTCCCACACACAGACATTTGAGAGCTGCTTTTCTCAACACTGCCTTCCAAATCAAATTGGTTTCCACTCCACAAACTCAAGGGAAGGAGGGGGAGAGAGGGCTATCCCTATTGCAAAATATTCATTAGCATTCCCTGTGATCTGCTATATTGTGAAATGCAGCCTTAGACAATGGACTTAGACAATGGGAAGACTCATTAGCTGATTCTTTGAAGTGTGAAAACAAGTTTAAAGCAGATCTCCTCTTTTCCTCTTTCCCTTGCTTTCCCCACCCTTCCTTCCAGACGCCAGCACTAGAAACAAGCAAAACAAGAAACACAAAGAGAAGCAAAGAGATGTCTTGGAAAGGAAGCTTTCCTCCATCAATTAGCAAACAGAAGTTTTGGACACGATATAGCAGGTCTTTTCCTGACCTTAGTGCTCTGGGCCTTGACTTTTGCCATCCTCCAAGCACAGAATATACTACTCTACAATCTTGCCTTTTCAAATCCTCCTTTCCTTAAAGGCTACTTTTCCCATGAAGCTCCGCCGTTGTCATGCATCATTGTGTGTTATTACTACGTATGCTGATGGTATTCTCCAAGAAAATAGGAATATGAAATAAAGAGGCCTTTGCAAAAAGTACTCCACAACTATTTCATTAATGTTATATAATTGACTGAAAGGTGCAGAGAATAGAAAATCCTATTATATAGGGTGTCCCAAAAATCTTAATGAACTTTTAAGCTTTAAAATAGCTTTCAATGATGTCAAAAAGTAAAGACATTTGACTCAGTAGAATGAAAAGCAGTTACAGAAGTTTTCTCCTCTAAAGGAGTTTCTCATGCTCTCTCAGGCATTTGTTTGAGATCTTACAAGGCTCTATGAAAAATATAAACAAGGTAAACTCTGTTCAATGATCATGTGAGTATTAGCATTAAATGAGATAGATATATGCTCAAAAGGATGTCTTGTGCAAAGTCCATACATGTGGAATAAAGGATAGTAAAGGCTTCCAAATGCTCCTTGCAGAAGATATTGTGCTGATTTCATAAAGTCTCATAATATCACTGGGGTTTCTCAGTGAAATCTATGGTTATTCAAGAGATTGTATGAATGAAAAATACCTATTTTCCAAACTATGAAATGAGTTAGCACATTCCAATGTGTGGCTGGGCTGGGAATTGAAGAAGGACAATGAGCCGGGCCCATAATTACATGGAAGAAGAAATGAGGTTGATTTGCATTTGGAAAATTTTGCAGTGTTTGTAATGCTATCAACCTGTGCAGTAGTGCAAAGACTCATATTAAAAAAAACTCAAGAATTTCATTGAATTCTTGTGATCAATTACTGCCAAACTTTCATTACTTCCATTCATACATCATTAAAAACAAAAGATAATTCCTTGGTTATTTTAAATGCATAACATTTAAATACAGTACCATACAGTTAAAACTTATGTTACACTCTGATTAATTATGTAAACATAATTCCCCAAAAAGCAGAACTAATAATTTATTCCCTTTCTCCATAAAGTAAAAATGCAAACATTTTTTTCAATAAGTAGAGCAAAGTGTGGCACATGTAGGATCATCTAGAAAGGTATGTAACTCACAATGTCTTATTTGAATGAATAAATTGTGCATAACAAAACTTATACAGTCACGCATGGTAGCATCTTTCTGATATAGGGCCACCTTCAGGGTGCTGAATTATTTAGATTTTGCATTATCCTTTATGGAGTTATAGATTAATTATTAAGTATAGCATAACCCTGAAGTTAAGAGAAGAGAAATGAGTGCTACTTGAAAAAAGACATTTCAGGTAGACATTTGGTTTTAGTCCCCAAGGAAAAAACCTCCAATAAGTAACATTTGTCAAGTGTACTCCAGGTAGCACAGTGTATAGAATGCTGGGCTTGGAGCAAGGAAGAATTATCTTCCCGAATTCAAATCTGACCTCAGACACTAGCTGTGTGATCCTGAGCAAGTCACTTAAGCCTGTTTGCCTCAGTGTCCTCATCTGCAAAATGAACTAGAGATGGAAATGGCAGACCGCTCCAGTATCTCTGCCAAGAATAGGTCATAAAGAGTAGAACATGACTGAAAAGACTTTTCTCTAAGTTATGGCCATATCTATTCTACAGTATTGTCAGGTGATGCTCCACCTAGACACTCCCTATTTTCTTAGCTTTCCCTTTTTACTGTGTTCATTGTGTGATTTCCTCTCCTTTACCATCATCTTAACCCTCATAACCTTTTATTTAACTATTCATAAATCTTGTCAAAATATTCTCAGGGAGTTTCAGGAAAGGAAGTTTTAAAGGAGAATGTCCAAGGGAGGGAGAATGAGAATTGAAATGTCCTTGGCTTTCACTGTATTTGCTGAAAACTTCTGCCTGATCTGAGAGCTTGCCGTGGTCTCTACATGTGGCAGCACTCTCCATAATTCAGATTTTTCTGCACTGTCAGCCTCTACCTCTAATTCCTTTCTTAGGGGAGCTTTTTGCATTCTGGCCTTTTCAGCTTCAACTTGCTTATTTTTTCTCTTCAGACATTCATTGTCAGCCACAAGAAACTGTGTTGCTTCAGATCAAAAATCTTGTTTGACAGCTCTTTTATTATCTTTTGGGGGCTTTACTATGACACATGGTTCTATTGGGTCTTTCCTTTCTGAAGGAGAAAAAACCAGAGTGTCTGAATCTGTCAAAGACCTCTGATATGGCTATCCAAGGCTTCTTGACACAGGCACACTTTGACTACTGAATCTATCTTCCCTCAAGATTCTGCTGGGCTTTTCACCTTTCACTTGGCCCTTTTCTACCTCTCCTGGATATGCAGTAATTATTTCATGTGACTATTCCACTGTAATTCTAATAACTCTGTCTATTCATATTATATAAACTCCATAGCTTCAAAGATATGAAGCTGCTTGTGTGTGTGTGTGTGTGTGTGTGTGTGTGAGAGAGAGAGAGAGAGAGAGAGAGAGAGAGAGAGAGAGAGAGAGAGAGAGAGAGAATAGCGTCTTTTATATTTCTTGGCTACTAATACCCAGTCTGACTTTCTACTCTGTTGATGAGCCAGGTTGAAGAGCCCATCTGTTAGTTACTTCCACAGATACTAGGGCCAGGGTGGCAAAGGTGACATCATAGTACACAGAGGGCTAGAAGGCAGAGTCTGGACTGATATGGAGCTGGAACTACGCCACTTCAGGATCAACACACTGGCAACTTCCTTCCTTCCTTCCTTCCTTCCTTCCTTCCTTCCTTCCTTCCTTCCTTCCTTCCTTCCTTCCTTCCTTCCTTCCTCTCTTTTCTTCATTCTTCTTCTTCCTTTTCCTCCTCTTCTTCTTCCTCTTCCTCCTCCTCTCCCAACTGCTACCCCAAAGATCCCTATTTTTAACACAAATGTTATGCTAGAAATGCTATATGATTATCAATTTTAGAATGCTGCTGTTTCCAAAAAAATCAAAATAACAAATCAACCAAAAGAACACAGATGCATGATAGCATGTTTCTAACGGTGATCTTGTACACAAGTGATATAAGGAAGGTTGTCAAGAAACCTTGAACATGGACAAAATGGGAAGTCATTATTGTGATGTAACTTGCAATGATGGAGAAAATATCATCAGTGAGAACACAGATACGTGGAAATACTAACTAAAGCATAGAACTGTGAGGGTCTGTCTTAACCCTTATTAGACTGCAAGTTGGTTGAGGGCAGCAACTAGGCTTTATCTAAACTTTGCATCACCCTGAGAAGTGAGTACAGCAAACCATTCACAATAGAATTATGTATTTTTGTTGTGTTGAATTATGTTGTATCTCCTTAGCTATATAAATATTGCAGCTCCTTAGCTAAAAGTGTGCTCTCTCTCTCTCTCTCTCTCTCACACACACACACACACACACACACACACACACACACACACACAAATAAATACACTCCCTCTCTCTCTTCTCCTTACCATCATTTACCACATTCTAACCTAACTTGTATTACTTATTCATTTGCATTCATTTTTCCTACTTGATTGGAGGGTCCCCAGAGATATGAAGTGTCTTATCTATTCTTTGTACCCCATTGCCTAACACAGTACTTTCTGCATAGAAAGTGCTTAATAATTAAAAAATAAGTGGAAATGTCACAGGCGAGGCAACACAAATTTATTAAGTGATTATCATGTGCCAGGCATTGTGCTAACACTTGAAAATATAAATTTAAGCAAAGAGAAAGTCACTTGGCTTGGCTCTCCAGGGTCATATGTTTCCAACCATGACCACTTATTCCTCACCCTCACCCAAGAACATATATTTGTTCCAATTCCTTCTTTGGAAGAGTTAATATGGGACATTCAACACTTTTTCCTTCTCCTCCTGGATGACCTTTAGGAGTGAAGATTCACCTGTTCCTTCATTCCTTGGTACATTTCAACTTCCTGGTTGGACAAACGGGAAGGATCATAAGTAACAATTATACCTAGCAATTGTCCCAATTAATTGACCTTAAATGGCAGTGTTAAAAAAAAGCTGAGATTGCCTAAAGACCAGACTAGTTATTAAAGAACATTAGAAACTATTTTGCAAAAAGTACCAGTGCCATGTACTTTCGAAAGTGTGACCAGAACAGCTTTTAAAAGTAAAATTGAACTCTGAATTTGATTTATTTCATTCATAAAATTCCACATAGTGATACAGCATGATAGACTAGCTACATGCCCAAACTTATCACCAGGAGGATGTGGATTTAAATCCTGCCTCTAACACTTATTGGTCACCATCGTGACCTTGAATAAGCTTTTCAATGCCCTAGACAACTCCCTAAAATTATAAAATTGCTCAAGAGTTGTCAATTTTGCATTGATAAAGGGAATTTCCATGCTGGAAGTTCCCTTCATCAATGAAATCACAGGTTTGGAAGTGGTGCATGAACTATTAGCAAAGCACTTTGCAAATTTCCTCCGAGATACAATAATAGCTAATATTTATAAAGCACTAACTCCATGCCAGGCACTGCACTAAGTGCTTTATAATTATTACTCCATTTGATCTTCACAACAACCCTGGGAGGGAGGTACTATTATTATCTCTGTTTTACAGTTGAGGAAACAGGGGCAGACAAGGGTTAAGAGACTTGCCAAGGGTCACACAGCTAGTACGTGTCTGAGGTCAGATTTGAGCTAGCTTTCTTGATTTCAGGCCTGGTGCTCTCTCCACTGCACCACCTAGCCTGATCCCACCTTTCTTAACAGAATACATTGTGTATCTATTACCAAAAGATGAGACTACCAGTGATTCCTCCCAAATAAGACCAATTGAAAATCTATGTGCTTTTTACTTTAATAACTTGTACCACAAAAATTTACAAATAATTACAAGAAAGTAACATATTGACCTAGGAGTGAAAGAATTATGACCAAAAGTCTCAGGTGTATAAAGAGTAATTTATTATTGATTTGGTAATGTTCTCAATAAGTTGCTGGAAAGCATCATGATGTATACTGTCTTTGTTGATTACTGCAAAGCCTTTGAGTTAGGACCTCACTTATAGTTGGGTCATGTACTTCAAATGTGTAGAGGCAGCTAGGTGGTGCAGTGGATAGAACAGTGGTGCAGTGGGTAGAACACCAGTGCAGGAGACAGGAGGACCTGAGTTCAAATCTCACCTCAGACACTTGACACTCACTAGCTGTGTGACCTTGGGCAAGTCACTTAAGCCCAATTGCCTCATCCTGGGTCATCTCCAGTCATCCTGCTAAATATCTGGTCACTGGATTCAGATGGCTCTGGAGGAGAAGTGAGGCTGGTGACCTGCACAGCCCTCCCTCACTCAAAACAAAGTCAAGCACAAGTCAGGTCATTATCTCTCTGATGGCATGTTCTTCTTCGGCAACAAAGGACGAACACAATTCAAATGTACAAAAAAAACCCCAAGTAGATTGAGAACAGTTGAGTGTTGGATGTCCATGCAGAAAACTGTTCTCTAGTTAAAATGTCATGCACACAACAATCTCAAGAATAATGATATAAAAATGCGGCCTTTTTCAAGTAGCTAATTTAAGCCTATTTTAATTCTTCCTACCCTTAAATCCATTACCTTAAAAAGAATTCAATTGAAAGAACATTTAGTAAGTGCCTCCTATGTACCAGGCACACTGTTAAGCACTGGGGAGAAATAAAAGGCAAAAGACAGTACCTGCCCTCATTGAGTTTAAAATCTAATGGGAATAAAGAATGAATATGAACTAAATGTATCTTCCATGTGAAAGAGGGAATTGAAATACAACTTGATAATCATTTGTTCTTCATGAAAGCTATCAATAGGGCTCTCCTTTGTAAAAAAAAAAAAAAACAAAAAAAAACCAAAAACAACAAAACTGAACAGTTTATTCAAGTGTAAAATTCTTCCTACATGTCAAAGAAAAATAGAGAGTGAATGTTTTGCATTTAAATCTGGAAGTCTAATTGAACCAAAAGACAATGGAAATACTTAAAAATAACGATCTTTTTTTCAGGAAAGACACACCAAGCATGGAGTTATCAAGGAGTTAGTGGCAGGAAAAAAAGAGGAAGAACTAAAAATCCACAATTGCTCAAAAGAATTCAGCCTAATTATGTACACAAGGAAAAAAAAAACCAAGTAGATGGGTAGTATCCAGTGTCTGGATTATGCAGCTGGGTGGATTCATCAGTAAATCTACCTGGGACAGGCACTGTTGATGGATAATCAACTCAAAAGAAGAACAAGAAAGGGATTGTATTTATGAAATTAACAGTGTCTTTTTTTCCTTTTCATCTGTTTTTAACATTCTTTAAAAAAAAAATTTTTTGAGTTCCCAATTCTCTCTCTCTCTCTCTCTCTCTCTCTCTGTCTCTCTCTGTCTCTGTCTCTCTCTCTCAAATATCGTTGAAAAGGCAAGCAGTATATCAGCTATACATGTGAAGTCATACAAAACATATCCATATTAGTCATATTGAAAAAATAAAAAGCAGGAAACACAAAATAAAAAAAGTGCTTCAATCTGCACCTGGAGTTCGTCAGTTCTCTCTCTAGACTTTTCATCATGGGTCGTCTGGAATTGTCTTGGATCGCTGTCTTGATCAGAGTAGCTAAATCTTTCACAGTTCACTGTCGTTACAATATTGTTGCTACTATGTACAATATTCTCCTGGTTCTGCTCATTTCACTTTGTATCAGTTCATATAAGTCTTAATGGGGTGTTTCTGAAACCGTTCTGCTTGTCATTCATGTGAAACTATAATATTCCATCACAATCATATACAACTTGTTCAGCCATTCCCCAATTGATGGATAGTCCCTCAATGTCCAATTCTTTGTCACCACATGTAAAGCTGCTGTAAATACTTTTGTATATAAAGTTCCTTTTCTTATACAGTGTATTAAATTTTCCCCAAGCCTCTTGATGAAGCAAAACCTCACTTTGTAAAATCAATATTCCATGTGATTGAGAATATGAATTTGCATAATCTCTAGCTAATCAAAATTATAAGTCATCAGAAGTACAACAGAACAGGATATGATTGATGTAAACAGGCTGTGTTGTAAAAAAAAATAATGATATTATATCAAACAATGAGTTGAAAGTAAAGTATGGTATATAAATATCAGCCCTAGCCCTTAGCATAGTACCTTGTACATAGTAGATACTTAACAAATATTGATTGATTGCTTGAGAAGTATGATTGGTAAAGCATGCCTGCTCTGTATCAAGAGCATGAATTAGTGGGAAAGATTCAGGGGTATGTTGGAGCCTGTTCAAACTGGCTCTGAAATTTTTAGTGTGAGCATTTATACCTCAGACATGCTACAAATCCGAGTTTGATTTACTGTTTTGTTGATTAACTAGACTTAAGAAAGTGATGAAGAAAATATTGATAATGTAGGTTAAACTTAAAAATATGCCTTGCCATATATGCACGTATACATACATATATAAACATGTGCATATATGTATATGTATATATGTATATGTGCATAAATTATTTATATATACATATATATATATACTTGTAAATGTAACGTAAATTATATGTATATATATATATATATATCCAAGAGCCAAATGATAAAACACTTATGAGCATGCCCTTGGAAAGCTGGGATTTGAATCTACACCCTCTAAACTCCCAGTCAAGGAAGAGCATGCCGCAGCACATCAGAACTGCCTCCAATTTCCAGCGTTTATACCAAGTTATGCTCAGGCAGCTATCTGTCTTTCCAAACCTAATTGAAGCTTCACAGACACCTGCAGTTGCACAAAGGTGGTTTCAAAGTTCATTCGCCATTTCTTACATCCCAACTTCCCTTCTTTCAAAGTGTGTGACTTTTGAAGTGTGTATAAAATGGATCTAATTATATGGAACTTTAGTTGATTAGAGGGGTGAGCTACAGGGTTTAGACTTGACATTGGGGTAGCAATTTTTCTTCTCATAGAATATGGCAGTAGGTGAATTAACCTCAAAGGCCTATGTTAAAGGCAATACCAAGTTAAAAGTCATTGTGCCTGGTACAAAAACACCCCTGACCTCTCACTGCACTATGGTTGAAGGCTTGAGTCACTACTACAGTTCTCAGGGAACTCAGCAAATAAAAACAGATCAGAGGCCTTTATAAGTTAGTGAATCAATGCCAATTGTACCCTGAGGCACATCAGAACTACAAGAACAATATAAAATTAAACAGGAGGTGAACTGGACCCAGAAAGCACAATACATAGGAAGGTTATGTGCCTTTATATGTATGATTAATATGAAAAATGCATGCTTTATTTATCCTGGGGGCATGCCAACTTGTGGGCTGGGTGGAGGTGTGCAAACTTTTGTACTGAAACCCAACATGAGGCCTAGGTAGGTGAGTAGGAGTTACCCTCTTCCTTTGACCAAATAAGGTAGCTCAACCTAAAACAGGGCTGGTGTGGTTTGCATCCTTGTGTGTCTTTCTCAGAAGCTACTGGAGGAGAGGTGGAAGGTGACACAGTGGTAGTTTCTTTCATGGTCATTTCTGAGGGCACCAAAGTGAAAAGAGACTTTGAAAAAAGCAGTGTTACTCAAATACTTCTCAAAAGGTGGTTCAACAGTCCCCGGGGAAGAATGTTCTCAGGGTCACATGGGTAGGGACAGCATTATTTGGAAAAGCCTGAAGGTTTCTGCAGTCACCTATGCTCCCTGAGGGCCTCAGGGAGATAAAGGAGGGTGGTACCATCAGCTTCCGCCTTCCAGAGTGTTTGTGCATTGGCACACCTTTTCTGGGACTTGAGAATCTGGAGTTTGTAGTCAGGTTGAAACAGAGGACATGGATGTATATGTAGTATTGGTAAAGATGTGTTTAAAGCAAGAATCCTGTGTTCAAATCCTGACTCTGTCATTTATTCTTTGAGGGACCTTGAATCTTCCATGAGGGAAGTCTTTTCACCTTGTTGGGTCTGGGTCTGTTGAGCTAAATGACTTCAAAAGTCATCTATAGACATCTCCAATTGGAAACTTAAATAACTTGAAGGGAATAGAGAGCCACGGGAAATGATTTATACTGGAATTACTCATCCTTATCTGATCTGTCTCCCACAGTCACCAAAATAAAGCCCTGCATTGTATTGATTCTTTGGGGAAAAGTAGAAGTGGTTTCTTTAAAGGAAGCCCAAGGAAATAGGCCACCAAACTCATATAAAATAACATGGAGGGCACACTGCTCTGCTTTTTATTCTAAGAACTGACTAGATCATATTGCTAGGAGTATAGGGTATGTCTCTAAAGGTGATCCTAAGAGTATATACCTTCCAAATACCAGAACAAAATCAGAAGGTAGAAAGGCACATTGGAAGGTGAAAGAAATCTGAGTTAAGAGTCAGGAAATGATATCTAGACCCAACTCTTCCCTTTATTAGACACTATGGTCTTTGGTAAGTCATTCTCCAGTCCTCTGTTTCCTCATTTGTTAATTAAATAAGGCAGTTGAACTAGATAATCCCTAAGGTTTTATTTTCTTTTTTCACTCTTAAAACCATATGATCTATGTGAGCTCGCTCAACTTTAAGATAATAAGAATATAGAAAAGAAAATACAGGGACAAAGACACACACAAAGAGATAATTCAATCCCTAAGATAATACTCCCAAATCTCATTTGTCTCTCCAGTTGTACCTGGATTATTTGTATGAATTAACTAATTTAAGAATTAAATAAGAATTATTTGTATGAATTGTGAAATTTGAGCAATTTGTCAATTGCCCAAAGCATTGAACAGTGGGTGTCTCTCAAGTCTATATACTAGCAAAGAATGAACTTCTTATGTTGATTGTTTTCTGGTGAGTTTTACAGATTGGTTTCCTTCATGATGGTGTCCCATGATTTGGAAATGATTAAAGTTCTTTCTCTCAAGGCTTTATTGGATGGAACCTGAACTGAGATCTGGGGAATGTGGAACTGACTAGTGATCAATCAGATATTTCTCTATCATTTAGAATGTATTACTTAGGACTACACTAGGCCCTACAGAGAATTAGAGAAATTAAATACATGAACTCTGCCCTCAAAAAGCTTCCCATCTAGTTGAGAAGACAAGATTGACTTAAAAATGTATCAGAGTGAACTAAATAGCTATAAAAGCCCTATCACTTCCCTACTAGGCTGAGAATAAAGCATGAATTCACATGGCACAGTGTGAATTTTACTCTTCCTGACTTTTCAGGGCCCCCACTGATGAAGCTTTGTTCTAGTACTGCCTCAAGTTTACAAATTAGCTGATACATGTGAGCTGTAGTGGTGTGCCAAAATGGTCAGTTTAGTAGGGACACAGCCTGCCCCTGAGTGGTGTGTGATCAACCAGTTTGAACGTGGGAAGAGGTTTACATTTCATCCTTCCTCAAATAATCAATCATAGGACTTGTCTCCAATACTACACCTACCCTTGTCCCTTATGACTCTCCCATTTTATCCCCTTTCTCCATTGTGCAAGTTCCCAATCTCCTGCTTCTAATAATATCATCTAGTTCTAAGAACTGATTCTATGTGGATACACAGACCAATAGAGATTCAGAGATAGAAACACAATCTAGGACCACCTTCACAGTCGTGAAAGGGAACAAATATATAGAAGCAACCTAGATCTATTTCTGTGCTGGTATTGGGATATAGATAGACAGATAGATAGATAGATAGATAGACAGATAGATGGATAGATGAATGATATATATGTGTGTGTATATAAACTATATATATATATATATATGTACATACATATTTATATATTGTAAAGGGCCTATAGGATCAGTTAACTCCCAGTCAACCCCATATTCTTCTTCCCCCAATCCATAGGAAGGCTCAGATCCAGGACGGCAATAAAATCTGGATTATCTACATAGGTTCCTGTGACAATGTTGGAGAATCACTTTGAATGTTAATGTTCTCAGGTACAAGTCTTTTTCATTTTCTGTCATTAAATAAAGCCTGCTAGATGTTCAATATCTGAAGGCTTATGGAGGATCTGAGGCTCCTTTTAGGTCCCAGATTACAATGGCCCCAGGAGGAACTATTGGGCGGGCCATAAGGGACACACTTGTTCTCTACTTGAAGCTTTTCCAGCTTGATAAAATCAGTTAAAATTTGCATGACACTGTCCTAACCTTCAACAGTCCAGAGCCACCTTTGAGTCATAATGACATATTAGATACGATACTAATAGCTTCTATTTGTATGCTTCTTAGAGAGACCCAATACTTTACATGTGTGATCTCATTGACTAAGCTTGTGAGGCAAGTAGCTCAAATATTACCATCCTCATTTTACAAACAAGGAAATCCCCCTTTCATAGATGAGTCTCAGAGAGGTTTGTGACTTGACCAAATAATAAAGTCATAGTTGAAACATAAATCCAGGTCACTTTATGATTTCCATTGTAAAATAGTGTGTGAGCATCCTTCTTTGCTGAAGAAGACCGTGCCATCAGAGAAATGATGACATGACTTGCACTTGACTGTTTTGAGTGAAGGAAGGCTGTGCAGGTCACCAGCCTCACTTCTCCTCCAGAGTCATCTGAATCCAGTGACCAGACATTCACCAGGATGACTGGAGACGACCAGGATGAGGCAATTGGGGTTAAGTGACTTGTTCAAGGTCACACAGTTAGTGAATGTCAAGTGTCTGAGGTGAGATCTGAACTCAGGTCCTCCTGACTCCTGCCCTGGTGCTCTATCCACTGCACCACCTAGCTGCCCTTCCACTGTATAATACTACCATGTTAAAAGAGAAAGAGGGTCCAGAGGATCATAAATATGGCACTGCAAGGGGAAGGAAGGTATAAGTATTTACATAGAGCCTCCTATGTGCCCAGCACTGTGCTAAGCGTTTTTGTCTTTTACAGATACTATCTCATTTAATCCTCACAACAATCCTATGATTGTAGGTGTGATTATTGTCCCCATTTTACAGATGAGGAAACTGAGACTCAGTTAGGTCAATTCATTTTCTTAAATGGCAGATTCATTTTTTTCAAATTAGACTTTACAAAACATCCATAAAGATGAAGAGTAGAAAGACTGAGTAGGCTAAAAGATTATTTGTCTCTTCTTTGTCTGGTATAAAAAGTTTTGTTTTCTTATATAATTTATATATGTGTATTCACACATATATACATATAAATGTTTAAGAACAATACAGGTACATATGCATATATTATATTAAATTTATGTTATATATAATTACATATATATGTTTCTTTTGCTGATGAGCATGTATTTGTGTGCATATGTTATATACAATTAATATATAATAACTTTCTAGATTGTGCTTTTCAAAACCCAAACTTTGGGAAGATTTTATTTTAACAAAAATACCCCTCTAGCATTGTTTGTGGTTTTTCACCCCAAGTTGGGTTATTATTTATTTTTTCAAGCACATTATCTTCAGAAGCAATTTTTTTCCACAAGCCAACCTTTTCCCTTTGTTTGCTTTTATTGGTTTCACCTTCTATTATTTCTACCCTACTGTCCTTTCAGATTTCATCACCTATTGAACCCTGACCACAAAAGGATGTCTGCTCATTGACATGCCAATAGACTGAGGAGACCCTCCTGACCCCTCACCTCTGCCCCCTTCCCACCCTGGTGGAATAACACAGATTTTTCTCAAAAATTTTGTATGGGGGGGAGGGGGCTCTGCAAAGCGGCAAGTTACACTCAGCTTCCCAAAAATCTCATTCTTTAGACACTTGTATAGTTAATTATAAAGAATGACAATTAAACAATTCTTAATGTAGCTCCTACTTCATGTTGCCCATTTCCTGACTGAGACCACAAAGAGAGCTACGCTTCTGCATAAAGTCTCTGCCTTTCAATTCACTGTGATTCAAACAAACATTCATTAATAGGTAGTATGGTGCAATGGGAGATTTGGATTCTAATCCCGACTCTCGTATTTAGTATCTGTGTGAATGTGGGCAAGTGACTTGGCCTCTCTAGGTCTCTGCTTCCTCCAAAAGAGAGGCATAGACTAGACAAAGTCTAAGGTCCTTCCAGCTCTAAATTCTGGCTTCTATGGTCTCCAACTTCATGCATTTGTAGATACTACTCTTTCCATACATGTTGCAGCATCTGCATGGAAGACAGAGGGCATTTGCCTGGTTTAGAACTCAAGAGCCCCAAGTTGTAGTCTAGAGAGCTCAGTTAACTAGGTACAACACATCAGAGTTCCCCAACAAGTCCACAAATGACTCAAGAAATAATCCTCTCTGTATGTAAGTGTGATGTGCTCTCTCTAGCTGATACTTGCATTTCAGATTCATTCATCATTCTTCAGTCTTCTGAGTCATCCAGGAAATTTAAAGTGAGAGCAACAAGGCTCAGGGGCTTCTGGTTGGTCTTTCTTTAAACCTCCAGGTGGAATGATTCTTCTCCATCTTCATCATTCCCATTTGTATTATCCACAGACTCGTTCTTTCTTGCAACAATCAAGCTAATAGGCAATTAAGTGTGTCTCCGGAAGAATTCATGTATATTAAAGTAGATAAAATGTTTTTAATGATTATTCAACAAGGATGGAAGTGATTGGACGTGATATACAGTATCTGCCCAAGGACGTGCCCCGTCCTGCTCCCTTTGAACTCACCACCTGGGCACTAGACATAGGGTGAACATTCACTCTATGTTCCTCTTATTTCATTGTTAGAAAACTTTGAAGAACCAGCTTATTGGACTTTTCGTAATAAATTGTATTTGATTCTGAAGGTCATAGGGACCATGAGAGTTACTTGAGGGTGATAAATTCCTGAACTTCAGGAAAATCAGCGGACAATAGGCATGGCAGTGAGCCAATGAGATCATAAATCTTTGAAGTATGAGGTTATCTTCCTGGTAAATGAACATATATCAAAGAGGACTGGCTTCCATAGAAGCAGTTGCAACAGAAAGAGAGTACTGGCTGGGGAGTCCAATGACCTAAGTTCACATCCTGACTCTATCAATTACTACCTGAGTAAATCACTTCCCTGCTCTGGGCCTCAGTTTCCTCATCTGTAAAAGGAAGGGAACAGCTTAGATGATCTTATCCTGGAAGCCACAGAATCCTCCTTAGACCACTTGATTCCTGTGTCCTGATGTGATTTAACACAGATATGTGGACACGATCTGCTGCATAGAGTTGCCTTTCTTTTCCCATCTTCTCCAAGTTACCTTTTCATCATCCATTAATAATTCAGGTTATAGTTTTGACACCTGGAGCCTGCAAGTGTATGGTAAGTAGTTTACTCAGCAATCCTTGGGCTGGGTCATTGGGATTTGTTTCAAACAATGTGGTTGAACCTCCAAATCCTCATTTAATCCTTGCTGGATGGTGGGACTCTCTGCAATTTAAAATATGATGGTATCTCAGACTTCTCTAAGAGTGGCTACAGATCATTGAGTTTTCTCGAGTGGAGGAGGGCCTAGGGGTTGGCTCGTTATTTATTCTCTCTGTTTATATTACTCTGATGTGGGATAGCAGGGCCTTCCAGCACTTTCCTTATAAATCTTCGGCCTGATAAGATGAAACTGGCAGGTGTTTGCAGGGCTTGTCTTCAAGTTGTTTTATTGCTGGCTGCTGTAGTTTCAAAAGAACCCGTTTATCTGTAAACGACTTCAGACGTGGGTCCTGTTGACTTCTGCTCGTCAGTACCGTCATTCACATCATGTCTGTCCATAGGGAATAAACACAATTAGACGAAAAACACACCCCTGCCCAGGAGACAATCTATCTGGGTCCTGGCTGGGAGAATAATGGACTCCTAACCGCCTGGGTCTGACAAGGTAAATGAGTATGTTCTGGAGGGCGGGAGGGACAGAAGGTACCATGCCATAGTACAGAGATCTGCTGGCAAGTTCAAAACTCTGGGTTTTTGAAGTCCAGTTTAACAGTTCTTAGCGCTATAGAGTCAATCTAATCTGACTTCCACCACTCCCATGTGACCTTGGGCAAGTGTCACATGACCTCCTTGCTTTCTTGTTGCTCAGTTGTCTTTACGTCTGCCTCTTTGTTGACCCCATTTGGAGTTTTCTTGGCAAGGATACAGGAAAGGTTTTGCCATTTCCTTCTCTAGGTCATTTTACAGATGAGAAAACTGAAGCAGAGTTAAGTGACTTGCCCAGGGTCACACAACCAGTAAGTATCTGAGGTCAGATTTGAACTCAAGTCTTCCTGACTCCAAGACTGGAATTCCATCCGCTGTATCACTTAGCACCTCTGCTTTATTAGGGTAGGTCAAAGCTTTCTACTGAGGTTTATACTGATAAAATCTATCCCAGCTCCTGACCTCTCTCAGTCTCCAGAATATTTGGTTAGATTATGGTGAAGTTTGTGGACTTTAGAGTCAGAAAGCCTCAGTTTGAATCATTTAAGCTTACTGAACCTCAATTTTCTTATGGGGAAAACAAGACACTATCTCTTTACAGGGATGTTGTTTAAAAAAGGGGACCTGTTAAATTATATACTACTATGTAAATATGGTCTACCATTATTGTTATGGAGACTTATTCTGGGAGTCAGGAAGACTGGATTCAAATCTCACCTGATTCATAATGGCTGTGTGATTTTTGAGTAAATCATTTAATCTCTAGAAACTCTCTAAGACCTATTTTCAGGGCATGTGCTTATCCACATTGGTAATGGGAGTTTCTCTGTTGGGGGTACCTTATACCAATAAAATCATAGATCCAGTTACATATGTGGATATATGTATGTTATATGTATGTATAATAAACATTTATTTTATGTACAAATATATGTGTACTCATATATACACAAAATTACATATACAGTATGTATAATATACATATATTATACATATACATTATATACACAATATTATATATCATACATATATGCAATATATGTATAATAAACATATATTACATACATATTTTATATATACATGTGTTTATATGTATATATATACACACATATATACAAACATTTTAAAACATATATATTGGGCAGTTAGGTGATACAATGGATAGAGTGCAGGTTCTGAAGTCAGGAAGACTCATCTTCTGAATTCAAGCCTGGTCTCAGACACTTTCTAGTTGTGTGACCCTGGGCAAGTCACCTAAACTGTTTGCCTCAGTTTCCTCATCTGTAAAATGAGCTGGAGAAGGAAATAACAAACTATTCCAGTATCTTTGCCACCAAACCTTCAAATGGAGTCATGAAGAGTCAGACACAACTGAAATGCCTAAACAAAAACATCACACACACACACACATACTTTTAAGTCTTTTGTGTATCAACTATATACAAGGTGTTGTGCAAGGTACTATTAAAGGTATAAAATAATATGAGTCAATTTACACTTTCTAGAGGTTTAAAATGTAGTTGGGAAGATAAGTGGCTAAGACACAAGGTCGTACATTGTAAAGACTTTTAAGTGGTACTGATCGTAAATGCAGAGGAAAAGTCACATATGACTGGCCTGTTCAGGAAAGGCTTCACAGAGAAGGTGGTAGCTAATTAAGCTGAACTTAGTGAAGAGTTACAGTTTTCTAAAATTAATTAATTTTTACTTTTCAACATTTGCTTTTTTAAATAAGGTTGTGAGTTTTAAATTTTTCCCCTTTTCTCCCATCCCCCTCCCCAAGATGGCATACAATCTGATATTGGCTATACATGTACAATCATATTAAATATCGGTCATGTTGTGAAAGAAGAATCAGAACAAAAGGGAAAGACAGAGAGAGAGAGAGAAAGAAAGAGAGAATAATATGCTTCCATCTGCATTCAGACTCCATAGTTCTTTCTCTGGGTGTGGATAGCATTTTTCCATCGTGAGTCTTTTGGAACCATCTTAGATCATTGTATTGCTGAGAAGAGCCAAGTTCATCAAAGCTGGTCATCCCACAATGTTGCTGTTACTGTATACAGTGCCCTCCTGATTCTGCTCACTTCACTCAGAATCAGTTCATTTAAGTCCTTCCAGGTTTTTCTGAAATCCTCCTGATCATCATTTCTTATGAAACAATAGTATTCCATTACATTCATATACCACAACTTGTTCAGTCATTCTCCGATTGATCCAATTTCCAATTCTTTGACACCACAAAAAGAGCTGCTATAAATACTTTTGTACATGTGGATCCTTTTCTCGAAGAGTTAGAATTTTGAGAATTTTACTTCACAATTAAAACTGTGAAGTAAAGGTTCAGGAAATTGTCATGAAGAAAAGAGCAACCAAAGCTACAATGGCTCTATTGGGTTCAATCATTTCAATTGTGTCTGACTCTTTGTGACCCCATTTGGGGTTTTCTTAGTAAAGATACTGGAGGGGTTTGTCATTTTCTTTTCCAGCTCCTTTTACAGATGAGGAAACTGAGGCAAACAGGGCTAATTTACTTGCTGAGGGCCACACAGCTAGTAAATGTTTGAGGCCAGATTTGAACTTGGATCTTCCTGACTCTGGGCCCAGTGCTCTCTATCCACTGAGTTATGTAGTTGCATCAATAGAATGATTTGAGGACAAATAGCCAGTTTTTCTTTGTTTGCAATTATATTTTGTCTTTTCAGGACAATTTTCACCTATTGATCTCAGTGTAGTATATTTAAAATTACTTATCCTCAGTGAGAAAGACACTACCCTAACCCAAGAGGTTAGGCAATCATCCCAGACTAAATGGTAGCAGGGTCATCTCTCTACCTGTAGCCATTTGGAACATCAAGGATTTTCCCAACCTAAGAAGCCCTAGTATGGCCTCATTTGCCAATTATTATAATGACTTAGAAGGGTAATTACCTTTTACTTGGTCCTTATTAAATTAAATCCACAACCACCACATGGCCCAGCATCACCCTTGTATAACCTGGACCATGGACCATCAAAAGTTTGGGTGATTTGGGAACTTAAAAAAGTGAAGAGGAGACAAAGAGTCTTGTCATCAATGGGCCCATTGTTTGAAATGAGAGTAAAAGTCAAACTCATACTTCCCTGTATAGATAGGCATAGATAGATAGATAGATAGACATAACTAGAGCTAGGAGGAGGCAACAGTAACATGGTGGAATGAGTGCCACATTTATCACTGGAGAATCTGGGTTCAAATTCTGTCTTGGCTATTTGTTACCTCCTTTATTATGTATAACATCGGGCAAGTCATCTCAGCTCTGTGGACCACAGTTTTCTCATCTGTAAAGTGAGGGGAAGGAATACATGATCTCCAAAGACCCTTTTGGTTTTAAACATGCAACCTTATCTGTTGTGGGTGAGGTATTTCTGATTATTCACACTCATAAAGAGCTTTGAGGTTTAGAAAGTACTGTATATCATCTTATTTGGTTTTTATAGTAACCTCATAAGATAGAACTCTCACTGTTTTTTTTTTTAACAATATATCTCTATTTTACAGATGAGAAAACTGAGGTTGTTACACTAATATCACACAGTTAATGAGTCTATGATATAAGATTCAAATTTAGGTCTTCCTGACTTCAAGTCCATCTTCATCAGCATCATACCACATCCTCTCAACCTTTGTGGAGACCATGTCTAACTCTTGTTGGAACTGGGGAATAGGCTGGAATGAATGGAATGGAAAAAAATAATAGACAATAAATACACTTTGTGATGTAATAGTGGGAAGAGTCCTTAGAGCTTATATAGTCTAACCTCTTCATTTTATACATGAGGCAATTAGGGCCCAAGGAGACAGATGTGTATCATCCAAGATGTTCAGTTACTGGCAGAGAAAGGACTAGAATCTAGGATCCCGTCTCTTAGCTTATCACTAGTTCTGCTACATTGTACACAACATGGCATACAGTATACAATTGTAAACTAAAGTTAGATTTGATGTAAAGCTGCATTGTGGCAGGGGAGGGGTGATATTTCAGGTACAATAATTCTGTAGTTTTCTGGAGAATTCTAGCCAGTCATATTGTTTCTGGTCCCTGTTCAATGCTCTCTCCCTTTTACTTAAAGTTTATAAGGGTGAAGCTTTGTAGCTACTGATATTAGGGGTTTTTTTTTCTTAAATCAAGAAACTGTGCTTATATCAGACCTTGATCTTTCTTTTGAAAGACTTTGTAGTCTGAATCTTAATGAGGTATTCCTCAGGGATATACTGGTAAAAGTTTCATAACCAGTTTCCCAATACACATGTATTTTCCCAATACATATATATGTGTGTGTATATATAGAATATATGTATAATATATACACACATATACATATGTATACATACATATATGTGTATATATACACATACATATACATCTGCATTGTATATATATACATATATGTAAATCTGATACACATTTAAGTTTAATTTGTTATCAACATTTTCTTCATCATTTTCTTAAGTATAGACAATCCACAAAACAACAAATCAAGTCCTGATGTGTAGTCAATTTCCAAGAAATAAATGCTCACACTGAAAATTTAACAATTGACTCTCTGAGCTCATTCAAGCTGGCTCCAGCACACTCTGTTCCTCCACTTAGGTATTTAAGTATATTCCAATCTTTGAGGAGCCCATGTGCCTGGAGATGGCCTCCTCTAATAACAACAAAATTACTGAATTATATATCTATTTTCCATTTATTCAAAATCTTTATGGGTCATCCATACATGAATCAAGGGCATCCTCAGTGAAGGCATTAATAAGGAACAGCAAACTTCTGCAAGTGATCTTTGACAATGATTCATTTCTCTACTGTTTCAAAATTAACTGAAAGTAGCAGAGAATGTTTCTATTTTGTTTATTTGCTGAGTATTAAAAAAATGGGTCAGTGGAATAAAGCATTACTTTATATTTTCTTTTTAAACAAGGTATCTCCCATCCATATATTAAGATTTTCCAAGATTTCTTGGAAGACATGACAACAGGAAAAAAAGCTTGCTTAGTGACCTTCTGATGATAGTCAAGGCATAACATAAAGATATGTGTTCTTGCCAAAGTCAATTTCTTTTCTTTTTTTTATTTGAAGTCATTTTTCATTGTGATGGAGAAAGTCTAGCACAGAGCAGAGATCCAAAAGAGATTCCTTGTGAGTATCGAGGTTCTCCAAAATTGCAGTTTGTTGATGGCATGGTATTTATTGCATCAAGCCTCAGAATGTTGCCTTCTGGAATGAAAGACAAAACATTCTTCTGGAAGAAAGCTTTGGTCACTCTTGGAAATTTGACCTTGCCAAGGAAATACCAAATGAATGAGGAATGTCAGTTGCCTAGATTTCAACATGTATCTGAATGAACATCCCATACAGCTAGTTCAATAATATAGATAGACAGTAGGACAGTAGGACAATATGACATATAGTACGTATGGATGAGGACTTATACCCAGAGTGGAACAGGAGGAAGAGAGCAGGTTGGATTGTTTTGCGGAAATTGCAGAGCCCCTTTATTGACTTCAAGCTGACACATCTTTAGGAAATACACATTTTATCAGCGTTGCTATGTCAGTAAAATCTGGATTGCCACTATCTTTGGAGAATTAGGGATGAGTATCCCACAAGGGCAATGGAAAGGCTCATGGTTAATGTGAACAGGTTGTGATAAATAACCAAAGAGGAACTCCAAGAAAACAGGAGCAAAGGATATCATCAAAAAATTATATGATAAAAAAAAGAGGAGGTAGAATTGTCGTGTTGCAAGAGCAAGGAATGAAAAGTAGATAATCAGAGTGCTCATGAAATTAGGAAATTGCAAGGAAACTTCCACCAGGTTGAGTGAACCCCCTAAAGCAAAGTTTGGGAAATCATAGACAAGAGTTATATAAAATGGGCTGGTATGGATTGGTTGAAATAGTCATAAAATCAACATCTTTAGAGAGAACCATTGTACCAATGAGACTGTAGATATATTTTAATATTTGAATTTGTATATGAACAAGAATTGTGCAGAATGAAAAGCCATGGAGGGGGTCACAATCTTCATGGTTAGAAATGTTAAACCAGTTCATGACAGTAGACATAAAACAGTCCAATTACTAGAGCACAAAGACCAGGAAAATGAGATACACACTTTATGCCTTAAGAAATAATCATTTTAAATTGCGATTTATATTCTGTTTGGCCAAAGTGGGTCATTTCCATGTTCCACTCATTTAAAATCCCACCTTATAGGAGTCCCTAGGTAGAGGTTCTCTTCTTTGGTTTTCCAGCATGAAAACATATCTGCTCAGTCCAGTTCTGACAGTAGAATTCGAGATTATATAAACTGCTAGACTGAGTATATCAAAGGAAAAGACACTTTCAAGATTACCTTGCTATCTTTATGAAGAATAGATCCTTAATTCAATGCAGTAAGCATTTATTATTGCAGCATTAATTGGAGAGAATGTGAGAAATCATGTGGTGTTTCTTCTTTTCCACCAAGATTTAAATTTTCTATCAAAAAAGTTTTCTCTTTCCCTTCTATGAAGGAAATCTCATTTGATGCTTATAGCAAAATTCTACTCACTTCATAACTGGGCACATGTTAGAATAATAAGTAAAAGAAATCAGACTGGTCCAGAACTGGAGGCCTGATGGTAATGAGTAGGTCTTCTCAACCAGTTTGGCAACAATCTTCTCTAGAATGTTGTCAATGGCTTCTTATCAACTCTTGGGTGAAACACCAACTGCTCTGTTTGGTATTTAAAGTGCTAGCTCTAACCTACCTTTTCCAGTTTATCTATATTCCTCCCACCCCCTTCAGATACTGCCCTCCAATCCAGGAAGGCATCTTCTCTGCTTCAGAGATTCCCTAGTTCCCTTTCAAAAATTACCTCATGCTGAGAATGTAAGGAAGCCATCCAGTCTTCTACATGAAGCTTGTTTTCTTTTCCAGAAGATGTCCCTATAATTCTTTATCCTCTGGAAACTATGCTGGAAATTTCAAAAGGAACATTCAACTTCAAGTCTTCATTCTTTCTCTACCAGTCTCAGAACAGACTGACAGGTTCTTTACATTCCTGTAATTTCTGAACTTTGTAGGCTACCTACAGTTTGTCTGGAAGGGAAAAGACAGACACCCAAGGCCTGGCATCCCAGCACTGGAGGTTAAGTCCTGGACAGCAAAGCCCTAAGAAACACATAACCTTTCTGACCTGGGTCATACCTGTCTTTTGTAGAAGGGTCTGTTTATTTGATGAGACATTTCCCAGACAGTTATCTCTCTAAGGCATATGGCCCCCTTTGCTGGACAATATTCTACCCAGGTCTCAGAGGGGGATTTCCTTAGGCTGACCAGTCTCCTTTATCCTCCATGCAGATGTTCTCAGAGCAGGCCTGAGAAAGGAGAAAAAAGAAATCTGTTTGTGAGCCTTGTGTAAACTTCCTTTAAAAGTTCCAGTGATTATAGATTGCAAGATTAGCTCCCTTCCACCCTTGCACACACTTTTCCCACCCCCTCCAAAAGGCACTCATCCAAACAGTGGGTTCTCTTAATGAAAACCTTCATTCTGCCTGGCAGATTAAGTACCAATGTTTCTTTACCTCCAAACTTGACTGAGCCAACACAACATAAGTGAACCCTCAGAATTTCCTCTTCCCCAAAGCATAAATGAATTGGCATGAAGCTATTTTTGAGCAGTTATACTGCCCACTCCTCTCAAAAAGAAAAATAAGTTAGGATTTTTTTTCTGGGAGGAAATAAAAATTTGTGGACTCTTTACACACACACACACACACACACACACACCCCAACAGACACACCTAAACAAAATGTATGCAAGCTTTTATTCATCTTATCTGTGATTTATGTGATGTTATCTGGTCATCTGTGATGACTATGGCCAATGCCTTAGCTTAAAAGGCTTAAAATGAGCTTATTAATTGAACCAGACTAGGAGCCCAGTTTGCCTCATGAATAAAGAGGAGAAGAATTGGTGAAAATTTTAGAAGCCCACGACTGAGAATACCAATATTAAGAACTATATCATTGCAGTCACACTAAATTACTTAGAATGGCCTGTTCCTACCAGACACATGAACCACTGAACATCTATTTTTTCCAATCTCTTTGTTTTTGGTTTGAAGCTCTTAGACTGCCTCCAGTGATGTATCTAATTCTTTTCTCTGACCAAATTCTGAGACTAGTTGGATACAATGAGTTTATTTTTGCAGTGTTGAAGGAAAGGGAAATTTCTTTGGGAAAAAAATATCCCATAATTTCTGTCATGGAAAGGGAATGAGATCTAAAGTCAGAGAACCTAGGTTCAAATCCTACATTGCCAATTCCTAGTTTTATCTTGCTGGATAAAGGGAGAAAACAGGAAGGAAGAAGGAAAGGAAACAGAGAAAGGAAAGGAAAAAAGGAAGGAAGGAGGAAAAGAAGAGAAAAGAAAGGATCAAACGGAGGAAGAATGATGAGAAAGCAAACAAGGAAGAAAAGAAAGGAGGAAAGAACAGGAAAGGAAAGAGGGAAAGAAAGAAGGAAGGAGGAAGGAAAGGAAGGAGGGAAGAAGGGAGGGAGAGGAGGAAGGAAGGAAGAAAGGAAGGAAAGAAAGAAGGAAGGAATGAAAGAAGGAAAGGAGGGAGGGAGAGGAGGAAGGAAGGAAGGAAGGAAGGAAGGAAGGAAGGAAGGAAGGAAAGAAAGAAGGAAGGAAGGAGGAAGGAAAGAAGGAAGGAAGAAAGGAAGGAGGAAGGAAGGAAGGAAGGAAGGAAGGAAGGAAGGAAGGAAGGAAGGAAGGAAGGAAGGAAGGAAGGAAGGAAGGAAGGAAGGAAAGAAGGAAGGAGGAAGGAAAGAAGGAAAGAAAGATACTTAGGGAAATAAGCAAGGCCAAATATTCCCTGTGTTTTTGTGAAGGACCCACAGCATGCTCTATTAATGCACATGGTGGTTCTGCTTTTATTATCCTGGATTTGAAAATAGACACCAAATCACAGAAATCACATCATTCTAAAATCAGAATGAACCTTAGAAGTCTTCTAATCCAACTTCTACTCATGGTATCAGTTCCTCTATAACAAAGCTAATAAGTAATTACCTGCTCTATGCTTAAAGACCTCTAGTGATGGAAGAACTTATTACCTCCTCAGATGACCCATTCAACTTTGAGATGGTTCTAATTGTTAGGAAGTATTTCCTCACATTGAACTGAAATCTAGTCCTCTGTGAACTCTTGAAGGAAGTTTTTTTTCCCTCTCTTATTTTATTTTTTTCTCAATTACATGTAAAATAATTTAACATTCTTTCTTTTTAAATTTTGAGTTCCAAATTTTCTCTCCCCTCTTCGTTTCCTCTCCCCTCCTTGAAAAGGCAAGTATTTGATATGGATTATATATGTGCAGTCATGCAAAACATATTTCCATATCAGCCATGTTATGAAGAAAACACAATCCCCCTCAAAAAAATCCAAGGAAAATAAAGTTTAAGAAGTATTCCTTGATACGTGCTTCTCTATACCACTTCTCTGTGGTAGAGAGCATTTTTCATCATAAGTTCTTCAGAACTGTCTTAAATCATTGTATTATTTGGAATAGCTAAGTCATTAAATGGTTGATAATGGTATAATATTGCTGTAACTGTGTACAGTATTCTTCTAATTTCACTTTGCATCAGTTCATATAAGTCTTCCCAGGTTTTTCTGAAAGCATCCTACTTATAATTTCTTATAGCACAATTGTATTCTGTCACAATCATATACCACAACTTGTTCAGTCATTCCCCAATTGATGGGTGTCATCTCAATTTCCAATTCTTTGCTGTCAAAAAAAGAGTTGATATAAATATTTTTGTACCAATAAGTCCTTTTCCTTTTTAAAAAATATCTTTGGTATATAGACCTAGCAGTGTTATTGCTGGGTCAAATGGTATGCACAGTTTTATAAACCTTTGGGCATAGTTTCAAATTGCTCTCTAGAATGGTTGGATCAGTTCACAAGCCCACCAACAGTGTAATAGTATTTCAATTTTCCTACATCCCCTCCAACCTTTGTCATTTTCCTTTTCTGTCATATTAGCCAATCTGATAAATGCGATGTGGTAATTTTCTTATAAGAATTTTGATTCAACTTTTATGACCAAGTCTGTTGCAAATTCTAAGTTCATTCGAGAGGCAAACTAGTTCACCATGGAAGTTCATTCTATCATAGCCTAAATAAGAATGTTATCAGAAAAGCCATACCCTTAATAAATATTGCCTGCTTCTTGAGAAACACCTGAGTTTGTTCTCACCCCCCTCCTTCCTTCTCTCCCCACTTCACCCGTGTCCCTGACAAGGTTTTCTTTAAGGGCAGGTGAGGCCATCACTCAGTTGCGTCGAACTAGTGGACATCAGAGAAGGAGCTACTCACTAGTCTGTTTCAGAACGGGAACAAGTAAATCTGTTGGCTTTTATAATTAGCTTCATCTCTTCAGAGCACAGGATCAGGAAGCCAGTAAGCTGTGAGGGGCATGGTGTAGTGAAGAGTACAATGGATTTACAGTAAGAACAGCTTAAGTCAAATCTTATTTCTGCTGGTTATTAGCGGAGCAAATTATATCTTCTCTCTGGGCCTCAATTTCACCTTTTAAAATTCTATGATTGACTAAATGTCCCCGAAGGATCATGAACATATCTGAAATGCTTTGAAATTTTGCAAAACATTTTATATACATAATCTCATTTGTTAAATACAACCGTATGAGATAGGTATAGGCATTACTATTTTTTTTATGTAGACCAGACCAGTGATTTTATTAGGGATTTCGTTTCATAGACAACGCCCAGGGAGAGAATTCCCTCTACCAATGTAGTAAGACTCTTTGAGAGTTGCTTAGCACACTGAAAGGGTAAGTGATTTGCCCAGTGTTATGTACACTGAGATATAGCTGTGTCAGAGGCAAGCCTTGAACCTGACTCTGAGGTTAACTCTCTATCGACTAAGCCACATTACCTCTTACTATTCTTATTATAGGATATCCCTATTTTACAGATGAGCAAACTGAAGCTCAGAGCATGTTCTAGAAATACCAGGGACTTGAACCCAATTCTTCCTCTCCAGGCACATATTTATTTATTCATTCATTTTTAATGTTCATTTTGTTCAATATTGAGTTCTAAAATCTCTCCCTCCTTCCAATCCTGCCCCCAACCATTAAGAAGGCATGCAATATGATATCCATTATATGTGGGAAGGCAAGTAATATAGCAATTATACATATGAGAAGTCAGGTCTTCCAAACTCTAAGGCCATCACTCTAACTACCAGGCCTCTCTGACTCTCAGGCAACCAGTGCTATACTAGGTATTATGGGAGTTATAAAAGAAATGTGACATTGCTGTAAGACATGACTGCTGTTCTCAGTGAGTGCGAAGTTTAATCAACATTCACAAAGACCCAGAGGTAAATTGCTATATTATTCCCCTTCCCCAGAAAGAAGATCCCAGAAAAGATTCATATATTACATTGAGGAATATGCAAATAAAGAAGCAACCACTGAAGGTAGAGTGTGTAAATCCTTCATCCTCTCTCTTTGTATCAGCCCAGGTGAAGGAAGCTTCAGGTGGCCAGCAGAGAACTATTCACAGAAGTCATAAAAGCAAGGTGCCACATGTATGGCTGGGTAAAATAAAGCATAAAATGACTCACTGCCACTGTGTTCACTTCTTTTTCTAATTATGGTCAGGTCTCCATAGCTTGGAAATTGATGATTGGGGATTTTACATCTTTCTCTCAATGTCATCTTTTAGACATGTCAAGGTTTATTCAGTAAAAAAAGCAAGGAAGGAAGGAAGGAAGGAAGGAAGGAAGGAAGGATTTTAGGAAGGAAGGAAGGAAGGAAGGAAGGAAAAGAAAGAAAGAAAGAAAGAAAGAAAGAAAGAAAGAAAGAAAGAAAGAAAGAAAGAAAGAAAGAAAGAAAGAAAGAAAGAAAGAAGGGAGGGAGGGAGAGAAGGAAGGAAGGAAGGAAGGAAGGAAGGAAGGAAGGAAGGAAGGAAGAAAGGAAGAAAGGAAGGAAGGAAGGAAGAAAGGAAGGAAGGAAGGAAGGAAGGAAAAGAAAGAAAGAAAGAAAGAAAGAAAGAAAGAAAGAAAGAAAGAAAGAAAGAAAGAAAGAAAAAGAAAGAAAGAAAAAGAAAGAAAGAAAGAAAGAAAGGAGGGAGGGAGGGAGAGAAGGAAGGAAGGAAGGAAGGAAGGAAGGAAGGAAGGAAGAAAAAGAAAGAAAGGAAGGAAAAAAGAAAGAAAAAAATTGAAAGTAGTTGAAAAAGAGGGTTTGAAATGTCAACCAGTGCTGTTGTTAATTACTAGCTCTGGTAAAAGAAAGTTCAAATGTTGGCTAAGCTCCTTTGGTTGGTATTTAAAGCCCTTTACAACTCTAGCCTACCTTGTTATATTCTTATTGCATTTTACTACTTTTGTGCACTCAAGCTGAGCTGGCCTTCTTGCTGTATTTCATACATGGCATTCCATTTCCTGACTCTCTACCTTTGCAATGAGTATGCCCCCTGCCTGGAATGTACTTCCTCCTCACCTCCCTCTGTTAGAATTCCTAGTTTCCCTCAAAACTCAGCTCATGTTTACCCTTCTCTATGGGAGATTAATGCACTCCTGCCAAAATAACTTCTTATCTATTTTCTCTATGTTTATATGGGTAAATATTATCTCCCCCAGATGAATTTTAAGGTCCCCTAGTACGTGGGCTACCCCACTTTTTCCTTTGTGCTCCCAGGGCCTAGAATATAGTAGATGCTTAATCATTTCAGTTACAAATACTATCTGTTATGGCCTCCTTTTTTCAAAGGATTTATGCTATAAGCTAACTTTATGCCTTAGAGTAGGGCTTCTTATCTGGGACCTTAGAACATTTTATTTAAATTTTAATTCAATTTTATTTTTAGTTTCAGTTACAAATTCTTTCCTCCCACTATCTACTTACTCATCCATTGAGAAGGCAAAAATTATAATATGATGTATGTGTGTATATATATATATATATATATATATATATATATATACACATATATGAAGTCATGTAAAACATTTAGGCATTGGTCACGTATAAACACGTTTTCAAGGTATTTTGATAACTTTTCAATAAAATCATTTTCTTTGTAATCCCATCTATTTTATTTTATGCATTTAAAAACATTTTTCTGAGAAGGGGTCCATAAAGACACACAACAAATTAAAATTTTGGCTTTAGAAGATTTTCCTTATTTCCCTTTCTTGCCCTTAAAAAGTCCAGAATCAACTCTAATGGCTCTGGTAGAGAGGCTGGCTGAAACGTCTAAATTTCTCACCTAGAGTTTTACAAAGAGAGGTCTTCATAATCTGGGTTTTTTTCTTATCTGCCATGAATCTTCTCTTAGATAAATTACAATTCCAGGAATGTCAATGTAATCGCTTATCACTGAACCTGACTCCAGACTACAAGAGGCAGAGAGAAAATAAAAATTTTTCTCTCTATGTAAATAGGTTCAATTATACTGATGGGAGACAGAGATAACACTGATAATTGAAATCCACAGATGATCCAGAAAATTTAAAAGAAAAAAAATAAACTTCAGCTTTCTATAGCTTCTCAAGGGTGTGAACAAATCTAAAGCAAAATCTTGCACATAGTAGGTCTTTAATACAGACCTATTGCATATGTAAGTGAATCAGTGAGTGAATAAAACTACTTATCCTGGCAGTCAAAAATAGTTGGCTTGATTTTCTCTTTCCCCCTGCCCACACCTTGATTTTGATGGTAAGAAAACGTGAAATGGCAAGAAACAATGCACTTGCAGATTGGAAATATTACATTTTGATAATCCACAAACATTATTAGTCTCTGGGGAATTGAGTTGGCTATTTAGAAATCATAGAATTTTAGAGTTTAAGAACTCTAGAAATAATCTATTTCAAGTTTCCTTTTTATTGATGAGGAAACTGAGGCTTAAGAAAGGTGACAAACCTACTCAAGGTTACACACATAAAGTGAATAAGCATTTAGATCCTTACTATGTTGGATTGTGGTCTCCCTGAGAGCACAGGCTGTTTGTTTTTGCCTTTTTGGTTGTTTTTTTTGGTTTTTTTTTTTTTTTTGGTAGCTTACCACACTACCTGGCACATAGTAGGTGCTAAACAAATGTTTTTGACTGACTATTGACTGCTTTGCACTTAAAAAGTTAGTTAATTCACCAGATACTGTCAGATACTAGAGATACAAATAGAAGTAAAAAGAAAGACATTCCATACCTTCAAGGATCTTACATGCTATTGGAGGGAACCAAGATAAAAAAGGGAACTGAGCTGGAAAGAGGGTAGGGAGAGGAAGAAGGCAGCACAATCTCAAGAGCATGGTGGATAAAGAAGTTCAGGGAGTCAGGAGCTGAGCTAAGAGAGAAATAAAAGAGTGAGCATGGTTGGCTTGGGATCCCTTTCTTCTTAAAATGAAGGTTTTGAGAGGAAATAACCAATCAGGAAGTATTCACAGAGGTAGAAAGATTTTCCAGCATGAGGTTCTTGGAGAATAGTGAAGAAGGCAGCTTCCAAAGTAAGAAGACTGTAGGAACATGGTGGGAAAAGATACCTGGGGAGTGAGGAGTAGGACCTAGAGAGAAATGAAGGAGTCAGCGTGTATGACCTAGGGACCCCTCCTGAAAACAGAGGCTCTGAGAAGAAAAGACCAATCAGAGGAAAGCGGTGGAGGGATCACCCAATGTGAGAACGCTGCAGAGGAAGAGAAATCTTTTAGGAGAAGAATACTGGAGAATGGTGGAAGAAAATGTCAACCACTTAATGGAAGAGTTGGTATGAAACTCCCAAATCCCACACAAATATTTTTCCTTTTCTCATGCTACCTCTGAAATTAGCCAGAATCCTGGCAAGTAATCCATTTTGAGGAGAAAGAAATAAAGGACAAGAAAATAAGATAAATGAAAGATTTCATCAAACCAATCCATTCTGCTTGTCCTGGGGTCAATACAGTTAGCTTAATTTTTTGTACTTTTTTGCATCCGCAGCCTTATATGATGTTTAAAAATGATGTTTAAAACTAGAAATCATGATACAGTGAGAAAAGCAGTAGCTGTAGAATCAGAGAGTCTGGTTTCAAATCCTTTCCCCCAAAATTTATTAATTTATTTGTTTTCAGTTTTCAGAATTCACTTCCATAAGTTTTGAATTTTCTTCCCCTCCCTCCCAAAGACAGCGTTCAATCTTATGTGGGCTCTACACACAATATTCTCATTAAACATATTTTCGCATTAGTCATGTTACATACAAGAATTATAGAGAATGGGAGAACTGCTTTCAAATCTTGCCTCTTAACATTTATTACCTGCATGACTTTGGGCAAATCTCCCTGACCCTCAGTTTCCTCATCTATTAAAATGAAAGAGCTGGAGATTATGGCCAACAACAAATATCTAGCATTTATATAGCATCTAGTATAGACCAGGTATTTTGCTAAGTTCTTTACAAATATTATCTCATTTAATCCTTATAATAACTCTAGGGGGTAGGTGATAATATTATTACTAATTTACAGTTGAAGAAACTGAGGCAGGCCGAGGTTAGGTGACTTGCTCAGGGTTACACAGCAAGAAAATGTCTAAAGTCTGATTTGAACTCGAGTCTTCCTAACTCAGGTCTAGTGCAATATTCATTGTACTACCTTGCTGCCTTTCTATGTACTTAAAAGCCTGCACAGTACTTTGCATATTTGTTAATGTTCAATCATTTCAGTCATGTGTGAGCCTTTGTGACCCTATTTGGGGTTTTCTTGGCAAAGATACTGGAGTAGTTTGCCACTTTCTTCTCCAGCTCCTTTTAGAAATGAATAAACTAAGTCAAACAGGGTTAAGTCACTTGCCCAGAGTTACACAGCTTGTAAGTATCTGAGGTCAGATTTGAATTCAGGCCCTGCATTCTATTCATTGTGCTGTCTAGCTGTCCACTTTGCATATAGCAAATACTCAATGAAAATTTGTATAATTAAATTTCATTGAATCATGGAAGATTCTGAGGAAATATTCTCAATTCAAATTCAAACAAATTCAAGAAAATAAAATTTTTATCAAGGGTTGAAAACTCCACAGATATCGGAAAGTGATGTAAGATCCATACCATTTCCTCCAAAATCTCCTGATGATTAAAGATTGATATTTTGACTTTTGTTGGTTTATATTGTCAGATATGCCTTCATTTCACTCTCTTCCAAGCATGTTGTTTGTTTTGGAAGTTAGGTACACTCTTCTCATTGAAAATCCTTAGCTTTGCCACTTTGTATTTCACTTAATGAATGGAGCCCAATCTGAAATGCCATCCCATAATGCTGTGTTGTTTAGATCTCTTGCAGGGGGTCATTTCTATTTCAACAAAAGCTAATGCCATCACTCTGTTATAAACAAGCTGCTGGTTTGAAGAGAATTGAAACTGGTTACAGTAAGAACATCAGACCTGCCAATCAGATTACAGAAAAAAAATGCTCATGCATTGCTGGATAAGTATGGAGAAAAACAGCTCAGCCTACCTACTCACTTGGCAAGCATCCAGTATGTGTTATCTTAATCCAACGCTTTGAGTTAACCTGACTTAAATATATACATATGTGCAAATATATGCATATATTGTATGTTTGTGCCATATCAATACTTACATCATGCGAATATATATTCACATACATTCGAAATGTTTATTCAGTTGCGAATATCTTAGAGATGAGTCAGTTTTTATCAAAGCAATGACCACTAATTAAAATGAATGAAAAGCTCTGTCTTTTTCTTAAAATATTTTTCCTGTTGTAAGAAAGGTTGTGTATCTAAATTGACTAATTTAGAAAATGTTGATTAAATAACTAAGAAAGTAAATAGATAAGAAATAGATGGTCATGCAACTCCCCAACAATGGAAACTGTCCTGAGGAAAAGAAACTCAGTTAAAATGGAAGGGAATGCCAATTTTCTCCCAGGGGAAAATGTTATTTCATAAAATTTCAAAAGTATGCGGGATTAATTTCATCCCTCTGATTTGTTATGCAGCTTTGCACAACAATACACATACATTTCTTTGATTAAGGAAGCAAAGGAAAGATGATAGCATGCAAGACCTTTTTTGCAATCCTACTTAGTCTAGGCTATCAATTGTAATTGAATGACATTTCATATTTCATTTTCCCCTTTCCAGAGATTGTGGTATTTCATGATTTTCTGCCATATAGTATCACTGGAAGACTATTTGCAGAATTTTTGTTTTGAGCTAAAATTTGTAAATGACTCTAAGCTTTTCCTAACAATTAGAGCCATTCACAAGTGGAACAGTTTAGCTCTGGAGGTAATGACAGTCTCTCTAGTGGTTTTCAAGCAAAGATTGGATGACCTTTTGTCAAATATGCCATAAGCAGAATTCTTGTTCTGGAACCTTGGTGAACTACATGGTTTTGAGATCCCTTTTAACTTAGTTTATGTTGCTTTGTGTTAAGAGTTTCTTGTCAGGTTTACATTTACCCATGATCACGGGGTAAGAGAAGGGTCTTTCACGATAGGGAAAACATATTTCTTAGAACTAATAGACAGTGTTTCCATTGGGAAAAAATATCCCATTCATGAATTCTTTGGGTTCCTAACCGTTTTAGCTACAGTAGGTTTAAACAAACAGGAGGGAACTTGACATAGATTCTGTGTTTGACCAATGTCAAGCAGTTATTTGGCCTTGAACAATCAGAACAAATGGTAACTAATGACAGCCTCCATTTTGTGGGCCCTGACTTCACAAATTGCCCTCTTTTATATACGTTGGAGATGACTAAATTTAATTCTCTCCCTCCTCTTTTCTGCTAACCATCTTAAAGATAAAATGAACTATAAAGTAATATGGAGTAATGGATAGTGGGCTAGCCTTGAAGTCAAGAAGACCTGGGTTCGGATCCTACTGACACATCCTACATGACTAGGGGCAAGTCATTTAACCTCTAAGTGTGCCTGGACAATTAAAATGTAATGCCCACAGGTACTAGTAAAGAGAGTTTCTTCACCAGGAGTTTATCAGACTGCTGAAATTGGTGATCTGGACTCCAAAAGTATATTTTTTATAAACAACATACATCTGCGAAAATTAACAACTTTAATTCTGGATGAACTCTTTACAAATACTTTTAATCCTTTTTCAACTATAAGTGTTCTTGGAAGATAGTCTTGCTTTGGTATATATCCAGAAATGGAACCCTATTATGTTTGTGTGTGTGTGTGTTTGCGCATGCACGCATTGGGGATGAGGTATGATCTCAAAACAAAAATTCAGCAAATTGTCTTCCAATGAGGGTAAAGGTAGGGTAACATATCTGTCTTTGTTAGGAAAGGGCACAGTTCTGGCATTCTGGGATTCTGGGCTTAGCAGTTCTTTCTGCCCCCTATTCCATAAGCCTTGAATTTCTGTTAAAGATTTGCCAAATGTGGATCACTGACCTGAGTTTAGACCTTTCTTGTGTTTCTGGTTCATGCTTTTTCAGACTGTGAAAATTTTAAAAAATTGAGCCTACCTGAGATATGACAAACTAGGGTAGAGGGAATGAACACATACAAAAGAGAAAGAATGGGAATTAATATTTACCTACATTATCAGTGAAAAGATTACTTTTCCTTCTGCTACACTTAAGCACAGGAGATTTGTTCAAGTGTTAACATCTTAAAGAAGACGTTGCAGATGCCAACACTGTTGGCCCAGCCCGGAAAAGGGAGTTGGCACTATAACTAACCGTGTTTTGAGAAGCTCATTGAGAGATTCTGAGTCCTCTGCCAACACAACGAACCACTGCGTTCATGAAATTGTTATTAGAGTAATCTAAATGAAGTTTAATAACACTTAGAACTTCAAAGCATGCTAAAAACATTAACTAATTAATCGCCACCTTGCCCCTCCAAGGTATATAGATGGTTGTGATTAGCCTCATTTTACAGTTGGGAAAAAATGAAGTAAAGAGGTTAAACGTACTTGCCTGAGGCACCAAACGGGGCTGAAGTAAGAATGCCTATTGCTTAGCTCTGGAGTTGAAATCTTGGACTCTGCACCCCTCCTCTTTCCCAGCTCTACTCTCTTTTCTGGCCCACTAAAAATCAGTAATGGTGGCAGTTGGGCTTGGAGACATTCCAAATCATCTTCCCAGTGTTACTTTGGGTCTGACCCAGAAATTGTCTATGTGTGTGTGTGTGTGTGTGTGTGTGTGTGTGTGTGTGTGTGTGTGTGTATGTGTGTGTGTTGGGAGGCAGAGAACTGAGACAAAAACCTGTGGTTTCAATCTGATTAGAACTGTAATGCAAACTGAATCCTTTAGAAAGCATTTGCAGCAGCCAAGAGGCAACATTAAACTCATTAGATAACTACATGGCTTCTTTGAATAATCAATTACATCTGGATTGAGTTATTCTATTTGCCATTGAATTTTTTCCTTAGTGTACAGTATAAACGTAGAATTTCACAAAAATGGAACTATCCAGTCTTCATGTACTCCAGCCCTTTCTAGAAAAAAGACTTCCACCAAAGCCCATAAAAGAAACCAATGCAGCAGCAGCAGTAGTAGTATAAAGACTAACAGTAGTAGTGGTGGAAGTAGTAATTATGGTAGTAGTAGTAGTAGTAGTAGTAGTAGTAGTGGTAGTGGTACTAGTAGTAGTAATGGTAGTAACAGCAACAACAGTAGAAGTAATAATTGTAGTAGCAATAGTTGTAGTAAAAGTAGCAGTAGTAGTAGTAATGGTAATGACCTAGTAGCAGTAGCAACCACATTTACGTAGTGTTGTAAGTTTTGCAAAGTGTTTTACAAATATTATCTCATCTGATTCTTGGAACAACCTGAGAGGTGGATTCTATTGCTATTCCCATAATTTAGAGGATGAAACTGAGGGAGCTAGACATTAAGTAACCTGCCCAGGGTCCCACAATTACGGAGCATGTGAGGCCAAACGTGAACTCAGGTCTTCCTGATTTCAATTCCGGCACTCTATTCACACTGCCGCAAAATAAACAAAATGTAGCTTCATAACTAACCTTTGGAAAGAAAGTTCTATCATTAGGTGTAATCTTTCGCAAAGAAGTCCTACTTTTTCAAGTTCTTTTGTACTGAATTAAATTTTTTTTTTTAATGGAGGAGAAGGGAAATGCATAGACATTTACATAGTGCTTATATGCATCAGGCTGCTACAAGCAAAACTTAAAAGCATTTTCACTGTAGTATTTGTGATTAGAATTTTGTCGTTTGATACCTGGAGAGAAACCTGGAGATCTAGTCAAATCTTCTTATTTTACCCTCTCCTGTTTCTCCAACTACTTATCTGACCACTCCTGTTTGTTTTGCTGGATTTTCATTAAGTTCTTAACTTATAACTGATAATTTAACTTATAACTGATAACTTAGCTGATAACCATAGGTACCCCTCAACACTCTATCCTGGTCTTTCTTCTCGTCTCCCTCTATTCTATTTCGCTTGTTGACAACAGCTCCTGTGGATTCAATTATCATCTCTTTGCTGATTCTCAAATCTACTTATCCAGATCTCAACTCTCCACTAACTTACGGCAGCATCTCCAACTGGTTATTGTACATTTCAAAATGGGCATCCTGTAGGTACTTTAAACTCACTATGCCTAAAACTGAACTTATTATCTGTTTCCCCAAAGTCTCCTCTCTTCTTAACTTCTCTAATCCTGCAGAGGGTACCACCATCCTCCCAGTCAACCAGGCTCCCAAAGTATGTATCATTCTCAACTCATTTCTTTCTTTTACCCCACTCCCATCTAATCTGTTGCCCCATCATGTCATTTCTGTCTATATAACATGTCTTGTATAGAGGCCCCCTTATTTTATCCAATATTGCCATCACCCCATGCCTAGATATAACCTATTTGTTGGTCTTCCTCCCAAAGTCTCTCCTCACTCCACACTCATCCTTCACTAACCTGTCAAAGGGATCTTCCTAAATCATAGGTCTGATCATTGAGCTCCCAGTCTTCATAGTGTAATGGAGAATCACATTTTTACATTGCTATAAAGTTTACAAAGTATTTTCCCTCATATCAACTATGTGAAAAAAGATATGACTATCCCCCCTTTTCCAAGGGGAAGCAGACTAAGAGATAAGGTAACTTGTCCTTTATCACACTACTAGTCACAATCTTATCTGAGACTCAAATATAGTTCTCAATTACAAAGTGAGCATGGTTTTCTGCACTACTCCATGCTGGCTTTAATTTTGACCTTAAAGTACAGGGACTTTTATTCATAAAATCATAAGAGCTAAGGGACCTTAAGGCTACCTCGTCCAGTTTTTACAAATGTAGCTCAGGGAAATAATGTGACCTAAAGTCAGACTGATAGCAAATACCTTGCTGGAATTTGAACCCAGGTCCCCTGATTGCAGAGTATTTCTCCTGTCCTCCCTTTCCTCTGTGCCATTCTGCCTTGCTGTTGCATTTCTACATTAGCATTCTTTTGAGATTTTTAATCACATTTTGTTAGTAGTTCTTCAGCACCTTCATTTGTTAGCAGTTGCTCACCTAATTATATCACCCCTAAATGATAAATGGAGGAACTGTATTTCAGAGGTATTGAATGAGAAATCATGTGATGTAGGGAAAGGAGCAGCAGTCTTGGGTTGGGGGAATTACCTCCTGGTAACTGTGAATACTGATGATTTATTCATCATTTGTAAAATGTGGATAATAAGATGATACTAACAATCTTGCAGGAAAAATTGAGGGGCAACTATGGAGAAAACATTGCGGTATTTAAATTAAGTGGAGCAAGCTAAAATAATTAAATTTCTTGACATACAGTAAATAGTACAACTTTTCACATCTTTAAAAAACTTTTATCATATAATATTTTTTGCTACAGTCACTTGTTTTGCATGATTTGGGATTGAATTCACATGATATTAACATGCATTATTTAATTTATCTGTACAAAACCATACTTCTATTACTTTGACTGTTAAACATACCCTTGACAAATTTTTCCAAGTCTAGATTTGATTATATCCCACAGATTTTCAGTGAGGTTTAAATCAGGCAAGTCCCTAAGACTAATGAATCATGTTTACATCTATCTCTTAGACCAATTTCTTAAGTTTTCTGGGACATGGTATAGTATATGGCAATGCTGTTAAATTCAAATAGAAATTGGGGCCACTACAATATATGGAAAGATCCTGTGAATGTATATTGATTTAGAAAAGTACATATTAACATTATCTGTGTCTACAGTATTTTTAATTAATTTATTTAATATTTCCAGATACATTTTATTCTGGTTTAGCACCTAGGCACTTGGTACATTTTTACTTCCTTTTACTGATCTTCTTGCTCTTAGGTAAAGTGCTTAGGTACTGAGATACTTAAGAACTTAGTTTCATAAGCACTTATATAATTAGATACATAGACACTTAAGTAATTAGGTATACATTTAGGTAATTAGGGACATCTTAGAGGTACTAAGTTTAGTAATTAGGAATATAGGTACCTAGATATTTAGGTATTTAGTAGATATTTAGGTACTTGGTACCATTTGGGTACTTAATTAGTTGTTTAGGACTTATATCATGAGTAATTAGTTTACTACTAAATTACTACCACTACTAATTACTACTAAAAATGTAGGTAATTCGATACTTAGGTACTTAAGTACAAAGGAACAAAGGCAATTTGTTAAGTAGTTATTAGGCACTTAAATATTGAGGTAAGTAGGCCCTTAGGTAATTACATGCCTAGGTATCTAGTTACTTAAACACTTAGGTACTGAGATACTTAGGAATTTAGGCAATTAGGTACTTAGGCACTAAGGTACTCAGGCAATTATGTTCAAACTAGTTTGAACCTGACTGAACCAGACTGACTTTGTTTCAACCTATTTGAATCTATTTTAACCAGTTTGTGCCAGATTCCACTGTTTGAACAGGTTTGGAATGGATTAAACCAGTTTGAACTGATAGGCTTAGTCACTTAAGTACTTAGAATTAGGTACTAATTCTAATACTAAATAATTGTGTATATGCATACATATATTTAAGTACCTAAATGAATATGTATTTATATACCTAAATACAAAAATGTATAACACAAGTACATAAGTATATGTTTGAATGAGTTTTAACCTGTTTTGATTGGTTTGAACAAAGTAAACCTGTTTTGACCAGTTTGAACCAGAGTTAAATGGTTTAGACTAGTTTCAAGAATTAGAACAGATTGGACCAGTTTGAATTGGTAGTCAAACTTAGTCACTTAGATACTTAGAATTACTACTTAGACACTAGGGTACTTAGGAATTTCAGGTATTTAGGTAGTTAGAAACATAGATATTTAGTCAATTAAACACTTAGGTACTCAGGTAACTAAGCACTTAGGTAACAAAGTAAGGTAATTTGGTTGTTAGGCAATTAGGTGATTAGGTATATAGGTACTTAAGTTATTGGATACCCAAGTACTTTGCTACATGGGTAATTAGATAATTAGATACTTAGGTATTTAGATTTTCAGGCACTTAGGTACTTAGTTAAGTGGGCAAGTAGGTACTTAGGTGCATAGACTCTTAGGTAATTATGTAATTAGGTATTTGCTAATTTACTTAAGAATAATAACTAAAAAAAAATTTACTCCCTATAGGAGAAGCAAAAACAACTCCAACTGTCAAGTTCTTATTACCATCTTCGCTTGTTTTCTGAGGATTAATTAGTATGTTTTAAAGTAATAGTTTGTCAGTTCCTTGGATTGTTTTTGTTTATTTCAACCACACTTACTTTTTCTCTTCTATGAGACTGTTTTCATCATGGGTCTTGAATCATGCTTGAAATACTTGATTTCTCACCAACGGCTACTACAACACCTCTAACAGTCATTGATATGTGCTCTATAAGAGCTACAACTTTTGTACATTTCCTTGGAGTCATTTCAGCTCTTAAAAACCACGAAATTAAAGACAGACAGAAGAGTATAATGAAGCACACATGTATGGCATGAAATGTAGAACTCAATTGACAGAGAACTAGCTAAAGTTGGGGAAACGAGCTCAATACAGTTTCATCTGGTCAATTTCAGACATTCTGAATTCTAATGCCTACTGTCACAAAATGAAACTATATTAAAATTATTCCTTGTACCAAGAAATTAGCATACTACTGTACAAATGAAGAGAGAGGATCCCAGTGGAAACTTTTGAAGGTGGAGCAGTATGACTGTGCTGTTCTGGTATTTTGGGGTAGCTTTTTTTGTTCTACTCTGTGTTCCCCTATATTGAGAGCAGGAGAGTCTGATATACCCAGCTGTGTGAATTGCCTGAAGCCTTAGGTACAGAATACACTGAAAAGTTTGATGGAAACAAATCTGTCACAAGATCGGCAACAGCTTTTCTCTGGCTTACCATTTGAACCTTGGGCCAAAATTCTATATACATAGGTACATCTGGGGTCATGAGACCTTGACACTCCAGTGTTGAAGTGATGAGCTGAAGTGATGACTATATTTCTTAGATTAGCCCCTCAGAGAACATATAGAAAGCCTTTCAGACCTTTAGAAATGGAGGAAATTCATTCATTCATTTGACATTTCTCTGGACGTTAATTTCCTCATCTGTATACCTTGGTCACAGAACTAACTGTCCTCTAAATTCCCTTGTAGGTGCTATTATTATCCATATGTTATAGGTGAGGAGGCTGAGGAAGAGTTTAAGTGACTTGACCAAGGCCACAGGGCTAGTAAATATTGTACTTGCAAAACTTTCATCTCTATGGCATCTTCTTTGGTGAGTTCATGTCTACAAACTCCATTTGAGAAAGTAATTGCGCCAGTCGTGCTCACTTCCAACCCTAACCCTAACCCTAAATGTTCTCAGTCAAATGTACCATGCATTCTTTCTCAGTTTTGCCCACCCCCCCACACCCTTTTGGGGTTTTCTTGGTAAGGATACTGGAGAGACTTTCCCTCTCCACATCATTTTGCAGATGAGGAAAATGATGGCAGACTTTCCCAGGATCAGACAGCTAGTCTGAGGCCAGATTTGAACTCAGGAAAATGAACCCAGGAAATGATCCATGGGAATGGCATGAAGCCTAGGCCATGGCAGGGCTCCCTTTGCCTATTAGCCCATCTCTGGCATCCCTGCCCCTGCTGTCTTGGCACATATCCTTGCTTCATAAATGTCACTGATTTCTGAGCCTCTGCCACTGTGACTTGTGAACATTGTTCTCCTGTGTCTGGAGTTCATTGTATGAACTGTGAGCAGGGGCTCACAGATCTGTATAGAATGAAGGATGTTTTTAATGGCACTTTATCTGCCATACCACCTAAGCTGCTCCATGTATCTTTAGTAACCGTGCAATGTCAAAGTATCTAAAACAAATCCTCCTCACACCCATCTCAGATTTCAGGTAGATACTCTGGGGATATTTTATTAGAGGATATGAATTAGAGCTATGGAGGAAGAGAAGGAATTGAGGACTGTGAGCTGTGCCTTTTGGGGAACACCATCCCTGATGAGATCACAGGATAATCAGAGTATTGAAAATGTGTGTATGTATGTGTGTATGTACGTATGTGTGTATATGTGTATGTATGCATACAGGTGTGCATTTGTATATCATGTATATATGTATTGTGCATGTGTATGTGCACATGCATGTATACGCACACACATGTGTGTGTTGTGTGTTATGTGTGCTGTGGTGCATGTGTGTATATGTGCATGTATATGTCTCTGCATGTGTGTATTATATGTATGCATGTATGTGTAGTGTATGTATGTGTATGCATGCATTTGTGTATGTGTGTATGTATATGCACATGTGTTTTGCATATGTGTATGTATATGTGTATGTGCATGTGCATGCATATGTGTAGTATGTATGTGTCTGTGTATATGTATATATGTATGCGTGTGTGTACCAGACTTGGTATTGGACATCTTTCATGCAAGTAGCAAGCTTCTTTGACAAGCAGCCTATTTTTTCTTATTTAGTACCTCACTTGATATTCATTAAAGGGGTTATCAAACAAAGTTTCCTGTGTTATGTAGTTCAAGGATCCTTTTATTTTTTTTATTTTATCTTTTATTCTTTTATTATTATTGTACATATACATACATGCACAAATCTATGCATGCACTGATACTCTTCTGGGCTCAGGGGGCTGGACTCTGTGTCCATGCCCTTCTCTACTAAGAGAAGCATTTTACTGGACTCAGACACATAGTACAGACCAAATTCAATCCTGGGAGAATCTGTCTTTAATGAGAAGGCCAGTTTCCTTTATCTATGCCCTTTTGCTCAATACTCACCACCTTAGCAAAAAATAACTTAAAGCTTAGGTCTGGGTCCATGTATAGACTCTCCCGAAAGTGAGGTACATAGGATCATAGCTTTGGATCTAGAAAGAAACTTAGAAACTACTGAGTGCAATCCTATCATTTTATGAATGAGAAAGTAGGCAAAGAACAGATAAGTCATTTGCTCATCACATTATCTGGTGGAAATTGAAACCAGTTCTTTCTTATTCCAAGTCTAATGCTTCATCCACTATACCATCCTGCCTCTCTGGAACAGATGGGTTTGCTTTTGTTTTCTTACAAACAAAAGAAATGCTAAACATAAAATGCAAGTGTTTATTCACAGAAAGATTTAAAACAAAATTCAACAACTTGCCTTATAGGTGAAGTTACACCGTCTGTAGAGGTTTTTACTTAAACATCATCAGAACATAAATCAATGAGTAAAACTACTGAATAAGAATTGTTATATTTCATTTTGGCTCTGCACTGTACCCTCCAGGGGTCACTGCCAGTGGTTTTGACTGGAGAATACAGTGAGGTTGATGACTTGAACAACTCTGCCTCACTTAAATCCAATTTACTTGCATTGTTCCTCTTCAAGAATGAAGGACCAACAAGAATAACAGCATCATTGCCTCATAGTTCACATCTACCAGCCATGCAGGTAGGTGGTGGTCACTGGTCACCAGAAACATCCTCTGCTGATGACCAGCTCCATCTCATGGACTTCTTAGAGTCACATGGTCACCTCTAAGCTTGGACATATCTTGGAGAACAAGATGGATCTTGAAACTGATGGGTGGTCACCTACTCAGGAAAGAAAATGCAAAGTAGAAAGGGGGCCAGGAGCCTAGACTTAAGGTCTTCTAATTGAATTGCCTTCCGAATATTTGTGATGATGCTGGAGGATAGAGGGAGGAAAGGATAACAGCTCATCCCCCACCCCTCTCTACCTCCTCCATCCCCACCCTATCATGGGAAATCTAGTGAAAAAGAACTGCTTGACACATGGAAGAATTGAAAGAAATGAACTAGAAGCTACTACTGCTATAGGGGAGGGGAGAAGGGAAGTCTAATCCAGTAAACAAGGGTGTTTGATTTATCATGCCAAGTATTTTAAGTGATGAGCTACCACATGGCAAGAAGCAACCAAGCATTCATTATTCCCAAACTGCCCAACAACTGAACTAGATAGAATAAAGAAGGACAGCTTTGCATGTACCGTCTTCAGGTCCTAGATAGATAGGTAGAGAGACAGATAGACAGACAGACAACCAGATAGATAGATAGATAGATGTATACATAAAGTTATAGATATAAATATATGTGTGTGTACTTGTGTATGTATATCATATTGATACAGGATACAGATAGATGCATGTATATTATATAGGAGGAAAGGAGATATAAATAAGTAAAATAAATAAATACACTCCTTTGGTATGAGTTAAGAACCTCATTCTTTTTAAATAGGACAGAAATTGTTCACAAGAACTCAAGAGTGAGGATTAATCTATGCATGCCTTCAGGACTTGGCTGATGTTCTATGAACCCAAAAGCACTAGTGATAGCCACACTGTCACTAGTGACAAATATACTACCACCAAAGAACATAAAAGAAATTGGAAATGAAACCTGACTACCTGTAAAAACTATTTACAGGGCCAGTTTTCTCTCTCTCTTTCCCTTTTTTTTACATACTACATTTAAAACTTTTCCTAGATGGATATAATTGTTTCATTTCAAGGTCATCTCAAAGTTTGAATTGTTTTCAATACTGTGAGGTAGTTGATGACATTCAAGCAGCCTATGTCTTACTACTACTAAACAGCCCCCACAAGGTTGGGTGAAGAGAGAACAAAAGGTTTCAAGCTCCCCCAAACTTTTTGGGGGGAAAGGACACTTACTTGGAGGAAATTTCTTTTGCAAAATATGACCTGAGAGTCAAGAATCTGAATACTCCTATCATGCCTTAGAACTGATATTTGTGCCAGCTGTCAACCTAAACACACAGCATAAACATTTTCTTTCTAAAACTCATGGTCTACAGCTCAGCTATATTTATTTCATCCCTTACTAAAAACACATCCTGTTATTGAAGTAAATATCCAAAAAGCTACATAATGAGCAACAATTACAGAACATTTGAAAATTTCCATAACCCACATAAATCCTGGGAGAACTCACTTTAAGTGTAGCTCTTAATTCTTCCACAAGACCCTGATGGAAGCCTTTCTTCAAGTGACTCATTGTTCCCTGAAGGAGTGAGCCTACTTACTTGGCCCTGCTCTGGGGCCATTTTGAAATGTCTGAGATAATCAGTTTTTGATCAGCTTGGGCCAAATTATAAGAGAATGTGAGGTCTCACATTACATCCTGAAGGCCAAAGGAAGCTGGCTGTGTTCGATCACAATCCAAATGGATTCTAGTAATGACAGCCTTACAGAGAGCATTCCCTTCCATGAATTAGTTGAAGTTCACACCCTGAGACCAGGAGGATGGTGCCTTCCTGGAGTATGTAGCAAATGTTTCAAAGTAGGGCCCCCAGGCAAGATTTCTGAGAGGACCTCTTGACCCCTTGCTAATTGTCATATAAAGGGATCTCATTTGGAGAGAAGGACCTTTCTTTCCCAGAACTCCTTTCAATGCAAGGTCTGCTTGAAACTATGACTGGAGTGAACAAAAGTTTTGAAGAAATAAGGCTTCAAAGTTGATCTAACCTGTACATAATAGGAAGCTTAAAAGCTGATCTAACCCATACATAATAGAAATTCAGTTTCATATCCTTTCCTATTTAATTTGGTGTTGGTTAAGTTCAACATTTTAAAAAGAAAAAAAGATTGACCCAGGCTTATTAATCCTTTGTGTCCCTTCTATCTTCCTTCTGTTTCTTTTAAAAAAACATATTTAAACCTTTTGTGGAGTGACTGCCTTAAACCTTTAGTTCAGCACCACCCTCCACCACAGGAACCAAGAGACTAACCAGTAGCCTCTGATCTTACAATCATTCACGAATGTAGCAACTCCATATTCAAAAACTCTGAAATTCCCTTCACTGACTACAATCCTTTCTACCTCTCTCTCTGCATTCCCGTACCAAACCCCATTCTTCTCCGCACTGGAACTTCCAATCCCTAGGCCCCTCAGTCCTTTCCCAGGTCATCACCCCTTCTTTAGCCATTCTCCCCTCCTTTCCTTATTTTTACTCTGGGTGAGCCAGTTGCATTCTCCAATGTCTTTGTCTCTTGAGTCCCTGACCACTTTATCCTATCACCAGCTGTGCCTTACCTTGGATCACTCTCACCATCTACTGACTTCACTCCTACACATGTGTCCCATATCTTCCTGACAAGAAGGCAAACTGTTATAAAGTATTTCGACTTAATATATAAATGACTTCAGGTGCTACTTCTCCCTCACCTCATAACTTTTTTATTTTAAAGGGGGCAATAGGAAAAGGAATGAATCCCTAATGGTACAATTGCAGGCTTTCCACTGACTAGTGATTTACCTCTCCTAGGTGGGGGAAAGATGTTTAGAACTTTTTCCAGAGTCCTTCATGTCATGCTACGCAGAAAACAAATACACAGAACTCTTCTGAAGTTCATCTGTTTTTACTTCCTCTACTCTCAGTTCCTTTAGTCAGTCTGCTCCACTGGGAAGATCTCAAGAATTTTTCCAAATAGACAATTGCAGAAACTCAGCTCCAAAGTCAAAGACAGGTTGCTTACTATGGAATGAACAAAGCTAGGACAGAAGGTTGTAAGCTTCCAACTAACTTGTTAAGGCTTCTCTTTATGTGAAATTGAGAAGCATAGCAGTTAACTAGGTAATCCCAAAGCACTTTGTAAATATAAATTGAGATGGATTAAAACAGATCCTTTGGGCCAATTTCCATTTGACCTTAAAATCTCAAAACAATAACACATACAGTGACATTCTCCAACTTCAGTTACAAAGCGGGATGTGCAGCTGGCAACACAAGACCCTAGTATTCGAGTTCACCATTTCTTTTCCTGTAAAATTGCTGCGAACACATGTTCAATGAGTGCCTTTTTCACTAAAGAACTACTATTGTGAGCAGATATTGATCAGAAGAGCCTCAGTGCAGATGTGTCAATGTTGGGTAAGATGCTGCACATTAAATGCTCTTTAAACTGTTCTGTCTAAATTCTAGCTAAAACCTATATTATCATTTATTTGGGTCCTGGTGAGACCAACCAAATGGCTCATTAGGCAGCAGTGATATACAGGGAAGCTAGTGGTCAATTTCATATTCTCCTTGTTTCATTTCCTCAAATATGTGGTTGTTTTCATGATAAGACTTACTAAGGGAGTGCTTAAATACATGAGGGTAGTTTGGATTCTGCTTCTCTGTGTAGCTGCCACCTGATCAGAAATTTTTCCTTCAAGGTAAAGACACACAACTGTCCCTCTCCCTCTGTTTGGAACCAACCACAGGACTGAAAAAAGCTCGATCAAACTTATTTACCCCAAAGGTGAGAAATCTCAGCTTTTTTGCCCTTCCACAATAAACTGCTTCAGAACCCTCTACTTCTAATCATTCTTTCTCCTATATGTTGTTCTATTTCTCTCTCTGTCTCTCTCCCTCTCCTCTCCCTCTCTTCTCTCTTCTGTCTCTCTCTCCTGTCTGTCTCCGTCTCTGCCTCTATCTCTGTCTCTCTGTCCCTCTCTGTGTCTCTCTTTGTCTGTCTGTCTCTCTCCTTTCTCTTCTGTCTCTCTCACTCTCTCTCCTCTGTCTCTGCCTCTGCCTCTCTTTCTTGGTCTATCTGTCTCTCTCTGTCTCTGTCTCTCTGTCTCTGACTGTCTGTCTCTCTCCTTTAGTCACCACTCTCTGTATCCATGCTCGACTTCTTTTTCTTCAACAGTTTACTCTGACATATTATTACACTGTTGTTTCTCTGGATTTCTTTGTCATCTTGACCTTGTGGCATCTAAGTGATACCCCAATCAAGAAGGCAGAATAATTGAGCTGTGGGAGCAAGAAAGAAGCAGCTGATTTCAATAAGGGAAGCCCTAATAAGGGAATCAGCCTCTCGGAGCCTACCTGTAGGTAGCAAGCAGCAAAAAGCAGGAAGATCTCAGGTCTTGGAGTGATGCTCCTGAACAGGTCCTTGAACTGTGGCTATGAAGCTGATTCAACTGGAGAGAGAGTGAGAGAGCTAAGTGAGACCTCAGTGTAGCAGTTCTTAGAATCAGTGGAGAGTATGGCTCCTTGTGTGACTATGGTTTTCCATTTGGGTCTTTGTTTTTGCTCCATTCTGTTTCACATATCCCTAAGAAAATCCCATCTATAGAATTGCATGCACTTTGCCTGAGATATACACACTAAAATAGACCAATACTTCTTTATAACAAAACTAGTGCTTTCTCAACACCTCCTGAGGCCTCTCCTATTCTCTCAGGTATACCTCAGTAAGTGGTAAAAGGATTCTTGAAGTCATCAGTCATGGGACTGACACAAGTCAAGTGGGACTTTATGAGAGACAGAACATCTAGAAGATTTCTTCATGAATATCTATCATATTTCCATACTAAATTATAACACCTTTGTGAGCAGGGACCTATTTTGTTCACCTCCCACAGTGCTTTGCAATGGCAGGCATTGCATAAATATTTGTTGAATTGTCGAATAAGTAAAATCACAATCAGAACAAACAAGAAATGAGTCAAAATAATTCAAATAAGGGAATAAAGGAACAACCTGTGTCCTCCAACTTTTGAGCCTTTTCCCTTTCTGCTCCCTTCTTTCCCAGTTCCCTTAGTCTCTCTCCTTTACTCACCCTCCTTCCAAATTATACTTTTGTCCTTGGGAGAACTGGAGGGAACTGTGAACCAGTTCTTCCCCAACCACCATCTGGTCTCCTGACTCCTAAGAGAGTGCTTTGAATAATACTGAGAAAAGAGCAGGGGATGTGATTCCATATTATACAAATGAACTGATTATTATTTATTATTATTATTTATATTATTATTAATATAATTAATTTTTTATTTATTAATTATTATATTATTTATATAAAATAATTATAATTATTTTATAATTAATTATTATTATTATTTATTATTATTATTCAGAGAATAACTTAGTGAAATCTAGTAAACACTCTTCTCAAAATCCAAAATTCTGACAAGTCCTGGTATGTATTTGTACAATTTGAGGCACTATAGTTGTGCAGGGCAGCTAGGTGTCATAGTGAATGGAATTCTGGGTCTAGAATCTGGAAGACTTCTAAATTCAAATCTGATCTCAAATACTTACCAGCTGTGTGACTCTGAGCAAGTCATTTGATTCTGTTTGCCTCAGTTTCCTCAGCTATAAAATGAGCTGGAAAAGGAATAACAAGTCACTCCAGTATCTTTTCCAAGAAAACCCAAAATAGGGCCATGAAAAGTCAGATATGATTGAATTCACTGACATGACAGACATGACATGACTGAAAAATGAACAGCAACAACTCCATAGAGAGACAGATTGGCAAACCGGTTTTTCTCCTCATTCCTTTCTACGATGATGTCTCCCTTTCCATGCCATCTTTACCATGCATCAGTGCTTCACATTCTACAATACATAACAACAGAACAAGACCAATCAGGTTGTGTCTTGTTGCTCCATTCTGTGCTCCATCCACCCATCCCATCAAGCAAGTCACTTTGGAGCCCATCTTTAAGGTCATGTTGACTATATTGCCGAATTAAAACTAACTTGAAATATTAAAATCAGCATTCAACTCAAGTCCAACTGGGAACAAATAGTTTACGAACGTGGAGACTGTAATGGTGATGAGAACCACAGACATGTAATGAGAAGAAAATTATAAGCTTTTTCCCGAGTTTTCTGGAAAAGTTCATTTTTGAAGTTCCCTTCCCTTGGCTTCTATTTAAGGGATAGCGTATCACTTCAATTTTTTCCACCATACACTTCACCCCATGCTAGTTTTCCATATGTCTTTCCTTCATCTTCTGTGCTCTCTGAAGATCAATCCTCCTTCCCACCCTCTACCCCCCACATACACATACAGATTTTATTCATTCCTGGTGAGATGGAACTAGTGACAATTCCCACCGCACTGAGAACCATTGCTGTTCGGAAATCAACAAGAAGCAATTGTCATTGTAACTTTCCTGGCTGGGAAACTTGGTGTGAGATAGGATTCTGAGGACAGAAATAAATACTCTGTACTTTTACAAAGCATGAGAGATCATTAGCAACTAGGTCCTCAACCTTAAAACTTATTTGTAACTGAGATATAGGAAAATGGAATTTTCCAGTCTAAGTGGGGGCTACAGGTGCCATTCCGGGGAACCAGGACACTCATATGAGGTAATCTTGATACCACTAGCATAAGTGAAAATCAGGGATTTTTTTTTTCCAATCAGTATCATTAACATACACATTCATATATGTACAGAAATGTATATGTGTATGTATTATCTTGAATATGTGTGCATATGTATTTCTGTACCTTAAGTGCTTCACCTCTCTGTTAGGAGGTAGAGAGTATGTTTCATCATTGATCCTGTAGAATCACAGATTGTCTCTGCATTGCTTACAGTTCTTAAAGTTTTCAAAATTGTGTGTCTTTACAGAGTTGTTATTATATAAATCATTTTCATTCAGCTCATTTCATATATCAGTTTCTAAGTATATCAGTCTTCAGAACTGTTCAGTTCAATGATATTGATAATACCATATAAATTCTTCTGATTCTGCTTACTTCATTCTGCATTTGATTAGTTCAATCTTTTTATCTCTTCAATATTCTCATCTCTTACAGTAGAACAGCATTCCATCTACCCTACTCACTACAATTCATTCAGTAATTTCTTAACTAATAGCAATCCCTTTAGTTTTCAGGGATTTTTTTGACACCACAATAAGAGCTGCTACAAATATTTTGTACATATATAGGACCTTTGCTTATTTTATTTGTATCTAGGATATAGGCTTAACAGTGGTATAGCTGAATCAAAGGGCATGGATTTTTTTTTTTTTTAGTAAATTTTTGTTTAAAATAGCTAGTTATTTTCCTACATCCCCTCCAAAATCATTCTTTTGTTTTTTGTTATCTTTTCCAATCTAATAGATATGAGGTAGAATCTCAGAATTGTCTTAATTCGTATTTCTCTAATTAGTGGTGATTAGAGTATTTTTTTTCAATAGGCTAGATTTCTTCCTCTGAGAACTTCCTGCTTATATTTTTAGACCATTTGCCAATGGGGAAATGGTTCTTATTCTTATAAATGTTATTCAATTCCTTATATATCCTAGAAATAAGACTTTGATCAGAGAAATTTGCTACAAAAAAAAATTTCCCCACTTAATTCCTTCCCTTTAAATCTTAACTGTTCTGAATTTGTTTGTGCAAAATCTTTTGTATTTTTTGCAATCAAAATTATCCATTTGTCTTTCACAACCATCTCTACCTCTTGTTTGGTCATGAAATGCTTTCTATTCCTAGGTCTGATATGTAATTTTTTCCCATGTTTGTCTACTTTGTTTCTGATGTAACGTGTTTTCATAATCTGTGCAAAACAAATAATTGAGGAGGGGTTAGCAAGTTTGAGGGAAGGAGGAGAGAGAAAAGAAGTTTATATTCTTCATTCAAATATCTATCCACGTGCAGAATTCCCAGCATCATTTGCCAATTGATGCATGTAATTGTAACAGAACTGAGGATTAGTTGAAGGTACTAAAAATGTTTAGCTAAGATAAGAGAAGATTTTTGGTGGAGTGGGAGGTAGAGAATATCATTCACTGTCGAGTACTAGAAGGTCTGTCAGATGATCAGGGATTTAAACTGGCTCCACTTACTAGTCAGAAGCAGGAGTGATAGGTAGAAATTGCATAAAGGTAGATTTCAGCTTCAAACAATGAAAAACACACTAACAGAGAAAATGGAATGAACTGCTCCCAAAATAGCCAGATTCTCTGAAGTTCCTTTCATCTCTGAGATTCTGTTAGGGTATGACTTCAGCTATCTCTTCCTTCTCGATCCATAGTCTCGTTCTTCACACTGTCTACATCCCCACTCCTAATCTGATCTCTATGTGACTGCCTTAGAGGGATTACAATATCCAGGTCAGCCATTTGGAGAATACTTAGAACCGTCAATAGAAACCTGCCCTATCCCGGCCCTGTTGTCCCAAGGTGTGATGCAGAATACAGATCTCCAATGTATACAGTCTCATAAATTGTCAGCTGGACAGATAAATTTGATGTTATATCTGGCTTTTCATATCTACTCTTTCAATCTTGGGGAAAATATGAATCTAATACTTTGGTTCATTTAAATCTGAAGATCCAGTATAGAATAGTTAGAGGGAAGGACGCTACAAAGTTAACTATTCACATCTCATCATATTGTAACTATGTGAAAACAAGCATGGTACTGTTGGGAAGAGCATTGGAGGGAATCAAAATATCTGTGGATCCAAATGCAATTTATTGAAATAATGTATTACTCATGCAGGAGTTAGCCAACTTCTGAGCAAGCAAATTGGACTCTCAGGATTAGGAGGAGAGCCAGTTTACCTGTCTAGATTACTGGAGGAATATGATGTTTCCCATGAAGATCGTGAGTGCTCCTACCTACTGCAAGGTCAAGGAATCAAAATTCCTCCAGTTGCAGGGAGACCTAGACAGTGGAGAAGAGTGGAGGTCAGGGATATCCCTTTCCTACCCATTATTTCAGCAAAGGAAACCCATGGGAACAGTGAGGGCGCTTACAGATCTTAGACCGTAAACAAATACAAGATCAGAGTGTGAAGGTAGCAAGACTATGCATGATAATTTTGAGAAAACTTGTGTTGTGCTCTAACTCTGCATACTTAACTTCTCTGCTTTTGGTTTCATAAGAGATATACTATTTCTGGCCTCTCTTCATGTTTACAACATGCCAGCCAATATTGTGTGACTATGAAATACAATTATAAGTACAGTGTAATTGTCAATAAGATATATATTAATTTCTGATGATTTTTTATCATAGTAATGATAGACATCAGAAATATTTGTAGTTATTCCATGTAACTTGGCAGGCTGTAGTAACTTTCCCTTTTCCTCTTTGAGAGACATCAAAGAAAGAAGGTAGAGAAAAAGACAATGGGAAGAGAATGGCTGCTATCAGGAGCTGTAGCTCCTTCTTACTTGGCCAGATAGAGACTTATTGATCAGGGCACTATCAGGAAGTACGGGAACAAAAGGCAATTTTTGGCCTAGACCACAGCACCTCAGCTCAGGAATATAGCTGAGGGACAAAAGGAACCTGAACAAAGAGGCTTCCAGAGAAGACTGGGTGGGGATGGAGGGTTGGAGGGAGGGAGAAGATTTGTTGGTTCTTCAAAGGAAGAAAGATATGGCTTTTGAGTTACAGTTATTCCCAGTGGATGGTATGGTTGATTTGGGGAGCTGGTGAGTGAACAGATACCATAGTATCCTTAAGAGATGTTGGATGGAGAGTCAGGTGGCCCTCAGGTTAGCTGGAGTTGAGGAACAGCTGGAGTGGAAAAAAACACCTGGGTGCAGCAGGAGCACCCCAGGGAAACGGGCAGGGAGACCAGGAGGACCATGGCCAAGAAGTCTCAAATTGGGCCATTTTCAAAGAGAAGCCAGGTGATAACTCTAAGACATGAGTTGTTTTCTAGTAAGAGGAAAAATGACTTAGGTTTGCATACATATTTCTTTCTTTTTTTTAAATTTTAAAATATGTTTTATTGCTACATTTTATCTAAATTTTGTCACAATCATTTCCTCCTTCCCTCGTTCTTAACAAACCTTTTCTTGTGACAAATAAAACAATTGAGCAAAAAAAAAAAATACCTGGGGTTAAGGGCAGAGTGTAACCTTGAGTTATACAATTCATTTCTCAGGGCCTCAATTCCACAGTCCTTTCTAGCTTCAAATTATATGATTTTATTTTTGTCCCCTGCTTTTCCCCCTCAGGAATCAGACATAGCTTTTATTCTCCCCAACCAAATTCTCTGTGTTTTGTTTCTTTAGTTTTTAATGACTAGATTGTTGGCAAGACATATTCTAATAGTGATATGCTAACATGGTCATATCTCTAGAGCTGGAAAGGAAATCTCCTACCCATTCTTATTTTACAGATGAGCATACTGAGACCCAGGAATGTGTAACTTGTACAGGCTTCTACAGGTAGCTAGCATCAGAGGTGGTATTTGCACTCATATCCTCTGATTCCAGAACTCTTTCCATTGTATCATGCTACCTCTCTGCTTGTGAGGACAAGATGCTTTGGCAGATTCATGTTGACTAGGTGTTTTTAAGTGCATAAATTTTAAGTACATAACTTAGGTATATATTAGCCAGACTAACACAAGATTTATGACTTATCTTAGGTTTTTTTTTATTATGTGGGCAGAGTTGGAATGCCAAAGGAAGCATTTGTGAGGACAAGGGACTTTGGCAACTACCTGTATGTTTACAGGTACATAGGCTTATGAACATACCACTAACTAGCCTCAATCACACAAGATTTGAAGAGGTGCAGAAACCAACTGGAGTATAATGACAAATTGGTTTGGATCAAACGGAATTCATACAAAACCTTTGTCTTCTACTTGTCCTCATTTGGTGATGCCAGATTTACCTCTACTTATGCCTATAGAAAGACAGAAAGAATAATTACCATTGTATGAGAGCATTTCCTGTCACTGAAGTCAGAAGAGTGACTTCAATTTGATTCTGTGAAATCCAACAAAAAACCTACTGTGTGCAGAAGATTGTGCTAGTCAGAGGAAGAAGAGAGAAAGAGAAATATGATTAAAAATCCCTGTCCTCAAGGAGCTTACAGACTAGTAGGAGATGCACATGCATAAAGAATGATAAACTACACAGCACAAGGTACAATGTGTATGAAGAAGACACAAAGTTCAGTGCAATTATTATGAAACACCAAGAACCCAGAAGGATTGAAATCAAAATAATGTCTCCTATCTTCCCAGATGCCAATGACCCCTTTCACTTAGTATAGAACTTTGCTTGTTCTTCAACGTCCCACTGCCCCTTCACATCCCAGTGAAACACAGCAGGACACAAAAGTTTCTCAGTTTCATGCATTTTTCATGGTTGTTCCCCATACCTGGAATTCTCTCCTTCATCTCTATCTCTTTGTTTCCCTGGCTTCCTTCAATTCTTAAATAAAATCCCACCTTCTGCCAGAAGCCTTTCATGAGGGCTAGAATCAAAATAGTAGAGTGGGAGTCAGCTTTTTTTCCTAAGTTTTTCAAAATTTCTCCCCAACAACAATTTTAAAAATTCACCATAGTAAATTTTAGGTGTAGACCAACATCTTATACAATATACCAAGAGAAGGTCAAAATAGGTGCATAGTTTAAATATAAAGGGTAACACCATAAGCAGATTAGAAGAACAAAGTGTCAGATCTATGAGGAGGGGAGGAATTCATGACCAAACAAGAGAGAGTGAGCATTATCAAATGGAAAACAGATAATTTTGATTATATTTAATTTTAAAGCTTTTGCACAAACAAACCCAATATAAACAAGATTAAAAGGAAAGCAGAAAGGTGAGAAACAATTTTTATGGAACGTGTCTCTGATAAAAGCCTCATTTCTCAAACGTATAGAAAACTAAATCAAATTTATAAGACTACAAGTCATCCCTCAGTTGATAAATGGCCAAAAGGACATGAACAGGCAGTTTTCAACTGAAGAAATCAAAGCTATCTATAAGCAAATGAAGAAATGCTCTAAATCACTTACATTAGAGAAATGCAAATTTAAACAGTTCTGAGGTATCAGTTCATACCTATCAGATTGTCTAATATGACAAAAAAAGGAAAATGATAAATGTTGGATAAGATGTGGGAAAATTGTGATGTTAATGTACTGTTGATGGAGTTGTGAACTGATTCAACCATTCTAGAGAGCAATTTGGAGCTATACCAAAAGGTCAATCAAATTGTGTATACCTTTTGATCTAACAGTACCATTACTAGGTCTGTATCCCAAAGAAATCATGAAAAAAAGAAAAGGACTGAAAAATCCAAAAATATTTAAAGCAATGCTTTCCCATGGTGTCAGAATAGTGGAAATTAATTGGGAAATGGCTGAACAAGCTGTGGTATATATATAATGGAATGGTATTGTATAATGAGAACTGATGAACAGTCAAATTTCAGAAAAACCTGGAAAGATGTCTATGAACTCATTCAAAGTGAAATGAGCAGAATCAGAAAAACATTGTATGCAGTATCAGCAACATTGCATGATGATCAACTATGAATGAGTTCTTCTCAGCAACACAATGATCCAAGACAAGCACAAAGGATTCACAAAGGAAAATGATAAAGAACTGATGCAATCAGAATGCAAATCAAAGCATACTTTTCACTTACTTTATTCTTTTTTGTGGTTTTTATTCTTTTGATCTGTTTCTTCTTTCACAACTGTGACTAATATGGAAATATGTTTTACATGATAGCACATGTATAACCCATGTCAAATTGCCTAGACTTTTAGGAAGAGTGGAGGGGAGGGAGAAAGGGAGAGAAATTTGGAATTCAAAATCTTGTAAAAATGAATGCTAAAAATTGTCTTGACATGTAACTGGGGAAAAATATTATTAAAAAGAGAAAGACTCTACCAGTCACCTATTTAAAAGAACAAATAACCTCAAAATGAAAGCAACTAGGCATACTATAATGAAAATCCAGAGTGCTTAGGTTGAAAAGAAAAAGTACTGCAAGCACCCAGAAAGAAAGAATTCAAATACCAAGAAACCACAATCAGGATCACACAAGATTTGGCAGCTGCCACCATGGGAAGTAGAAAACTTAGAAATTTATATTCCAGAAGCAAAATATCTAGGCTTACAACAAAGAAAAATGCACTCAGCAAAACTGTTTGTGGGGTGGGAGGGGATCGTCAATGAGATGTAATACCTCCAACTATTCCTGATGAAAAGACAAATGTTCAGTAGAAGATCTAATAGACAAACACAGGAGTCATGAGAAATATAAAAAAGTCAAATATGAATAAGCAATTATAAGGCACTAATAAAGGTTACTCTTACACAAGGAGATAATAAAATATACCCCCTAAACACCATCAGAATACATAGAGCAAGTCTAATTAGACAGAAGTCCTGGGGGTAATTCTGTTATATTTTGATGATTGCAAAAGAAGAATGGAAAGGGTGGGGAAGAAACGTGCACCGGGGAGGTAGAAGGAGAAATGAGCAAAATTGTCTCACATAAATGAGGCACACAAGTAGAAGTCAAATTTGTCAAAAGCAAAACAAACTTTTAAAGAGAGGACCAGAAAAAAAGAAAATAGGATGGGGGGGGGAGCACAATTAGCCATCATAACTGAATGTGACTGATGTGAACTGATTCATAACCCAAAAATATATTGTTTACAGGAAACACATTTGAAACAGAAAGATTCACACAGAGTTAAAATAAGGGACTGGAGCAGAATCTATTATGCTTTGGGAAGAAGGAGGAGGAGGAGGGGGAGGAGGAGGAAGAGAAGGAATAATCAATAACACTGTAATAGAGATGGACTTCAATTTACCCTTCTCAGGTCATCTATAAATTTAATAAAAAATAACAAAAATGAAATTTAGGACCTGAATAAAATTTTAGAAAAGTTAGACATCATAGATCTCTGGAGAATACTGAATGGGAATAGAAAAGAGTATACTTATATCTCAGCTGTTTATATCACCTTTATAAATATTGATCTGTATTAGAGCATAAAATTCCCACAAACAAATGTAAAAAAGCAGAAATATCAAATGCCTATTTTGCTTAGTATAACACAATAAAATTATATTCAATAAAGGTTCTTTTAGACAAATATTAAAAATTAATTGGAAATTAAATAATAGTTCTAAAGAATGGGTAGGTCAAAGAACAAATAAAAAAGAATGAAAAAAATTGCCAGTCTAAAAATTGAAAAAGTAGATTCACAGGCAATAAAGAAGGAATAAAAGTAATTATTAGGAGCTATTTTGCCCAACTATATGATTAACACTGATAATCTGTATAAAATGGATGAATCTTTACAAAAATGTAAATTTCTCAGATTAATAGAATAGGAAATTGAGTGTTTCAGTAACTTTACATTGAAAAATAAATTGGACAAGCCACAAATGAACCAAAGAGCCTCTGTCTCCCTTCCCTTGCCCCAAGAAGCAGATAGAATTATAAGTTAATTCTACAAAAAAATTAATTATTTCAATACTACAAGAACTATTTGGGAAAAAAATAGGAAAAGAAGGAATCCTACCAAATCTTTTAATTGATAGAAATATGGTCTTGATACCTAAACCAGGGAGAATTGAAACAAAGAAATAAAACTATGGGCCAATATCCCTAAAGAATATCAATGTAAAAATTTTAAATAAAATATTAACATAGAGAGTATAGCAATATATCAGAAAGATTATACACTATGAACATGCTGAATTTATCCCAGGAATGTGGGACTAATTCAGTATTAGGAAAGCTAATAAATGACCATATTAAGAACAAAAATGGCAAAAATCATCTGACTCTATAAATAGATGCAGAAAAATCACTTGCCAAGACAAAACATCTATTCCTATTACAAATACTAGAAAGCATAGAACTAAACAGAGCTTTCCTTAAAATAATAAGTAAAACCTATCCAAAACCAAGGACCAGCATTATCTGTAATGGAGATAAACTAAAGACCTTTCCATTAAGATTAAGAGCACATCAGGAATGATGTTATCACCATTGCTATTCAATATAGTGCTAGAAATTCTTGCTTGAGCTAGCAGATTGGCAAAGTTGATAGGAAAGAAAAATGACAATTGCTTGTGAGGATGTGAGAAAATAGGCACATTAACACACTGCTGGTGGAAATGTGAATTGGTTCAGCCATTTTGCAAAGCAATTTGAAATTATGTTCCCAAAAGCAATTACACTGTGCATATCCTTTGACACAGGGATACTGATGAAAGATCTATATCCCAAAGAGACCAAAGAAAGAAGGGAAAGGATTCATACATACAATAGAGAGATGAGATGAGATAGATAAAGAGAGAGGGAGAGAGAGAGAAAGAGAGAGAGAGAGAGAGAGAGAGAGAGAGAGAGAGAGAGAGAGAGAGAGAGAGAGCAACTCTGTTTTGTAGTGGCAAATAGTTAAAAGTTGAGATAGTGACCATAATTTAAGAAATGATTGAACACTTACGGTACACAAATAAGATGGAATATTACTGTGCTATAAGAAATGATAAAGGAGATAAATTCAGAGAATCCTGAGAAGATTTGTATGAAATGATGCAGTTAAGTGAGCAGAACCAGAAGAAAAGTTTATACCATATCAACAATATTCTAAAGACAAACAAGTTTGAAAGACTTAGAAACACTGATCAAGAAAATGACCAATTACAATTCCAGAAATCTCATGAGAAAACACACTATCTTCCTCCAAATAGAAAGGTGATGGACTCTGATATAGATTAAGACAAATTTGGTGGAGGTTTTTAAAAATGTGGTTAATGTGAGAATTTGCCTTACTGGATTTCTTTCTTCCTCAATTGGAGGAAAGAGGATGTGGTGAGGAAAGAATTTGGAACTGAAAATAAAATAAAAATTGAATTTAAAACAAGAAAAATTTCTCTAAAAGCTTGATGATCCTTTATCATATTTTAATCAGTGATACCCTTGAGAGCTGTGTAGATCATTTTCAAAATTCTTTTTAGGTATGAGAAAATAGACATATAGATCAGTTGTTTTTGAGGTCCACTTGATCACCTTTTTTGGAAAAAATATTATCCATGATTTTTTTTCAGCTGTATTTAATCTCTCCTTCAGATATCTTAAAACTGATTCCTCAATAGTTTCAGAAATGTGCACCTTAAGAATAGATTTCTCCTAAATACACTTGACCAGTTCTAACTGCTCTTCTTTACTTCATCCTCATTAATACTGTTTTCAGTTAGCCGTGTAACATTGAAAACTGATGAATCTCGATGCAGTGATAGATGGTGAGACTACATTGCTACAGAATTACTGAAAAATCTGTTCCATTTTCTTCCTGTTTGTTATCCTCTTTTCCAGGTTCGCTTATAAATGCTCTTGATAGCATCTGGCTTAGTTCAGTCTCATACCATGCTTTCTTCAGTTGTTTTCCCTCCTTTATTTTTTGCTCTTTGATGAAGTAATACTATTAAAAATTTTCTATAGTGTTTAGAAGAATGGTAACTTCACACTAATTGCCAGAGATAACCCCTTGTAAGAGGCAGCAGGAAACTTTACTATCAGTCAACTACAAAAAAAACATTTGTGCTACACTGCAAATCACACATTGTCAGTTAATTATAACTTTAATCTCCTGTCAGAATATGGTTTTCCTGGTTACTGAGCATTCGGGCTTATCTCAGTGATTTCCTCATACCTCCATTTTTAAACTTGATTGTCTTTCTGTTTATTTTGATCTGGCCTGATCTTTCCAACCCTGCTTTAGCAATTGACCTTATACCTCCTATTCACTATTTCTCCCCTTTGAACTTTAGCCTCATTTTTGGCAACTATTTGGCTGTCTCCACCCATGTTTCTAGCATTCACTTCCTCCTACTGTGTATTACCTAATTTCATGTGGGCTGTCAGTAGCTGGATCATTTAATCTCCACCTGTTCAATACCAAATGACTTTATGGCACACATACTCTTCAGAGACAAAACTAGCAATGTTTTCAAGTGGCAGAAAACACTCTCAATGTTCATTTGAGAGGGATGAAGACAGATAATGCTAGTACCCAACATGGCCCTTGCTGTGGAGACCACTTCTCATAGAGTCTTATTTTAACTAATTATGGTTGTGAATTAGGCACAAACATCAGTTGATTTTTATGCTGTTGAAGGTTTATCAGCATCCTCTACATTTTTGTACCCTGGAGGTAGCCCTGGTTACCTTCACAAAGCTAACTTATGCCCAGTTCCTCTTTTTCCTTTTACAAAATACTGTGGAAACACAAAATTTTTCTCTATGACCACAAAATGAAGTGGAAAGCAGAGGATATACCCAGATAATTAAAGCCAAATGTAACATCGTTCTCTGTTTGAGAATTTGGATATCTCAGATAAAATAATTTGGGAACTTAAGTTATTATGGTTCATAGTTAGACATAGCAACTAAGTCATATGGAAGTTTATTTTATTATTTTAGTAAAAATGTTTATCCTCATATGTAGTGATGTCTAGGATTTCCTGACTCTATGGTTCCATGTTCATTCTCCATCTGTCTCTCTCTCTCTATCTCTGTCGCTGTCTCTCTCTCTCTCTCCACACACACACACACACACACACACACACACACACACACACACACACACACACACATTCTACTAATTAAAAAAGAAAAACTAAGCAAGTCTCAAAATACACAGGTGTGGTATATTCACTAGAGAGCTGAACTTAGAGTCAAGATGACCTGGCTTCAGGTCCACCTCTCACCTATAGTAACTATATAATCCTGGACCAATTACTTTACCTTTCAGTATCCTAGACAATTCTCTAAAACTATAAGGTGCAAAACTGTTACAGATTTTGATTGGTTTCACTGGGACAAGAAACTACTCTCTACGAATTCCCTATACTGATAAAACCCTAGTTACTTTTTAAAAAAATGTTTCAAGAGTCCAATTTATAAAAGTTTCATTATAAAACTTCATAAAATATTTCAAATTAATCAAAATATTTAAATACATTGACTTGATTTCATAAAAAGGATTTTAAAAATCAGCTGAAGTAATTTTTTAATCAATTTTATCAGCATAATAATGATGATGGTGATGATAATGTTTATATAGCACCTACTATGTGCCAGGTACCTAACAAATATTGTTTCATTTCATCCTCACAATCATTCTAGGAGTTAGGTATTATCCCTGTTTTACAGCTGAAGGAACTGAAGTAGAAAGAGATCCTGTGTTCAGGGTTACATAGGACTGCTGGTCAACCTTTGTTCTCAAAGAAGACTGATGATGTCAGAAGGGTAATGCCTTGACTTCCAAGTGAACTGGATTTAAGTGAGACAGAGCTGTGCAGATTCATCATCCTCACTCACTTCTCACTATCTAGTGGTAAAACATAGGACAGAACAACTGGTCATATTTAGCATGTAGCAGGAGACCTTGGCCTTTTTAAGCTGGGGTCTTTCTCAGGTCTCAGACAAACTATCTGAGGCAACATCCAGATCTGAATTCAAGTCTTCCTGACTTTAGACTTATTGCTCTACTCATTACACCACCTATCTGTCCAATATAGGACAGATTTTTGTACAAGTGTATATTAGCATCTTCTTGGTAATTTATAGTCTTATAGAGTTGTCTGGAACCATTCTGAGGTTAAAGGACTTGCCTAGGATCACACAAGCATTATGTCTCCGATGTAAGACCTGCACCCAGAACTATCTTGAATCTGGGGTCAGTTTTCTATCCAATATTCCACACTCGTTCTCTATCATCTTTCAGTCTTACCTAGCACAAATACCTGATTTGGGGTTATTTGGCTAAATTTGGAGATTTAGACTACCTATCTCAGACAAGGATATCAGGAAACTAGAGACAAAAATGAGTGCTGGGCTTGCTAGCAGGTAATGATCTCCCAGCTCCTCAACTCTTCCACTCTGACTGCAGGAGATTCGCTCTAACCTTGGAGCAATGTGATATGACTAGTATGGTTCATAGGCCCATCATTCTCCAAACCAAGGCATTGTCAGAAGAAGGAGAAAAAGATTTGGGGACTTTGGAATTTCTCAGTCTTTCTTCTACTTTTCCCAGAATCCCTTAGGATGGCATCACATTTACCCATTCTGTCAGTATATAATACATGCCCAATGTCAGAAATGCTGTATGATCTCTCTACAACTAGCAGATATTTATCTGCAGCTTTCTTGGGAAGTTATGACCAAGAAAGCATTTCAAAAGCATGAACGCTTCATTCTACATTGTAAGAAGGATATTTCCTTTATTCCTCTCCCTGGTATTTAATACTTTTGTATTATATAAAATTCCTAAATGTTAAAATCAGTGTAGTAGAGAGCAAAGGTATCAAACTTATTTATGGCTGAGGATGCAAGAATTCTCCAGTGCAACCAGATTAAATAATTGGGAAATATTTAACCAAATAAATTAAAATACAATACAAAATAGATAATGTTAGTTTGTTGTTTTCTAAGTCAAGATGTGGCCTGCAGGGATCCATTTCTATCTGAGTTTGACACGATAAAGTATAGGCCTGAGAAATAAGAGACCTAGTTTTATCCTGACTCTGCCAACAGCTATATATGAACTGTAGACTCGTAGGTAAATCACTTAATGGCTAGCAAGTTTCCTCTTCTGTAAATAATTGAACTTGATTTTTTGAGCTTTCTGTAAAAAAATTGAACTTGATTCAGATACCTTCAAACTGAAATATTCTTTGATTCTAATCTTTTAAATGATATCATTTCAACTTTACAAAGACTTTTTGACAACTTAAGGTGACTGAGGGGACCATCTCTCTCTCTCTCTCTCTCTCTCTCTCTCTCTCTCTCTCTCTCTCTCTCTCTCTGTCTCTCTCTCTCTCTTCTCATTATAATGTTGACTAGTTCATTCAACATTAGTCAATTATAAATTCATGAAAACATAATCACTCAAACTCTTAACATAAGATAATATAAATCATGTATGCTAAGATAACTCATTTATCTCTGAGGATTAGAGACACGCTTTGGTAATCAATATTCACTTTTTAAAACTACTATACTGTCTCCAAAACAAGTTTCAACAGTTCCCCTTTATTCACAGGGAGGAGAAAAGAGTTTCTGTTTGTTGATGTCAGTGAGTACACCCAAGACAGATACTTGCATCCCCTCCTCCTTTATGCTGTGACCAAAGCTCAGATAAGCATTTTCCACCAAGTCCCACTAAAGCCACAAAGCAAAATTAGAAAAATTGAGGAATGATTTCTAAGAACTCTAAAGTTCTGTATTGACATTTCAACTGCATCAGAACTGCATGGCAGAGGAAGGTTGGCAAATTCTTCTCTTGTAGGTGGGTGTTTAATAGACAGCAAGTTGGTTGCCTGTGGAGTAATTGAGAAACCAAGCAGGATGGGGCAGGTAGCAGCGGTCAAATGGAATACAAAGTCTACAAAGTAGAAAGGAGGGAAAAACATCCCCAAACACTCCGATGGCAACTAATTTCACCCCAGTCAGTCACTAAATTTAAAGTTGATAACCAAGAGGACCATTTCACACACTGCAGAGAAATTCTGTAAACTTGAAATTAGCCTGTCACATTAAGATGACATGTTTTGCCATTGTTTAGAAACATTCAAAGAATGGTTGAAAGTTAACAAATATTTCTAAGTACGGTGCTAGCCCAGCTAAGTGTAGCTTCCAGACATGTTATTACTTGCCAAAGCCTAGGATTTGTCAAGGAGTTTACTTAGAAGGCTGTGGAACCTTTCCAAGAGACAAGAAGCATTCCCCAACCTGCCCCCCACCACTTAAATAGCAATAATTTTGATCAAACAGTAGGAGATATTTAAAATTGGTGAGAAAAAGGAAACAAAACCCACTAATCCCCACTCTTTTATTCCATTACTATAGTTTGAATTTAACACCCCTTTTACCTCTCCTTCCTCCATAAAATGTAATTTCACCATGAGGGATTTTATGTACACATGTCCCCAGGCAGTATCTAGTCATCTTAAGAAACAAAAATATCATAGTATTTGGAAGCAGAGTAAAACTTGCATATGATAAAACATCTTTGACCTCAGTTTCCCTATGTGTGCATAGCTAGCATTTATATAGTTCTTTAAAGTCTACAAAGTGTTTTATAAATATTTCTTTTCATCTTCACAATAATCCTGGGAGGGATGTGCTATTATTATCTTCATTTATAAATGAGGGAAATGATGCAGACAGAGGTTAAGTTACTTATCCAGGGTTATACAGCTATTAGGTATCTAAAACTCGATTTGAACTCAGTTTTTCCTAACTTCAGGTCCAGCACTCCAGCTACTGTTTCCCTCCATCTGCCTATCTGTATACATGGAGAGGGATGTTCCTTTTGGGTTTGTAAATCTCCTTGATGATAAATGAGTTTGCTATGTAGTAGGTCTGTCGCAGTAGAAATGACAATCAGATGATTACTTAGTCTTAAGATAAGGTGGCACTGAAGGCTGTATTTCTCTGGCATCACAGGGAAGTTAATCCTTCCATGGATCATTACAAAGAGTTGTATAATATCCGCTGTGAGAACACTTGCTGATTTTTTTTACCCCTTGGTGCCATAATGAATGATATAGGAGGATTTGGCTTAGCTCCATCTACCTTACTGGCTCAGTAGGCAGTCATGTCTTAGCCTCAGTGCAAGGCTCATTTCCTTATTAACTCAAATATCCAAATAATTTCATTGCAATTCAAACTATCTATTGAGCCCTCTGGTATGATACATTGAGTGATGGGCTGGGGGTTAAGAAGACCTGGGTTCAAATGCTGTCCCTGGCATTTACTGGATGGGAAACCATAGGACATAGTTCCAACTCTGAGGCTTAGTGTCTTCATCTGAAGTATGTGTATAAAAATACCCATAGTGTTTACCTCATAGGATTGATATGAGGCTCAACTCCTCATGTGACAGGCACTATGTCAAGCACTGGGGATATAAAGAAAGGCAAAAGATGTATGCATGCACAGAACTTTGTAAACCTGAAAATGCTATCTAAATGCTTGGTATTATTTTGTGTAAGGCACTGCCATATGCAGGCCTCTCCAGACTAACCTTAGTGAACTGGCTATGATGCTTAGCCCAATGTGATCCAATTCTGTTGAGCTCAACAATTGTTTATTAGATGCCTTCTATTTTTAATTCACTTTGCTAGGTGTTTAGGATAAAAAAATCAAAAACTGAAATATTCCCTGCCCTCCAAGAGCTTATATTCTCTTTGATAGATATAGCATGTGTACTTGTCATTGTTCAGTCAAAACTGACTCTTCAGGACCCTATGTTTTCTTGACAGAGATACTAGAGTAGATTGCCATTTCTTTCTCCAGCTCATTAACTGAGGCAAACAGGGTTAAGTGACTAGTCCAAGGTCATGCATCTAGTAAGTGTCTGAGGCCAGATTTAAACTTAGGTCTTCCTGACTCCAGGTCCAAACATTCTATCTACTGTGCCACCTAGCTTTCTTATCACATATATTATGTGCCTGCTATATGGCAGGCATTATGCAAAGTACTGGGGATACAAAGAAAAGCAAAAGATAGCCCTTGTCCTCAAGGAAAGAAGAAGGAGGAGAAGGAAGAGGAGGAGGAGGAGGAGGAGGAGGAGGAGGAGGAGGAGGAAGAGGAAGAAGAAAAAGAAGAAGAAGAAGAAGAAGAAGAAGAAGAAGAAGAAGAAGAAGAAGAAGAAGAAGAAGAAGAAGAAGAAGAAGAAAGAGGAGAAGGGGAAGGAGGAGAAAAGAAGAAACATTTATATGACCTTTCCTAGGTGCCAGGCACTGTGCTAAGTACTTTTACAAATATTATCTTACTTGATAGCAGACTAATTAGGCTAGAGATGTTTATAGAAGGATACACAGGAGCTGGAAATAAGTAAAAAAAAAATAATTGGGAGAGGGAAAGGATATTAACAACTGGAGGAATGAGGGAAGGCTCTGGGTATGAGGTCACTCGAGTTAAACTTTAGGAAAGATAAAAGTGCATTCCAGGTATACACAATGACTTGTGCAAAAACTAGAGGCAAGAGATGGAAAGTTGGGTCTAGGGCAGAGCTTGGCTATACTGTACCATGTGTCAAGGGGAATGGTCAGTTCTTTGATACCTTCCAAATATCATTTATACAAAGTGACCATCACAAACAACACACACACACACAAACACAGACTACCATATTTTTGCTTCCTTTGACATGGTGTTGTGAGAGTTCTTGACTTCAGCTAAGATCACTTGGGTTCAAATCCCAGTTCATACACTTACTTACTTTACGATTATAAGCAAAACACATAACCCAGTCCCAATGGAAGCCCTTGAAACAGACCACACCTCTGTGTACAGAAGTGAGTTTACGTGTACTTGCAGGGAAATGAGCCTCCTTGGAAGAAGCTATTTCTATTTCCTACTTTTTCTCATTAGATCTGAGAACCTAGGTTTCCCTTTTTGCATCCATCTACCCCTAGAAAGTTCTTATTTAGGCACAGTCCTCAGACTCCTGAAAGTTTCTACATTCTTTAAAATAATAAAACCCTAACTTAGTTTCCAGTAGATTCTGGGAAATGTGAGGCCTCATATCAAGCAATATTTCACAGTATTTTGTTCAGCCACCCATAAGGAAGACCTAAAGAAACTCAGAAGGAAAACTACAGCCTTGGAGTAGTGAAACTGATCTCTCTTTCGGTGTCTCTGTGTCTCCATCTATCTGTTTGTCTTTCTGTATACCTCTCAACCTCTCGAATGTCTGTATGTGTCTCGCTGTCTCTATCAATATCTATCTCTGCCTGTTTTTCTTTCTCCCCCACGTTTGTCTGTCTCAGTCAGGTCTGTCCAACTGCCTCTCCCAGTCCTGAGGAAATTTGTTATTGAAGCATCATGATTATCAATCATTTGACCTTAGATAACTATGCTTCTAAGACACGTGAGATGAAATTTGCCAGACCAAGCCCTTCCTTCTTGAAAAACTGAATTGGGTGAAGGGGGTGGGGAAGAGAGCTCAATGCCTCATGAGTCAGAATACCGTCTAAACTCAAACCAAATCCTATGAGATAATAGATCTTAAAAATTATACATTCTCTTTGTGAATATAGTTATTATAAATCAATGTTTTCTTGACTATTTTGTTTCTAGCACTGCCTAGTTACAGTAGAAGATGCAAAAGAAGTATATGATCATTCCCTGCCCTCAAAAAGGCAAAAATAGTAGGAGACGTTCCACAATTAGACAGAGGTACATTTAGCATTCATTCAAAATCATATCGAATGCTTACTATGTACAAGACACTGTTTTAAGCCTTGTGAAGTACTAAGACAATTATGACATAAGCCTCTTCCTCAGAGACTTTATGATCTAGGGAGATAATTACATGAAATAACTATAATAAAAGGCAATATAAGCACCAGAAGAGGGTATGAATCCTCAAGGAGTCTAAACAAGGTGTTACAGGAGTTTAAAGAAAGAAGATAACAGCTTGGGCTGTGGCAATCTAAGAGAACTTCATGGCAGGAGGTAGCATTTGATTTAACCTGGAAGAACAGGTATCTTTTTGTGTGACTGGGATGGAGAGAGTGGACATTCCCTTACAAAGATGGATAAAGATGGTTATGAAGAAGGGACAGAGGAGGAAAAGTACAAAGCATATTCAGGGAAATATAAAGATTTGGTTGTCTGGAAGGTAGTGTCTTTGTGTATATGTGTAACATCCTCAAAGCTGGGTCTGTTTTCCCTTAACCTAAAGGCAGGTTACATGTATAATGATGAGTATGTTAGACCTTTGCATCTCCCAGAGTATAAGGTGGGCTGATACAGTCAGGGCAGGTTTCATTAAAAATATGGAACCTAAGTGAGGCTTAGAGGGATTGGTAGAATTTAGATGGACAGAGAGAGGACATTGAAGCATAAACTAAGGGACAAAGCCAAGGACAACTAGAACAGATAGTGGGAAAACATAATTTATGAGTAGCATAAGCCCAGATCATGAAGAAATAAGAAAGACAAGATTTGATGCAGCAAGCAAGAAGGTGTCATTGTAATTTTATAGATTTAGCACTTGGACCTTGAAGGTCTTCAAGTTCAGCACTTCATTTTTTAGATGAGATGCAGAGGGGTACATGACTTGGCCAGGGTCACATAGCAAGGTTTTTTCTGAGGTAGGAATTAACCTGGATTTTTCCACTCCATCCACTATATTAACTGCTCTCTTGAGCAAGGAAATAGCATGATGAAAGTTGTATATTAAGAAGCCTTGTCTTTCAATAGAATGTAAGATGTAGTGAAATAGAGAGAAGGGTGTGCTGGAACCAGAGAACTAGTTGTTAAATTTTCAACATAAGCATTTACAACTCAGAAATAGGTAAATGCTATAAATCAAGGCTTAACTTATGGTTTTGTTGATTGTCTAGATTTAAGAAATTGATGGAAAAAATATCAGCATAATGCAGATTAAATTGTCAGAATGTGTTAGAGAGCTGATTGTTAACATTTAGCAGCTGACTTCTGTCTATAGCTAACAAAATGGCATTTTGGTTGATATAGGATTTGGTATTGTTCCTACCCCTTCTACCTGTGCAGATCACAATTCCTCAGGCCTTATCATTCTGTTTGTCCCTTGCCCACATTTCCCGATAAATTCTCCATAGACAACATTCCTGAAAGATTTTGAATAAATGAATTTAAAAGCTCTCAGTTTTCTCATGGACTTGCATTAGAAGGTGTTTTATCTTCATTTCTGATTGGCCTTCACATGAAAGGGGCTCCTAACACTTTGGCTTTATGTATCTATGTCCAGCCCACTCTCCCCACACTTCCACTATCTCTATTAGCTCTATCTAAACAAACATTGAATAAACTTAGGGAGGCCCTCTTTAAAGATTCCTGTAGTGAATATTCATAAAGGGAAAAATTACCTTCTGTAAGATCACTAATTAATTCCTAATGAAGTAGACATTAGACATCAAAGCTTTCATATACTATGTTAGCTCAAGGAGATGTCCCTTAACTGTGCTAGATTCATGCATGGACATAAACTAGTGACATAATGTCCCATAAACAACCAGTTGTATGACCAAGAAATTCATCCAGGGAAAAAGCAATGAGGTTGGCCTGTCTTTGATTTTTTTTCTTTTTAAAATCACTGAGATAATGAATAAATGTTTATAATGCAAGATCTAGGGCACATTTACACTTATTATTTTCAAGGCCTAAGAAACATAACTGTCTACAGAGCTTACCATTCAATAAAGAGGTTTTCTTATAACATTCCAAATATAATAAAGGGCCAGGTAGGCCCAAGGTGGATACCATGAAGGTAGCTTCAGAGTGAACATAATAAGCATTCAACTTACCTGAAGTTAAAACCAAACATTTTCTGAGTTCAGAGGGCTTGTTTGTTTGGACTGACTTTAGCAACCCCCTTCTCTGTCTCTGCTTCCTGGTTTTGATTATATCAAAGAGAGGCTACTCCAGGGAGCCAAATTCCCATCCCCTGTCATCCTCTAGAAAAGAGTTTCTCATGAAGCTACACAGTCTGGGAGTATTGTCCATTGTGTTGTGGAGCAAAGAAATATCAGTGATATCCTCAAACAGATGTAAATAGTCCTTGCTGGGATTTCTAGTTCAAAACAGTCCTCAAAATGGTGCCACCAGTTTCAAGCTCGGAATATTTTGAAGCTCATATCTTACTTTTGTTCCCATCTAACTTCTGGAAAATAAATGACATCTTTTTTAAAAATTCACTCAGAAGTTATTTTCCATTATATCTACTTTGTAGGTATCTCCACACATGTATATGGCTAACCCATGAGAATATAAGTTCCTTTTGAGGGCAGGGGCTTTTTTAAAAAAAATATTCTTCATTTGTAGTCCTTCCATTTAATACAATATCTTTATTAATAAATGTTGGTGATGGAGTAATGCTGTGTCTTTTAACACTTCAATGCTTTAAAGAAAGATCCATGATTTTCTATATGTGGATACTCCCTCCACCAAGTACAGTTTGCAACTCAGTCTACTGCTGAATTTAGACTCAAATCCTTTCCAGTTTGGTAGGATAAGCCTGAGCTTGCTCTGTGTTTCTATAGCCTTCAAGTACATAGGGCCATCTTTATGCAATGATGGAGTATGAGGGCAGGACTCCTGTAGGTTTCTTCTCTAAAACAGCTTTCAGCTTGTGGAAACATAGGATTACAGAACCCAAGATCTAGAGCTTGAAAAGAACCTTAAAGGCTATCAGTCCAACTTCTTCATTTCAGAAATGTAGACACTGTATCACAGGGAAGTTCAGTGGTTTGCCAAGGTCACAGAGGTAGTGTCAGAAAAAGAATTTGAATTTCGGCCTCTGATTGCGAATTTGAAATTCGTTCCACCGTATTACATTGCCATCCTCAGCACTGTCACACTTTGATTCTTTGTGTATTTCATGGCAAGCACTCAAGAGCTAATTCTGTGAGTTCATTGACTCAGATGTCTTTACCTTGAGCTAATAAACTCTTGTTTTATGGAGGAGCCAAGATGGTGGAATAGAAAGATTCACATATGCTAGCTCCAAACCCACAGCCCATAAATTACCCATAAAGAGGAACTCCCAACAAATTCTGGAGCAGTGGAAGCCACACAACAATGGAGTAGAGGAGATTTCTGTTCCAGATAGTCCTGAAAAACTGACACCAAAGGTCCATTGCACGCCGGACCTGGAGCAGAGCCCAGCCCTGCCTTGACCACGCGGCACTGAGAGGACCAGATCGGAGCAGGCTTCAGGGACAGAATCTCCAGCAGCCACACAGGTCCCTCAAACAACAGGTGCTACAGGTCAGTGAGAGAGCCTTCTGGGCTGGCTGAGAGGGGAGCTGGGTGTCGCCATAACTCAGGCCCCCTCAGGAGACAGCAGCAGACAGAGGCTTCCAAAGCAAGCAGGAGCTCTGATCCATTGTTGAAGGTTTCCTCATAAACCCCCTGAGGGAACTGATCCCTGCCCCCACCTGAGCACCTGAACTTAATCTCACACTGAATAGCAGCCCTGCCCCCACTGAAAGCCCTGAGGCTGGGAAGCAGCACTTGAATCTCAGACTCCAAGCACTAGCTGGGCAGATCTAGGTGGGGGTGGAGAGGAATCTCAGAAGTCAAGTAACTGGCTGGAAAAATGCCCAGAAAAGGGAAAAAAAATAAGACCATAGAAGGTTACTTTCTTGGTGAACAGATATTTCCTCCTTTCCTTTCTGAGGAGGAAGAACAATGCTTACCATCAGGGAAAGACATAGAGGTCAAGGCCTCTGTATCCTAAACATCCAAAACAAATAATCAATGGGCTCAGGCCATGGAAGAGCTCAAAAAGGATTTTGAAAATCAAGTTAGACAGGTGGAGGGAAAACTGGGAAGAAAAATGAGAGAGATGCAAGAAAAGCATGAAAAATGGGCCAATACCTTGGTAAAGGAGACCCAAAAAAATACTGAAGAAAATAACACCTTGAAAAATAAGCTCGCTCAATTGGCAAAAGAGGTTCAAAAAGCCAATGAAGAGAAGAATGCTTTCAAAAGCAGAATTAGCCAAATGGAAAAGGAGGTTCAAAAGCTTACTGAAGAAAATAGCTCTCTCAAAATTAGAATGGAACAGATGGAGGCTCATGACTTCATGAGAAACCAAGAAATCACCAAACAAAACCAAAAGAATGAAAAAATGGAAGAGAACGTGAAGTATCTCATGGGAAAAACAACTGACCTGGAAAATAGATCCAGGAGAGACAATTTAAAAATTTTGGGACTACCTGAAAGCCATGATCAAAAAAAGAGCCTAGACATCATCTTACATGAAATTATCAAGGAAAACTGCCCTGATATTCTAGAACCAGAGGGCAAAATAAGTATTCAAGGAATCCACTGATCCCTACCTGAAAGAGATCCAAAAAGGAAAACTCCTAGGAACATTGTGGCCACATTCCATAGTTCCCAGGTCAAGGAGAAAATGTTGCAAGCAGCTAGAAAGAAACAATTGCAGTATTGTGGAAATACAATCAGGATAACACAAGATCTAGCAGCTTCTACATTAAGGGATCAAATGCCATGGAATAGGATATTCCAGAAGTCAAAGGAACTAGGACTCAAACCAAGAACACTTACCCAGCAAAAATGAGTATAATAATTCAGGGGAAAATATGGTCTTTCAATGAAATAGAGGACTTTCAGGCATTCTTGAAGAAAAGACCAGAGCTGAAAAGAAAATTTGACCTTCAAACACAAGAATGAGAAAAAGCATGAAAAAGTAAACAGCAAAGAGAAGTCATAAGGGACTTAATAAAGTTGAACTGTTTACATTCCTACATGGAAAGACAATATTTGTAACTCTTGAAACTTTTCAGTATCTGGGTAGTTGGTGGGATTACACACACACACACATGTACATATGTATGCACACACACATACACACATGCACGTACATACAGACACAGAGAGCACAGAGTGAATTGAATAGGATGGGATCATATCTCAAAAAAATGAAGGTAAATGGTGAGAGAGAAATGTAGTGGGAGGAGAGAGGGTGAAATGGAATGGGGTAAATTATCTCTCATAGAAGAGACAGGCAGAAGACTTTTTAGTGGAGGGAAAAAGAGGAGAGCTGAGAGAAAAACATGAAGTTTACTCTCATCACATTCAACTAAAGGAAAGAATAAAATGCACACTCATTTTGGTATGAAAACCTATCTTACGATACAGGAAAGTGGGGGAGAAGGGGATCAGCAGGGTTGGGAGGATGATGGAAGGGAGGGCAATGGGAGGAGGGAGCAATTTGAAGTCAACACTCAGGGAAGGACAGGATCAAAAGAGACAATAGAAGCAATGGGGGGCAGGATAGGATGGAAGGAAACATAGTTAGTCTTACACAACATGACTATTATGGAAGTCATTTGCAAAACTACACAGATATGGCCTATATTGAATTGCCTGCCTTCCCAAAGGGAATGGGTGGGGAAGGAGGGATGGGGAGAAGTTGGAACTCAATCTTTTAGGAACAACTGTTGAGTATCGTTCTTGCTACTAGGAAATTAGAAATACAGGTAATGGGGAATAGATCATCTGGCCCTACAGGACAAAAGAGAAGATGGGGACAAGGGAAGGCAGGGATGATAGAAGAGAGGGCAGATTGGTGATAGGGGCAATTAGAATGCTTGGTGTATTGGGGTGGGGGAGGGGACAAATGGGGAGAAAATTTGGAACTCAAAATTTTGTGAAAATGAATGTAAAAAGTTAAATAAATAAATTTATTAAAAAAAATAAACTCTTGTTTTATTTTCCATCTATTTCATTTTCACACTGAATATCATGAAGAACTTCATTCTATTTCCATCGATTGGACAGGCAGGAAAGAAGTAAAATGAATCATGCAACTGCTATCCACAGAGAAATTACCCTGATTTCTCTAAACCACTTTTACTTAGCAGATGACCTGAAGAAATGACAGGTTCTTTAAAAAACAAAGAAACAAAACAAACCTACTTTTTTTATGGCTGTAGAATTCAGCAAATAAGTCAGGGCACCTGGGGCCTATTTCTAATCCTAGATTGAATTTTTATCTAAAAACCTTGAAGAAATCTTCCCATTTCTTTTTTTTCCTATTGCTATAGTCATATGAAGATGTTTTGTTAAGTTGCTTTTCAGCTGTGTCTGACTCTCTGTGACCGTATCTGGGACTTTCTTGGCAGAGATCTTAGAGCGCTTTGCCATTTCCTTCTCCAGTGCATTTTACAGGTGGGGAAACTGAGACAAACAATTAAGTGATGCACCCAGAGTCACACAGTCAATAAGTTTCTGAGGCCTGATTTGAACTCAGGAAGATGAATCTTCCTGACTTCAGGCTTGGCACTTTGTCCACTGCACTGCCTAGCTGCTCTTTATGGAGATATCGTGCCTCTCTTATGAGTGAGGATGTATGGGGAGGCTGAAACATTGTATGAAGAGCTTTGAATATTGTGGTTCCATTCAAAGACTCAAGAGTAGGAGGAGACCCTAAAACCCTCTAATCCAACAAATATTTCTTAAGGATGAAGAAACTGAGGTTGAAATTCATACTCAGGTGTATCACTCCACTATGGCCCTAAATCTGTTTTTAAAATATGGCAATATATTATTTAAAACACTTTGTTCTTATCAGAATACAAGTTTATTTAGGAATTACTGAGAAGCAATTGACTAGATTAAGTTAGTCTAGGCAAAGAGACTTTGATATTACAAAATGATAAATTTCAGTTTAGTCAAGGCCTAGTTGAGAATTCTTTTTAAATATCTAAGTTCTGGAGCATGGAGGAAATTCACTCCTTTTCCCTAAAAGGTAAATTGGAGACCGTATTTTCAAATTGGACAGAGGCAATCACGTAGGGTCACCATGAAACATGGTGAAACATCTCTGTTACGGTGGTCTCTTTCTTTTCTCTGCATGGAGGAGAAGATAAAGCAGCTCTTGAGAGACATTCTGGTTGAGATATGCTATTTTTCCTTGGCAACAAAAGAGTGAAGGAAGCTACAGAAGTAGAAACTTTCACCATACATAATACCTCAGAACTAAGCCAAGAAAAAGCCAGACTTATTTTGCTTTGTTTTTACAGTGAATTAAGTAAGAAAACAGAATTGAAGATAAATTTTTTTGAAATTACAAAGGAAGGTGGTGTTCCAGATCACCAACAAGATGGACACCTAAAAATTTCCTCTGGTTTTCATGAATTTGCAACATTCTTCAAAATAAGAATTAGTAATGTAATTTCAGTTCTATCCATAGACCAAGCCAACATGAAGTCTAACAAGGCAACCATCTGATGATTTAATAGTAGAAAAGGCTAACCCCCAATATGCTAACTCGGTGTCCCTTCCCTGACTAGCTCCCACAATCTGACCCAGCAGCGCAATGGAATCCATGGATTTGTGCTCTTTCATCTATTTGGTAACTCCTTCACTGCGGCTGCTGCAGTCTCTGCCAGCACACCTTGCCTCTCAGCTCACAAGAAGTAGAATTTAAAATTTGCCTCCAACCCCCAACCTCTGTGTGAAGGAGGTAAGTATAGATATAACAAAGCAAAAGCATACTCTACCCGGGGAAGTAGTGCTCTGTGCTACAGCAGTCAGAGAACTAGAGAACAGAGGGAACTGGAGCAAGTCACCTGTTGTACGGGATGAGGCTGAAAGGCTACAATAGGTTTGAAGGAAAGGGAGCTTTGGCCACTTTGCCCTCCAAGATGGCACTTAGGGCAAAACTGAAACCAGCGAAATGTGAATTGCCTATCATGAGAGGAGGCTGAGAAACCTTTGAGACCCAATCCCTCAGAAAACCACCATCAAAGGACGGGAATACAAGGAAAAAAAGACTAAAATTAACAAAGATCTCAGGAAGTGGGGGGAAAAAACTCAGTTAAAGACCTTGAGCACAAGTAGATAAAACAAGAGGGACAATATTAATAACAAAGAGAAGATGGCCTTCAGATCATGTAAACAAGTTCAGACATCTATGAATAAATATTGTAAAACAAAGGAAAATGAATGAACACTTGATAAGGCAAAGGCTTTGTGGATTCTTATAAAAGCATGGAACCATAGCAAGATGCTCCTGAAAGGTTTTATAAAGAATTGTGACAAGAGAATTTATGTCTTGCATGGCAGAAATCATTGGTAGAAAAGAAAAAGAAAAAACCTTGAATCCATGCTGTCAAGCCTGTCCAAAGAAATAAAAGAGAAAAATGTATTAGGAATGCAAGTACAGAGAAGTAAAGGACAACCTGAAAGGAGAGAAGTAAAAAGCAATAATGTTAAAAGAAAATGTGACCTCTATGCAAGTAAAACATACAAATCTTGACAACAAGATGTGAGGAGTTTTATAGTATAAAACTTAAAGATTATAATTCTTCCAGAAGACCATGAAGAATCAAAAAACAAAACAAAACTGAACAGCATAATGAAAAAAATAATAAAAGAAAGCTACGCAGAATTCTTAAGCATGAAAAACAGTACCAATCTAAATAGCTCACTGATCACTTTCTGTGCTAAATTGTTCTGGTTGCCAAGCCCACTCCACTTCCTTCTAGTCAGTATAGTAAGTTGTAAGTAGACAGTGGAACAGAGCAATGACAGAATAAATTGTATCACCCAGTAACCTCACATCCTGATAATACTGAATATGCCCTCTAGGTGCTGTAGTCAGGGTTCTTATACTATGATGTGTAATCTCCGGACAAATTCTAGACCTCCACGTTTCCAGACTAGCAGAACATAAAAAGAGGCTAATAGTTTTAACATAACAATTTTAAAGTTTTATCGATAACTTTTGAGATCATGTGACTTTGTTAATGAACTAACCCCAAAGTAGAGCAGATAGGATTTAATCTGTTGACTTAAAAAGCCTTATTAAAAATGAGACCTCAAATTTCTGCCCCCCAAGCGCTTTTCCAGTTCTTTAGGGTTAAGTGACTCATTCTTTCCCCATCCTCTTTCTCATGGTGCTTGTCTCCTTTCACCATCACCTTCCCCTTTTCCAATGCCATCTGCCTTTGTGCCCCTTTCACCAGTTATCTCTGTACCCGCTGTGCCAAATTAAAGTGTAATTGCTGTCCTGTTTCCTGCTTCCAGTCATGATATTTCCTGGCAAGTACCCAAAGAACCAGGTGTGCCTGCCCTCATTTCATAATTTCACAAATTGATCATCATTTCACCTCCAGAAAAAAAAATGTGCTACAAAATCTAAGATGCTTAGTGGTTAAATTTAATAATTTCAATAAAAACAATAAATTCTGCAAGTAATCAAGAAAAATAAATTCACATAGAAAGAAAAGAAAATTCAAAAACCACAAGAGAATACAATGTGTTCCAAAAAGAAAAGGAACTAACAATGCAACCCAAGATGCCATAGCCTTCAAACATGAGCCTGACTATTAATTAAAAAAGTCAATTTTTAAAAAAGTATTTGAATCATTCATGCAAAGAAAACCAGACCTGAATGAATTAATTATCCTGTAAATACTCTGAAAAAAGAAATATTCAATCTTTTAACTTTCTTTAAATAATTCTTGTTGGCTCCCAGAGTCATTAAATTCTGTTTAGTTCATTCTGATTTTTTTTCATTGTTAGGGTTTCTGTACATGTTAAACTGTTGATATTTTTTCTATATGTCTTTCTATAGCTGTCATTTCTTTCAAAACACCTTTTTTATACACTTTCACATCACTTCTTGAAGAAACTCTAAATGTTCTTTTGGAGAAAATCTCTTTTCTCTTTGATTCTTTAATTATAGGTGCTATTGAATTATTTTCGTCTTTTAGATTTGGGTCTTGGTCATCTCTGGCATCATAAAAGTCTTTAATTTTTATTTTCATTAAAATGTAATTAAAATTTTTCATTAAAATTTTTATTGCTGAGGCCTCTTGAGTTGAATTCTAAGTCTCCCCTATTATGGGGATCAGATCAAGTTGAGGACCTTTCCCTTGCCCCAGGGATCTTTCTTTAACATAAACTGTATATTCTCAGAAATCAAACTAAGTTAGGACTCCTTTCAACCCATGCCTTTTCCTTCACCATAAACACCAAGATTCTCCTTTTGGGGAAAAAAAATCTTAGCAGAAGTTTCTCTGACAAGGGTCTCATTTCATGTATGTGTGTATGTATGTATGTATGTACATATATGTATGAATATATACATACACAAATATATATATGTGTGTACATATATGATCTATACACATATATGTACATATGTTTGTGTATATGTATATAGAGAGATGGAGAGAGAGACAAAAAGAGAACTACCTATAGATATAATTATATATACACATACACACATATATAGACACATTTGAATATGTATGTATATGTATGCATGTGGGGGAACAGAGAGAGAGACAGAACGAGAGAAAATTGTTTTAAATATAAGAAAAAGAGCCATTCTACCATTGATAAATATTTTAAGGATATAAAAAGGCAATTCCCAAAGAAAGAAACACAGGATCTATAGTTAAATGAAAAAAATGTTCCAAATAACCACTAATTAGAAAAATGAAAATTAAACAATTCTGAGTTTTTACCTTATACCTACTAGATTGGCAAAGATGACCAAAAAAAGGAAAATGGCAAATGGAGAAACTCTGAGAAACAGGGGAAATTGGTATATTCTTGGTGGACCTGTGAATGGATAAAAACATTTTGGAAAGCAATTTGGAATTATACATGAAAGTTACTAAATAGTACATGCCTTTTGACCTAATTATATCACTGCTTAGTCTATGCCTAAAAAATATGAAAAAAATAGGAAAAGGTACTATATATACAAAAATATTTGTAGTAGCTCTTTATGATGTGGAGAAAAAATAGAAACTAAAAAGGTGATTACAAATTGGGAAATGGCTTAACACATTTTGTCATTTTAATGTGATAGGATCCTATTATAGTATAAGAAATTAGGAAACAGATAATTTAAAAAAGACTTGAAAAGACATGTTACCAGAAGCAGAATTAAGTTAGTACAACAAATAGAACAACTTGTGCTGTAACATTAATATTATGAAAAGGACAATTTTGAAGGCATTTACAGACTGATGACAAAAGAAATGAGCAGAACTAGAATAATTTATACAATAATCAGAAACATCATGAAGATAAATAACTTTGAAATCTGTAAGAATTATTATCAATGAAATGTCATCCATGACTTCAGAAGACCAATAATGAATTATACTATGACCCACTTGACAGAAAAGTAATGGATTTAGGAACTAAAAAAAATACACACACAACCACATAACCACAGTCAGTGAAGGAATTTATTTTGCTTGAGTATGCATATTTGTTATAAAGAATTTACTAGGTTTTCTTTGTTTTTCTCATTGAGGTGGTAGGGTTGGGGAGTGGAAAAGAGAAAAGAGATTTATTTTTATTTTCTAAAAAACACTTAAAAATAAAAATAGCAATCAGTTTACCAGGTACAAACAAAAGCTAGAACTAAGTGGAGCCCAAACAATATAATCCTAAATAAAGTACATATCAAGATGCAAATCATAGAAACATTGAATAATTATGTGAAATAAAATGTTAATTATGAAACACCATACCAAAATTTCTGGGATGAAGCTAAAGCAGTCCTGAGAGTGGAAATTACATCTGTAAAAGCATACATTAACAAAATAGCAAAGGAAAGAATAAGGAAGGTGAAATAAGCTAGAAAAAAAATTTAAACTGTAGAAATGATGAATAAAACTAATAGCCTTCTTTGAAAAGACTAATAAAATTGACAAGCATTTAGCCCATCTGACCAAAAAGGACAGAAAAATAGCAAATGAGCAAGTTGAAATCACAACAAAACCAGAAGAAATTTTTAAAATTATCCAACATACCATGATATGCTAGCAAATCCTAACACACACACACACATACATATGCAGGAATGCCCTCAACAATGTAACTACTCACACTAAACTGGACCAAATAGAGATTTTAAATAAACCAATCTCAAAAAAAAAAAAAAAAGAAAAAAGAAAAGAAACAAATAGCTACATAGAAACTACAAAGAAAAAAACCCTCCTGCTCCTGATAGATTCACAGGAGAACTCTACTAAGCTTTCAAAGTATAATTAGGACCAATACTACACACTAATTATTTTTAAAAACTTGAAAAGAAAGCATCCTACCAGATTCCTTTTATAAGACAAATATAATCTTAACACCTACACCAGGGAAGTATAAAGCACAGAAGAAGATCTATAAATCAATATAATTAATATTGGCAACTAAGTGCTGGGCCTGGAATCAGGAAGACCTGAGTTCAAATTTCACCTCAGAGGCTTACTATCTGTGCCCCTGGGCAAGTCATTTAACCTCTATTTTCTTTAATCTACTGGCAAATCTTTCTAACATCTTTGCCAGGAAAAGCTCATGGACAATCACTGGCATGCTATGATCCACACAGTCATGAAGTCATGGACATAAGTGAGCCATGACAAATGAATATTGATTCAAAAAATGTAAAGAAAATGTTAAGTAGATTACAGATTTCCATTGAAGAAATCATTCATTATTATGCAGTTAGATTTATTTCAGAATTGCAAGAATGTTTCAGCAATAGACCCTGATGAATTCAGAGTCCCCTGAACTAGACCTACTCTGAGCCAATCCCCCACAGCCATTACCAAGGTGATAAATGTGGAGAAGGCTTCCACTTTCCTATCACCACTAGGAATAATTGCGGAAAACTGCCACCAACAGGTAGATAGCAACAAGAACCCAGAAAATGGCAACACTCTCCAGATACTGGACCTGCTTTCAGCCCAGTGAACACAATCATCATCTTGGGGATCAATTCTGGTAGAGAAGGCGCCGGTCATCCCCACCAAGGATACTTAGAGGGCAGGCAAGCCATCCTCATTAAGCATCAAAACTCCCTGAGGAAGAAATAGGAGGCAGCGCGTGCTGGGCAAATCAAACCACCATCACCACTTTGACCACCATTTGTCCACAGATCCCAAAGGAGATATCTTAGAACCAGGAACCCCAAAGCATTGGGAATAGCTATGCTTCATCATCCATTCTCCTCTGGAGCAGTTCCTGTGGAGGGGCAACCTAGAAAATCTTGTTGAAGGTTCTACAGTCGCAGTCCCAGTCTGAAAGTCCCAGGCAGTCAGTCAATAAGTATTCATTAAGCACTTATTATATGCCAGAGAATGTGCCAAATTCTGGGGATACAAATAAAAATACAAACAAGTCAAGGAGTTTACAATCTGATGAGGAAATGCAACACACAAAATGAAACTGAAAAAGAATGAGGGAGAAAAAGATAACAGGCAAGGAGCATTATGGAGAAGAACAAAGAATTCTAAGAGGTCAGCCCAGTGAGAAGTCAAGAGATCACCTATACCCCTTCCCTAAATGGAAGTTTTGGAGTTCCTGGCTCTGCCCTCCAAATCAGAGAGGCGAAGGGTATTGACGAGATCTCAATACCAAAACTGATTAGACCTTGCAGGGTGATGAGATTTCCTAATGATGATATTCTTGGGGCATGATAGCAAAGTTCAAAACAATCCAAAAGAGTGCACCAAGGTAGAAAATGAAGACCAAGAAAATAAAGTTCTTGCCCCCAAAGTCCTTGGCATGCAACATGGTTCAACATCAGGAACTGGTATCATTTTTATCAGTGGAAATAGCCTTAAAGAGTCCAAGAAAAAAACAGTAAGGACCTAGATTAAGGAGGTAGCTCTGAGTAAAGTTCTCACTACTCGGATGCAAAAGATATTGCGGAGGCAGAAAGACAATGATTCAACATGTGGGTTGAGGAAATGCAAGAAGCTGAGGGTAAAATCAAAGTAGCAAATGTGAGAGACAAGAAAAATGGTAGTGCTTTCAACTGAAACAGGAAAACTTGGAAGAGAGGTGGGTTTAGTGGGGAAAGACATTGAATTCTGATTTTGAACATGTTGAGTATGATGTTTCTGAGATAGCCAGTTTGAAACACCCAATAGACAATTTGTGATATGGGACTGAAGTTCAGAGTAGAGAATGGGACTAGATATATAGATATATGTATTATCTGTATAGAGATAAAATTTAAATCCGTAGGAGCTGAGAGTGTCACCAAGAAAGAAAGTATACAAGACAGAAGAGAAAGCCCAGGACAGAGCCCTTGAGGAATACTTAACAGTTCAGATCATAGATTCAGAACCAGAAAGGACTTTAAAGGTATCTAGTCCAACCACCTGATTTTATTTGTGAGGAAACTGAGACTCTGACTAAGGGTTAGGAAACAACCACTAGATTTAGCAATTCAAAGATTATTAGTAACTTTAGAGAGAAGTTTCGGTTAAGTGATAAAGCTAGAAGACAAGCTAAAAAGGGGTGAAGTGAGGAAGTGAAGGTAAGAAAGGAAATAAGGAGCTAGATAAAGCAATGAATAAGCCTCTGGATGTAGTCAGGAAGACTTGAGGTAAAATTTGGGTTGGACTTTAGGTATATAATCTTGAACAAGTAACTTAACCTGTCTTTCTCAGTTTCTCCAGCTACAAATATAAAAGCATTTAACTCACAGGGCTACTGGAAGGATCAAATGAGAAAATACTTGTAAAATGCTTAGCCCACAATAGGTGCTTAATAAATGCTTGTTCCCTCAATGAGCTTTTAAAATGATTTTGTTGATAATTTCTGTTTCTTACATCACCATAGATATCCCACGTATCTCTCCCTCTCACCTTCCCAGAGATTTATTCCATCTGACAAACAGTATTTTTTAGATAGAAAAAAAAATTAGCACAATAAATACACTGAAAAAGTCTGAAAATATATAATTATGTATTTAACACCTGTGGAACTTGAGCCTCCACAAAGGAGTAGGTTAGGGTATTTTCCTCTGTCTCTTTGGGTCCTACTTATCACTATAATTTTATTACAGTTATTTTTTTATTTTGCGGTGTGTAGTTATACTTTCCATTTACACTATAGTAGCTGCTGTGTGTATTATCTCCTTACCTATGCTTATGTCACTCTATATTAGTTCATAGAGATCTTTGCATGTTTCTTTGTATTCATCACACACATTTTCTTACAGCACAGCAATTTCCATTATATTCATGTACCTCAATTTGTTTAGCCATTTGCCAATTGACGGGTCTATATTGTTTCTAATTTTTATCTATAATAAAAAATACTATTATAAACGTTTTGGAATTTGTAGGGGCTTTCTTCTTATCAATGACTTCCTTGGAGGTATAAGCCCAGTAATAGTTCAATAGTCCTGGTTCAAAGGGAATGGACATTTTAGGTGCTTGCTTTCCAAAATGACTGTACCATTTCATAACTCTACGAAAGATGTGTTAGTATACCTATCTTCCACAACCCCTACTGCAATGACTTTCCATTTTTTTGACATTTCTACCAATGTTTTCAGGGTATGAAGTGAGACCTCAGGGTTGTTTTGATTTGCATTTCTCTTACTAATAGTTATTTGAAGCCGTCTCTTGGGTGGTTGTAACTGCTTTCTGATTCTTCTTTTGATTACTGTTCATTCGTTATCTTTTGACTATCTGTTGGGGAATGGCTATTAGTTCATGTATATGAAATTTATATGTCTTAGATATATGTCTTATCAGAGATATATGACACAAAGATATTTTTTCCCTTATTTGATCACTTCCTTTAGATGCATTACTTTTGTGTTTGCAGAAACTTGTCCATTTCAAGTAATCAAAGCTATCTATTTTCCCACTTGATATATTTTCTTTTTTCCTATTACATGTAAAGATAGCTTGCAACGTTTTTATAAAGTCTTGAGTTCCAAACTTTTCTCCCTCCCTTCCTTACTCCTCCTTCCCCAAGACAGGAAGCAATTCGATATAGGTTATACATGTGCAATAATGTTAAACGTATTTCCACGTTAGTCATGTTGTGAAAGAAAAATCAGAACAAAAGGTAAAAACCATGAGAAAAAACCAAAAAAAAGTGAAAACAGTATGCTCTGATCTGCATTCAGACTCCATAGTTCTTTCTCTAAATATGGTTAGCATTTTCCATCATGACTCTTGAAACTGTCTTTGATCATCGTATTGCTGAGAAGAACTGAGTCTATCATAGTTGATCATCAAACAGTGCTGCTGTTACTGTGTATAATGTTCTGCTTCTGTTCACTTCACTCAGCATCAGTTCATGCAAGTCCGGGATTTTCTGAAATCTGCCTGCTCATCATTTCTTATAGCACAATACATCCATATACTACAACTTGTTCAGCCATTCCCCAATTGATGGGTATTCCCCCAATTTCCAATTCAAAGAGATCTACATCATTTTCTGTAAATGCAACTGTCTCTTATTTGATTAAGAATACATCTCCAAAAATAATACATCTCCTACCCATAGTTATCAGGTATGTGATCTGTTGTAAGATAGTTTTCTCAACAAGTTTGACTGAGAAAGGAAAGAGAATGATAGCTTGAGCAAATAGTATGACCTAGTAAAGTTTTTTTTTTTTTTTTTAATATAGGAGACAAACATTTTGAAGGCAGTAGGGAAAGAACCATCAGATGGTGAAAGTTTGAAAATTAAAAAATAATTGAGAAAGTAACGTGCTGAAAAAGATAAGACGGAAAGGAACATATATAAAGAGGCTGGCGCTGGCAAGGAGAAAGGTCACCTTATTATGCGAAACTGAAGGTAAGGAAGAAAGTAAAGAACGATTTCAAGGGAGTTTGAGATGAAGAGAAGAGGAAAAGTGGGAGTTTATGGCAAATGGCTTCGATTTTCTCGGTAAAATAGGAGACAGAGTTTTCAGCTGAAAGAATGGGAAGAGAAGGTAGAGAGGCTTGAGGAGAGAAGAGAAAAGTTGGCATCGTTTCCATGAAAAGAAAGATCAGAATCAATCAGGAAAGGGGAAGAAGGTTGCCTGAGAACCCAGTTGAAGTTGGACAGCATGAATTTGTAGTGTTCCTAGTCATCATAGTTATGTGATTTCTCTAGCTCTGTTTAGTAGTATGTGAATAGGAACAAAGGCTCCTTTGGTGGGAATCCTGGACGAGGGCTTGGCAAGGAATGAGTAGTGATAGGACGAAGAGGCAAGACATTCAAGAGGGAGAAATCATTAAGACAATAACTACCCATAAAAAAAATGTAGGTCAAATAGAAAAACGCTTCTGGAACAAGGGATGCTAACAAATTCTCAGATGCTACTGGGGAAAAGGGCAAATTGAAGTAGGCTAGAGAGTGGGGGAACTCTTCTAGGAAATAGTCATGCAGTAGTTTCCCATTTGAAAAAATTATTTTTGCTATCTACATATTTGGCTCAGTTGTTTCCAAGATGCAGAAGTGCTATAGGTGCTGGCCACTAATTTCTATGCCTTCCAGCAAAGCCTCAGGAACAGTAGCCTTGTTTCATCTCTTGGATTAGGAAAGGCTTTCCACAGAAGATATCATATCTCCTGAGCTGACCTTGAAGTATGAGCAAAAATTATATAGAATCGAAGAAAAGAAACTAGAAGAAAACAAAAAAGAAACATTCCAAGAGAACATTGTGAATAAAGATATAAAAGTGGGAAAGTGAGGGGCATATTCAGGAAACAAGAAGTAATCCAGTTTGGCATGATTCAGTCAGTAAGATCTCTTAAAAATCATTCTGCCAAATGGTAAATAAGTAAAATAGGCTAGCAGCAGGGCAGGGCACAGGAGACTAGAGGCAGGAAGGCCAGCTAAAAGTTTGTCAAAATAATACAGGTGAGGAGATGAAGATGGATAGCTAGGTGGTACAATGGATAGAGTGCTGAGCCTGCAGTCAGGAAGACTTATCTTCCTGAGTTCAAATCTGCCCTCAGACCCTTACTAGCTATGTGACTCTGGGCAAGTCACTTAACCTTGTTTGCTTCATTTTCCACATCTGTAAAATGAGCTGGAGAAGGAAATGGCAAAGCACTCTAGCATCTTCGACAAGAAAACCCCACATGGAGTCACCAAAGTCAGACACAACTGAGAAAGAACTGAATCACAAAAGAGATGAAGAGGGCTTGGACTAAAGTGGTAGAAGTGGAAGTAAAGAAAAGGCAATGAATAAGATCCATTTTTTTATGGAAAAAAAGTAGGCAGAATTTTGTGACTTCCTGTGAAAGAAAAAGATATGAGCAAGAGAGATAAAAAAAAAAAAAGACTGGAAAATATGATGATGTCATTGACTAGAGAGAGAAGGAAAGTTAGGAGGGGAAGCTGATTTTGGGGTGGAGAACTGAATAATTAGTTCTGGCTTGGAATATGAAATTAGAGGTGATCTCAGGACATGTAATTCTTGTAGGCAGTTAGAGATCAAGGATAGGCGTTCCTAATCCTTAGTCTTTAGTCAGTATTTTCTTTAGATGGTAATCGTGAATTATTTAAATCAGTTTAAATAACTGTGTGAATATTATCGTAACTGAGAACATAGGAGATGAAAAGGACCTTGGAGACCATTAAGTCCAACCCATACATGAGCCTTGTTTGATGATCTCCAAGAGGGGAAACACTGTTTCTCAAAGCAGCCCATTCCTCTTGAGAGAGCTTTCATTATTGGGAAACTTTGCCTTACATCAAGCCCAAGACTGACTCTACAATTTCGACTGATATTTTGCTTGTTTTGTCTGCTAGGGCCAAATTTCTTCCTTAGCCCCTTGTCTTTTTCTAAATCTAAATATCATCCTTCAGTCACTTCCATCCAACACATCTTTTGTCATTGGGCAAATGGTTTTAATAGCAATTTCCAAATATTTCTTCCTCTTTTATACTATCTTATAATGTATCTCTCATATAATTCCTACCAAAAGAGACTGAGGAAAACTGGATTCAAGCCTTTAAGCCTATATAATAACAATGATATTTATTGAATATTTACTATGTGTTAAGCACTGTGCTAAGCATCTTAGAATGGTTTCAACTGATCTTCACAACAACCTTAGAAGATAGGTACAATTATGGTTATTATTTAGTCTTTTCAGTCGTGTCTGGTCCTGTGTGACCCCATTCTGGGTTTTCTTGGTAAAGATACTGGCGTGGTTTTCCATTTCCTTCTCCATTTTATTTATAGATGAGGAAACTGAAGCAGAGGTTAAATGACTTGCCCAGGATCACACAGCTAGTAGATATCTGATGGTCAAATTTGAACTCAGATCTTCCTGACTCCAGACCCAGTAGTCTAGTTATTCTACTACCTAGCTGTACTAATGTGTTAATGATTATTTTTCCTTTACATTTACATGATAGCTATTCAGTTGTTTCAGTTGTGTCTGACTCTTCATGACTCTATTTGGGCTTTTTTTAGCAAAGATACTAGAGTAGTTTGCAATTTCCTTATCTAGCTCATTTCACAGATGAGGAAACTGAGGCAAAAAGGGTAAAATGACTTGTGCAATGTCTTACAGCTAGTAAATAAATATCTTTGGTTGGATTTGAACTCAGGTCTTCTTGACTCCAGGAACAGCACTCTATCCACAATGCCGCCTAGCTGCTCTTTACAAGGTAGTAATAGGTCACATTTACATAGCACTTTAAAGTTTATAAAAGCTTTACGTATTTTTATTCTTACAATAACCCTGTGAAGTAGAAGCTATTATTATCCTCACATTTCAGGGGAAAAAGTTCAGAATCAAAAAATTAAATGATTTGTCCAAGATCAACCAGCATTTAAGGGTCTGAAGGAAGATTCAAATCCAGTTATTCCTGCCTCCAAAGTTAAAGCTCTATCCATTAAACTACACTGTCCTTTGATACTAGAAAAAAAGTACTGACTTTGCAGTCAGGAGGCCTGGGTATGAATTCTGACATCTGCCAGCATGTAACCTCTGAGCAAGTTGTATAACATCCTAAGTCTTAGCTTTCTCACCTTAAAAAATTAGGTTATAACAAAAATAGTATTTATTTTACAAGGTTGTTGTGATGATAGAATGAGATTTTGTATATGAAGTATTTTTCAAAGCTTAAAGCATCATACTAATATTAGCTATCATTTGTTTTTTAAAAAGAGAATTTAAGTGAAGCTCTTTACAAACATTAAAAGAATATATATTTCAAGTATTATAATTATTATTAGGAAATTGTGATAGCTGAAAAATTCAAAGATTCCTTTTTTTAAGAGACTAGGTTTCATAGAAATATTGTTTTAAGAATGACTTTGAGCAACTGTCATTTTAACCATTATAAAAACAAATTAAAAATAAAAAAAATATGAAAAAGATGCTATCTGCAACCAGAAAAAGAACTCATAAATATAAAGATGCATAGAATAATTTTGCACACAAACACACACACATATATATATACCTATGGGTATCTAATGGTAGCCATCTCTAGGGCAGTGGGGTAGAGAGGAAAGAAAAGAAGGAATAAAAAGGAAATTTGCTTGATGAATTGTTTTATATTTGGAGTAGAAAGTTGTACATGTTATATTTGGAATAGAAAGTTGCACATGTTATATTTGCAGTTTCAAAAAAAAAAAAGAAAGAAAGAAAGAAAAGAGACTAGATTTCCTTATCTTGCCCCCAGAGGAAGTACAGAGGTTACTTACAGCCCAATCACACTACTGATCAGCTCTGGAATTTTGACTCACTCCATTTTCAATCTAGGCTTGTTTTCCTTTCCTTGGGCAAATCCATGGCCCCCAAATTTCAGGAATTTACCATATTGATGTTGGACTTAGTGAAGACACTTGGTTGGTTTAGCTCACTGCAGCTTAGAACTCCTGAGCTCAAGAAATCCATCAGTCTCAGCCTCCTTGACAGCTAGGATTACTGACACATGCGATATTACCTGGTCTAGGACCATTTTGGAGTAAGATGATTCAGGTTCAAATCAGGGCTCAGTCCAGCACTTAATACTTGACCTTGGACTAGTTAATTTACTTCTCAGGGTCTCATTCTCTGTAAAGCGAGAGTATTGAATTAAATGATCTTTAATTTTCTGCCCCACTTTTTGACCCTAGGTACATGACAACTGAATGATCTGGGTCAATATTTAGTCTCTGACTTAGGGAAGATCCAAGTCCACTCTTCCTCAGATGGAAATATCTGATTAGTCTTTCTCCTTTATTTTCTGTGGAGTTCCTATGTTGCTTCATGGAAACACAGAGACTTCAAGTGTGGCCATCTTAACCCTGAGGTTCAAATAGCACTGGCAGCAACTCTTTGGGCTCCAAAATGCAAACACTCCCCTTGGACTGGTTTTTCCTTTCTTTCTCTGAGATTGCAGTATGAACTGTCTGTGAGGCCCAGTTCCTGAGAATGAAAACCTGTCTTCTGGGGTATGAGGCACCAGGACCACCTGCAGATAATGTTTATAAATTCAACATTAGAAACTGATTGATCTCACAATGGGACTGTGTAATATAAACATTTCATTATTCTACAAAAGAATATGCACAATACCACCTAAGGTACCTAAGAATAGGTTCTGAGTGGTTGAACATGGAAACCCTCCTTACAAATAATAGATATGTGGCCCTTTCAAGATATGTTAATGTCTGGAGTGACCCACCAAAGAAAAGGAAATTCAAAATTATGGGATCTTTGCAACCCCCTAGGCATAATAAGGTGAATTCAGGGCAGAACGTTGAGCCCTGGATTTCCTGGCTTTGAGGGTTAACCATGTTTTAACACAGGTTTGGAGCTTTGTTCCCCTTTGAGGTTGCTTACTTGGCAGTGTTAATTAAAAAAGGACACACCCAGGGGAATTTTATGAGGTGATAGGCTATAGTTCTAAAGGGAATAAAAATTTGCCAAGTAGGAAGTAAGCAAAAAGTGTGTGTGTCTGTGTGTGTGTCTGTGTGTGTGTGTGTGTGTGTGTGTGTGTGTGTTGGGGGGAAGAAGAATGGCACACTACCCGGGAAGAGGAAGAGAGAAGCCAACCTTCAGAGCATCACCAATAAACACTTTGGCAAAACTCTACCTGAACTCATCTATAACAACATCTGGATTTAATCCATTTCTTGGGGATCCATCTCAGGTAATAAGATCCAATCCATTACCTGTTTGTGGAACTCAAGAGACCATTTATAGGAAAGTCAATTTGAAAACATGATTTTTTTTCACCTGTAGCCAAGCTGATGCAAACATCTCTGCTGTGGGCCAACGCTGATCCAGTCTATTTTGGGGATTGCTGTGGGAGAAGATGAAGGTGGAGCATGTGTGTGAATTGCCAACTACGACTCCAGAGGACCCTTTGAAACCCCTCCCCAAGGTCGGCAGGATGAGAGCTGTTAGCAGGGAGCGAATGAAAAACATGTTCAAAAGCAAAGGATTATGTGTTTTATTTAGGCATAAACAAACTTCACACATTATTTAAATTTATGACCATCCGCCCCACTGGGATTGCCTCTGGGAGCATGTACGGGTTAAGATGCTACAAGCTCTTTCTATTGTAACTATATTGTACCAACTGCAGATGGTTACACATTTACAAACTAGAAAATAAACCCTTAACAAGGCTTCACCTCATTCTGAAGTAAAAGATTCAGATGTGCTTTTTGAACCAGGAGATGAGGCACAGAGAATGCCTTGTCAAAAAGAATACTTCCTGGAATACTGTATGGCCAACAGAGCATTGGAACTGCGTTTGAATCCCAACTTTGGCATCCACTTCCTGTATTCCCTTTGGCATTCCCTTTTATGTCTCTGATTCTCAGTTTACTCCTATGTAAAATGAATGAGTTTAACTAGCTGATTTTAACAGGAGTCTTTTTACTTGCATTTTTTCTTTGTTATGAAGTTGGTAATACCAGTAACAACTGAAATAGGCAATAATTTACATACCACTTTAAGATCTCATTTGAGTCTCACAATATGCTGTGAGGTAGTTGCTATTATCATCTCCATTTTAGAGATGAAAAAACCGAGAATGAGTGAAATAAGGCAATTTGCCCAAAGTCACAGAGCTAGAAAGTTTCTAAGGTAGGATTAGAACTCAGGTCTTTCAAACTCCTGGTCCAGTTCATGGTCCACTATACAAAACTGCCTTTTCTAATATGGAGGGTCACTATAACATTTTAAAAAGGAGACTTGAAAGAGTCCCTTGGGGAGTTAGGTAACAGTGGACAATTCCTGGATCTGGAATCAGGAATACTTGAGTTCAAATTTGGCCTTAGACACCTGCTACTTCTATGACCCTTGACAAGCCACTTAATCTCTGTTAAATTAACTTACCTCAGTTTCCTCATCTGTGAGATTGGAAGGATAATATTATAATATTACCCAGGGGTGTTATTAAGGTCAAATAAGATATTTGTAAAGTGTTTAGCAAACTTTAAAAAGTTCTATATAAACACAAGCTATTAAAAGTGTCTCCAAGAAAAAAAAACACAGACATCCATTCCTAATATCACTAATGAAAACATTGCTATTTTGTACTAATTGGATCCATCTAATCCAGTGAAAATAATACTATAGATTTTTTTAAAATTTAGCTTTATTATATCCAAATACTTGCAATAACATAACCTGTCCTTATAGAGGTTTAATGAAGTTCTCACAAATTGGTAAAAGTCATTGGTAAATACTCTCTGAATTATGTATATGTGTAAATATACGTATATATATATATATATATATATATATATATATATATATATATATATATGTGTGTGTGTGTGTGTGCCTCTATATGTCTAAAGCATATGAAGGTACTTAGACTATTTAAAGGTACCCATAATTCTTAATGTTCTTTCACATATTTTAAACATCAGTCTAAATGATTTTCCTTTTTTTTTTATTCCCGTAATGGTTGATTCTCTAACACTTGTTTTGAAGTAAGCTGACATAGATCTTAGACAACCGATCTTAGAGTCCATGAGACCTGACTTCAATTCCTGCTTCTGAATAGCTGTGTGACTTCAGGCAAGTTGCTTAACTTCTCAGGGTCCCAGCAGTTTTCCAAGACCATAAGTAGAGGGAAGTCTTTACTGGGAGTTGCCTACACCAAAAAAAAAAAAAAATCAAGGCTTTGGAAAGACAGCCCAAGCATTTATTAAAAGTTGACTATGTGACAGGTAGTGCGTTGTCAGCACTTGCAATACAAAAAAAGGCAAAAATAGTCCTTGGCCTCAACTTCATAGTCTAAGGAAGGAGGCAATAGGTAAATAATTAGGTATACACACACAATAAATATAAAAATAAATTGAGTTGAGGAAGATGTGAATTAGAAGCTCTAGGTGGGGGAGGGGATAGTGTTAGGCCTAGAGTCTAGAAGATCCAAGTTCAAATCCAACTGCAGATTAGCTGTAGGAACTTGGGCAAATCATTTAACTCTTATTTGCCTCAGTTTTCTCATCTGTAAAATGGAAATAATAATGATACCTACCTCTCATGGTTATTGTAGGGCTCAAATGAAACCATATCTGTAAAAAAAATAAAGGGGAAGGAAGGAATGGTGTTTAGTACAGTGCCTGGCACATAGTAGGACCTTAATGCTGATTCCTTTCCCTTCCCCCTCCCCTAATTGCTGCAGGGACTGGAAAAAGCCTTCTGCAGAAGGTGAAATTTGAGCCCAATCTTCAACGAAGCAAGAAGAGCAAAGAGGATAAGAGGGAGAGCATTCCAGCCCGGGATAGGGATGGGAGCAGACAATGCAAAGGTACTAACTGCTTTATAAAAAGTCACTTTGACAGCTCAATAGGCCATGGACTAGACAAGGAATAGTTGAGGAAGGGAGACTAACTAGGCATGAGAAAATGAGGACCTATACCGGGATGATGCCAATATCAGAGAAAAAGCCTTGGAATATACTATCATTTAGTAAGTGAGCTATGGATGTTTATCTAGAAAAAAGAGACTAAATAGGAAGAGTCAGAAAGGCAGAAAGAGAATGAGGGGTCCATGATGTTATGAAAACTCCAGGAGAAAATATATAGAAGAAGTGAGTGGTCAAAAGTGTTGAAAGCTGCAGAGGTCTGTAAAAATTAGAGTAAAGAATGAGAATAAGCATTGCATTTAGTAATTAAGAAACCATCAATAAATTTGAAGAGTACCATTTTAGTTGATTGGTGAAGATGACAGGCAGATTATAAAAAGTTACTCGCATCATCCAAACACAAAGCCCTGATTCAGAAAATGAGGCTGGTAACATGAGTAAATGGTGGGGGAGGGTGCTGAGTACAAGAAAGCAATAACTTGGACTAAGGGAAGTCCAAGAGCGAAACCCTAGAGGAAAAGGGTAACTCTAGAACATGTCTAAGTAGAACCTTCAATAATGCCCTGGCCGCAGGGAATAAAAACACACTTGGAAAAATAAAATAAGAAATATCAAAATCTTAAGGGAAATGACAGTTAGTTTAGAACAAACAATGTATCTTACCCAGAACTTGAACTTGCCAAATATTAGAATGGAGAAAACAGAAAGCAATAACTAGGAAACAATAAGAAATATTAAACCAAAACCAAAAAATAGAAGAAATGTAAAGTACCTGCAGGAAGAAAAACAGGAAAGAGTGTAAGTACCTGAAAAAAACTGAATAAAAGGAAAATTGATGAACATAGAAAAGGAGAAAATAGAAAAAAATAGTAGAAAATGTAAGTCAAGGAGAGACAATCTAGGAATCATGAGACTACTGAAAAATTATAAACAAAAAACCAAAAAGCCTGAATACTATATTTCAAGAAATTAGTATTGAAAACTGTCCGGATGCCTTAGAATAAGAGAGCATAGTAAAAATATAAAGAATACACCAGTCATTCTGTAAAAGAAAACCCAAAAGAAAAATTCATAGGAATTTCATATCCAAAAGTAAAGATACTCCAAGTGTAGTGCCAATGTGATATTCACAGCACCTATGACAGCTATGAATATGCTGGCATAATTCTGAATCACAAAATATGACAGACCCTCCACATGGAAGACAGAACCAAAATAATTATTTAAACACAAGAAAGCCAAATCCCGACACCAGAAAGCCAAACCCATCATAGCAACAGAAATCTATACACAATAACAGTGCAAGGGGCACCACCATCCCCAAGCCTTCCCCTTGCTGTGACCTTCCCATAAACAACACTCACAGCTTGCTGCCTGCTTCCTCTCTCTCTCAGCTTTAACTGCTGCATCCAACCTCCTCTTAGCTCTGCTTCACCCTTTCCTGCTCCACCCATTGAGCAAGCTTTTACCACCACAGACTCATGTGACTAAGACTTTCGTGTGACTCCAGCAGGTCATATGGACCTACTAATGGATGGGAAAGATCTTCCCATTATGAAAAAAAAAATACATTAACAACACACTAAGTCAAAACAAAATAATGTATGAAACCAAAAAGAAAGAGTTGAAGCATTAAAGAGACAGTAAGGATTATACAAGTCTTGGTGGCTCCCACCATAAAAGATAGTAAATCTTGGAATATCATGATCTAATTGTTGTTCTTCATCCTTCATCTTCAGAGAGAACTAATGTTATCACAGGGTGACATCCTGATTTAATTATGAATTGAACTTAATCGAGGCAGAGTTGCACAGTCATCAGCTTCACTCTCTTTCAGAATCTTGCAAGTCCAGTGGCAAGACACAAGTAATGATGACTGGCAATGGCCCTGAACGTAGTGGATGACATTGGTGTCTTTGATGTCTGATCAACATCTAAGTGTTCCATAATACCTGCTTTAGCCACTTACAAGACCTTTGGAATAAATTGTTCCCATCTGTTCATTCTGCCTAGGACTCTTCACATGCTTAAGGTAGACATCCTCCTACCTCCCCAGTGAATTTGAGGCCTGTCAGTTATCCTCAATCTGGTTTAGCCCATCTGCCGAGATGATTCAGGAAGGAAAAGATAAAGGCATACAACCAAGAATAATTTATCTAATAAAACTGACTATAATTCTACAGGGGAAAAAAACAAACAAACAGATCTTCAATGAAATAGAGGACCTCCAAGAATTCCTGATGAAAAGGCCACAGCTAAGTAGAATATTTTTAATACTAACACCAAGATCAAGACATGTGATGAAACAAAAGAGACTAAACAATGATGGATTCTTTACATTCTAATAGGACTAGGGAAATAATTGTCTTCCTAAGATGCTAATCTTTTTAAGGGAATAGAAAAAAATAGATAAGAGATAGGTAAAGGGCTTCTGGGGTGGTGATTTTATGTTTTTATTGTCTTAGGAGATGACAAAGTGGCACATAAAGGGGAATAGCCTGGGGAGGAAAGGAAAAGAAAGGGGGACAAAGAATTTATATTATTTCATAAAATGTTGGGTTGTTGTTTTTCATTCTCTAAGAGGAGCAAAATAACATCACCATGATAAAGTGAAGTTTCAATGTATATGACTGTGGCTGATATAAAGAGCTTGGAATGCTCTACCACAGATTGGGCACAGATAATCCATGTGAACATTTGGGGTAGTTATTCCAAATTTGTACATGCTAATTCTGAATGATCTTATGCCAGTGTCTCTCCATGTCTCACAATCAAATCCAAAGTTCTTGAGAGAGACTTTGAGAGTGTCTTTGTATCACTTCTTCTGACCACTATGAGATCACCTGTCCCATGCATGTTCTCCCAAGTGTACATTTTGCATTTGAACAACATGGCCAGCCCATTGGAGTTGTGATCTCTGAAGCTGAGTTTGAATGCTTGGCAGTTTAGTTTGAGCAAGGACCTCAGTGTCTGGTACCTTATCCTGCCAGGTGATCCTCAGAATCTTCCAAACACATTCAAATGAAAACAATTCTGTTTCCTGGCATGGTGCTGGTGGACAGTCCATGTTTCACAGGCATACAACAATGAGGTCAGCACAATGGCTCTGTAGAGTTTCAGTCTGGTAGTCAGTCTAATACCTCTCCTCTCCCAAACTTTTCTTCAGAGCCTCTCAAACACTGAGCTAACTCTGATAATGCATGCTTCAACCTCATTGTCAACGTGTACATCCCTGGAAAGTACACTCCCAAGGTAAGTGAACTTATCCATTAAAAACTTCTACATTTGTTGTAACCGATGGTTCCATGTATAAATAGTGTGGTGGTGGCTGATGGAGCACCTGTGTTTTCTTGGTGTTAATTATTAAGCCAAAATTAGCACAGGAGGCAGAGAACTGATCCATGCTTTGTAGCATCTCAGCTTCAGAGGCTGCATTGAGTGCACAGTCATCTGCAAACAGAAAATCATGCACCAACACTCCCTCTACTTTGGTGTTGGCTTGTAGCCTTTTAAATTGAAGAACTTACCATCAAGTTAACCTTGATGCCATGTTCATCCTCACTGAAAGCACTTGATGACATGGCTGAAAACATCATGCTAAAAAGCATGGGAGCCAGCACACAGACCTGTTTCACCCTATTGATGACTGGGAAGGCATGAGAGCATTGTGCATTATATAGAACCTGGTCTAGCATGCTGTCATAAAATTGATGTACAATATTGATGAATTTCTCTGGACAACCAAATTTTGACATAATTTTCCATAAGCCCTCATGATTAACAGTGTCAAAGGCCTTGGTTATATCTACAAAGGTTGTGTACAGATCTCTTCTGCTCCTGGCATTTCCCTTGGAGTTGTGGGGCAGCAAACATCATATCAACTGTTCCTCTGCCCTTTCTGAAGTCACGCTGGTTCTCAGGTATATCCAGGTGAAGGATCAACCTATTAAGGAGGACTCTAGCAAGAATCTTGCCAGCAGTGACTAAGAGAGAAAATGCCCTGTGATTGTCATAAGACAATCTATTCCCTTTTCCTTTATAGAAATGGACAATGGAGGCATCCCTGAACTCCTGGGGGATAACCTCCTCCTGCCATATAACCTGGATAGCAAAACGGAATAGAAAGCAGAATCCAAAAGTATGTTTTTTACAAGGAGCAAGCTTGAAAAATACAGATTTATACAGAATTAAAAATAAAGGTTGAAGCAAAATTGGAAAATTTGGGAGCAAAAGATGTGTGAATTTGTGGCAACTAGCAGGTGATTACTAAATGCTTAATGACTTGAGTTGTCTACTTTTTTGTTATAAAGCCTTTATTTTCCTTTTTTTTCTAAATTTGAGTAGGAGAATTGGAATGGAGAGGGGAGCTAGAAATAGAGAAAGGAAGGAAGGAGGAAGGAAGGAAGGAAGGAAGGAAGGAAGGAAGGAAGGAAGGAAGGAAGGAAGGAAGGAAGGAAGGAAGGAAGGAAGGAAGGAAGAGGGGTGGGAGGGAGGAAGGAAGGAAGAAAGGAAGAAAGAGAGAGAGAGAAAAGAGAAAGGAAGGGGAAGGAAAAAAGGAAGGAAGGAAGATGCCATCATTGAAATATGTTTTTGAAATGCATAGAAATGAACATAAAATCCAGACAGAATCATAGATATCCAGTATAGCTTTGAAAATAACATTAAATTAATTATATTCTCCAAGAGCAAATACTACATAACAGAGACTTGTGGTTTCATGTACAACTCTCTCTAGTCTATTGTGATTATAGAAGTGCTTATTTTGATTAATTTTTTGTAAGATCAGAATTTTTTTAACAGGAAAAAATACGAAGGTAGGAATAGAAGTCAAAAGGGATAGGAATCAAGAGCACAAGTATAGAAGCTAATTTTGGTAGGAAGGAAACCTCCTTCCTCAGAGGCTGGAGCAAAGTCTAGGAGAGTAGGGAGAGACATCAAGAGACTTTGAGGTAAAAAAGTAGAGAGACATTGGAGCTCTTTTCATGTATCTTCATTTCCTCTATAGAATAGGAGGCAACATCTTCCATTAAAGGCAAGGCAGGGTGGATTAAAGTCATCATTATGTAATAGCACCAGACTTATAGTTAGGATGACACATCTCCATTTCCCCTAAGCTCTAACTGAAATTTAGCATTTCCTCCAATTACTTAAAAACATTCTCAGAATAGTCCATAGGCTACATCGGACTGGCAAAGGAACTGATGAGACACACACACACACACACACACACACACAGAATCCTTTCAGTCTAAAAGGAAACAATCTTTTGAAAATTTTGCCAGCAGGATTGCAATGCTTCTCCTCTTCCTCCTCCCTCCTGCTCTCCCTGACTCTTACTACATGACTGGCCCATCTTTCTTCCCAGTCCTGTAGGCCTTTGATGATGTCTTTTACCCCACGCTCACAAAGTGATCATTGTTGATAAAGAACTATGGTCACTTATCCCTTCCATACATCTTTCTGTTGCCCTTTGGATCAGTTGCAATGTTGATTGTTCTGAAATTACAGTTACATGATTTACCTGAAGAGTCTTCAAATTAGGCAGAAACAAACAAACAAAATATGCTCTGGGGACCAGGAGCAGCCCAGGAATAATGAAAGTGCCGTCCAATTTCCTAAGACAAATTAACTTATTTTATTCCTCCAGTGCTGTTCTGGGCCCACCTCACTGTACATCCGTAAAACGAAGGGAATTTTATAGGAAAAGGGTAGATGGTGGATGATACAGTAATGCCAAATATTTTAATACTGGAAGTAGTTTTTTTTTTTTTTTCCTCTGGAATTAAAATACATATATCATATCAAATTTATCGTATCTACATTTGCAGGAAATTGTTTCACTCAACTATGCTTATTTGTTCTAAAAGTTTTCCTTTTGTTTTTCTTTTAAAATAACAATTGCTTGTTAATTTAATTTTTTTTTGTTTTATAAAAAGTGGAAAAAAGTTTGTATCTATGTATTTATCTCCAAATTCATATGTATCTCTGAAGACGAATGTGAGGATATTTTTCTTAAAAGACTTTTAGGAAAAACTTTGTAAAGATTTTGCCAGAAACAACATTTTATGCCACTAGATTAAACAGCTTTCTAAAATGTAGGAAGAAGTTATAAATGGATATGCTGGCAGAAACTTTTGGAGGACTGCTTGTGGACTTGGCTCAAGGCATATTAATGAGGTTAGATAACATGCCACTCTTTATGATGATCATTTACAGTGCATGAACTGGTAATCTGAATTTTCTAATGTATATCTTCCAAGAGTTGTAATAATTCTAGAATCTTGGGTAAATTTGCTTGAGTGGAGGATTCTGGGAAGGAACATCAGATTTTAAGGCACAAGGTCTTGTGGGTAATGAGATCCTTGGTAGTGGAAAGCACATTTCAGGGGGAAGGAGGAGTCCAGGGAGAGGTGAAACAGAATGGGGTTGGGTTGGGCTAGAAGGAATTTACCTGGAATGTAGCTATTAGGAGACGAAGGGAACAGGAAATCTAGTAGCTTCCTATTTTAACTAATTATTCTTGTTAGCTAGGTGCTAAGCTCAGCTGTTTTCTACCAATTGAAGGAATATAAGCACCTTCTAAGTGTCATCTACCTGGGAGCAAAGCTCCAGTTGACCTGCCCTGAATGTGGTTCTTGATCTTCCCATTCTCAGTGAATACCAAAACATATTCTTTATCCAATCTTAGTAAAACTTTATATTCCAACCGGCAGAATGAATGCATGTAAGGTTTTTGAGATCAGGGACTATTTTATTTTTTGGCTTTGAATTTCCAGTACCTAGTACAGTGACTGGCACATAAGCATTTAATTAATGCTTGATTAAATAATAAAAGGATTTTAACTAAACAGTTAATTAAAAAGATCAAAATTGACTCTGGAGTCAGAGGTTCTGGGTTCAAAAGCACCTCTGACATTTACTGCCTGTGTGACATTGGATAGTATACCCTCTCTGGCCTTAAGTTTCTTCACCTGAAAAATGGTGGAGGGAGTTGGTGATCCCTCTTTAAGGTCCCTTCCAGCTCTGATGTTGAGATCAATGACATACTTTGTGCTAAGCAAATATAAAGCTTATTTGAAATAGCCTATATCTAGTTCTTCAATAAAGATTGCAGTCAGTTTGTAAATTAAGGCAAATCTTCCCCACCCTCATATTCGGGAAAAGAGTGCATTAGCTGCAGGCCAGACCTGAGTTGAAGGCATTTGTAGGCATCTGAAACATTATTCCAAGTGTCTATGGTGCAGTCCGCTCATCCACATATGCCTTTTCCTGAAGTTTTCATTCTGATCAAAGAAGTCTTATCTTAAAACAAACAGAAAAAGAAAGGTAATTGATTTTTAAGTGCTTGTCAGGTAAAACCTTTAAGTTCTCTCCCTGGAACCCTTACTGAGCTGTGTAGATGTTTTATACAAAGGCTAGGTTCTTCAGGGTTCAAGGGAAAGGAATTGCTAGTGGAGTTTATCTGTCAGAGCTCCACTTTGTTGCCTTGGCTGCTCCTGCTAAAGTGTGTTGCAAAAGAACTGAAACATGTTAGGTAGTAAGTAGGATAGGATCCAGGTGGCTTGGACCTGAGGGGATCCCTTCCTTCAGAGTCAGAGATGTTTGACTGTGTCTGTGGAAAAAGCGTCCCAGGGCCCTCCTTACAAAACAAACTACAAAAGGAGATATGGAAGGAGGATGAGGAGGTGTGCAGGGGTTGGGGGATGAGAAAGGGCACACACCTCAAAGGATCATCTATGGGGAGAAGTTTGTAGCCTCTGCTTTTAAAGGTTTGGGACCAGAGTTTCTTTAGTTGAGAACAACTCCAAATAAGTAATCCCAGCGTATTTGCTTGGCAAAACAGAAGAGGCCAGGGGCTCCTCTGGAGGACATCAGCGTCACTGAAGAGGGTTAGATTATAGAGAAAAGTTATTGCTGGCTAGGATGTGAGCAGGGGCAGCATTAGTATCCAGGAGACCTGATCTCAGGAGTAACCTGGGCTTCACCAAGCTCTGTGTCTAACATGTTATTATTATTGAGCAGAGTAGAAAGCAGAAGAAACCTGCACCATGAGCTCTCTCTCTCTCTCTCTCTCTCTCTCTCTCTCTCTCTCTCTCTCTCTCTCTCTCTCTCTGCATGTGAGAGGCAGACAGAGATAGAGAACACAACAGAGACAAAGAAATCCAGCTGCAAACATACTATATAAATAAATGTTTTAATAGTCTGAAAATGTTTGCAGCCTTCATTTTTTAAAACATCTGCTCTGGCATTAGTCATGCATTTCTTCCAGTAATAATTAGTAACTACATTCATGTACATCACTCAGAACATGCTCTTGTGATTTCTGCAGATTCCAGGGAGGCTTTCCCTCAGAACTCCTTAGGAACCATGTCTTTTTCTTCCTTGAGGTGTGTGATCCCCTTGAAAAGAAGAGAAGGGAAAAGAAGCCAGAGAAGTTACTTGCAAGTGCGTATGACCTAGTGCAACAAGAACTTGATTTAAGCATGAGAAAATAATTTATTAAGCAATATAAGAATAATCACAGGTTGGGAAGGCAAATTGAGATCATTTGGTTGATCCTTCTGTCTTTAGGTAGGACCTAAGGATGAGTATAAGATGAAAAATTCTACAACCTTCACTAGTAACCTCTTCTTTTAGTCTTAATACATTCTACCTTACATCTAGGATTAGAGAATGTCAAATTCAATAGAACTTAGGGATCATCCAGTCCAATCTCTTCTTTTTAAAAGAAATTTTGTTTTTAATTTATAGCATAAAACAAGAAATTTTATAACATAATACAATAAAAATGATGATTGTACATGAAAGTGCAAATCTACTATGGACAACCTGCCATTTCTTCTAAATAAACAACACAATTAACATGTAAATTTCTTTCTTTTTCTCTCTCCCTCCACCCCCACCTTAGAGATGGTTACCATTAGACACAAATAGGCATATATAGGTAAAATTATTCTATACATACTTCTATTTATCAGAGTATCTTTCTTCCTATGTCCTTTAGAGTTAATTTGGAGATTAATAGTAGACATAATAACTTTCTCAAAGTTGTTCTTAGAACAATATTACTGTTACTGAATACAATGTTCTCTTGCTTCTATTCATTTCACTCTTCATTATTTCATGTAAGTCTTTCTATGTCTTTTCTAGATCATTGAGCTGTTGATATGTTATAGTAAATTAGTATTTCATCACAATCATATACCACACCTCTTGTTCAGCCATTCCCCAATTGATGGGCATCCCTGAAATCGCCAGTTCTTTGCTACCACAAAGAGAACTGCTATAAACATTCTAGAACATATAGATTATTTTCCTTTTTCCTCTAATCATCTTTGGAAATAGACATAGTAGTGGTTTTGCTGGGCCAAAGGGTATATAAATCTTTTAAAAACTCTTTGAGCATAATTCCAGTTTGTTCTATAAAATGGTTGGATCAGTTCACAGTTCCACCAATAATGAATTAGTGTCCCAATTTTTCTGTATCCTCTCCAAAATTTGTCACTTTCCCTTTCTATCATTTTAATCAATCTGGTAGGTATAAAGTGATATCTCAAGGTTGTTTTAATTTTCATTTCTCTACTTAATAATGATTTAGAATATTTTTTATATGACTATAAATTATTTTGATTTCTTCATTGCAAAACTGCTCTTTGACCATTTATCAATTGGGGAATGACATATTCTTATGTATTTTTTTTTTGCACTGAATGTGGTGACTTTATTGATGGTACACAATACAGGACTCTAGGCTTCTCCCCCCTACTACAGGGGTGTATTGGGACAAGGATGTGAATGGGACATGGTATCCCCAGTACAGGAACATAAGTTAGGAATGTAGGCTCCCCAGTGGTGGAACTCCTCTTTTGACTGGGGATGAAGATCCATGGCTTTCCACTTTACTCCTTGGAGGCCATGTAGACCATGAGGTCCACTACATGGTTGCTGTAACCATACTCATTGTCATACCAAGAAATGAGCTTGACAAAGTTGTCATTGAGGGTAATACCAGCGCCAGCATCAAAGGTGGAAGAGTGAGTGTTGCTATTAAAGTCACAGGACACAACCTGGTCCTCTGTGTAGCCCAAGATGCTCTTCAAGGGTCCCTCTGATGCTTGCTTCACCACTTTCTTGATATCATCATATTTGGCAGGTTTCTCCAGGCGGCAGGTGAGATCCACAACAGATACGTTGGGAGTAGGAACACGGAAGGCCATGCTTGTGAGCTTCCCATTCGGTTCAGGTATGACCTTGCCTACAGCCTTAGCAGCACCAGTGGAAGCAGGGATGATGTTCTGGGCAGCACCACGTCCATCACGCCTCAGTTTACCAGAGGGGCCATCTACTGTCTTCTGGGTAGCAGTAATGGACTATAGTCATGAGTCCTTCCACAATGCCAAAGTTGTCATGAATGACCTTGGCCAAGGGGGCCAAGCAGTTAGTAGTGCAGGAAGCATTACTGACAATCTTAAGGGAATTATCATATTTCTCATGGTTCACTCCCATCACAAACATTGGGGCATCAGCAGAAGGGGTAGAGATGATGACCCTCTTGGCTCCACCCTTCAAGTGAGCCCCAGCCTTTTCCATGGTGGTAAAGACTCCAGTGGACTCTACAACATACTCAGCTCCAGCATCTCCCCATTTGATATTGGTGGGATCCCTCTCCTGGAAGATGGTCATGGCTTTTCCATTGATCACCAGCTTCCCATTCTCAGCCTTGACAGTGCCCTTGAACTTGCCATGGGTGGAGTCATATTGAAACATATAAACCATGTAGTTGAGGTCAATGAAGGGGTCATTGATGGCCACCATGTCTACTCCACCTGAGGTGAATGCAGTCCTAGTCACCAGGCACCCAATACGGCCAAATCCATTGACTCCGACCTTCACCATGTTGTTTCTGGGATGCGACTGAAGTAGCAGATCCTGGCACTGAGCTTGGGAGAAAAGCCGAAAGCCTATTCTTATGTATTTGACAAAGTTGTTTGTTTATATATATTTAGATATGAGACCTTTATGTAATAACTATTTATAAAAATTTTTCCAATTTTCTACTTTCATTCTAGTCCTGTCTATATTCACTTTATTCATACAGTCTTTTTTTATTTAATGTAATCAAAAATGTCTATTTTATACTTAAATTTGTTCTCTATCTTGTTTATTCATAAATTATTCACCTATCTGTGTCTGATAAGTAATATGTTCCATATTCTAATTTTCTTGTAAAATCTCTCTTAATATACATATCATGTATCCGTTTTAACTTATCTTGGTAAGTGGTGTGAGATATTGTTCCATGACCAGTTTCTGCCATACTGTTTTTCATTTTACAGATATGGAAACTGAGGCCCAGCGACATGATGAGGCTTATCTTAGATTAAAAAAGTAGTCAGTAGTGGAATGAGGACTACACCCTAAAGTACCTGACTCCAAATTCAGCATACTTTCCATATTCCACTGCCTAAAAGTGTTGTGCAAAGTATTTTGTAAACTGGAAAGTACAATGTGTCTTAGCCAATATAGTGTAGTAAAGAAATTGTTGACCTTGGAGTCAGAAGAAAGACTTGTGCTGAAAAGATTATTAGGGCTTCTCATCCATTTCCAAAAAAAGAGGAATAAATGCTTTCTAAATGAATACTTATCAACACCCCCATGCCACTAAAAGGCAAAAGTAAACCCCAATACACAAATCACATATGTTCCAGTGGGATTTATTGAAAGATTTATTACAGAGATGAATTACAGCCAGCTGGCTCTCAGATGGATAGTGAGTCCAAAAAAATGCCAAAACCTGCCAAGAACTTCTCAGGTACTTCCCAAGGATGTCCCACTCCTCTGTACTTGCTGTTTCTCTTCCAGAGTTCTCTTCACACTGATGTAAGTACCAGTATCTGTGTCAAGGTCAAAGGATGAGTCTTGGTAAATCAACAATGAAATCTGAGACTCTATTTCCTTTACTTATATAGGATAAAAGGTCTACTTCTGACATGACTGCCTATCAATAAAGGCTTTAGGCTTCAAGTGTTCTTGATTATTCAGAGCATTAATTTGTAAGGCTGTGAATACCTGAAGTTATGGACTTCCCCAAAATGCTTTAGGCTAAGGCTAGGGTGATGGCCATAAACTTCTTTCATTATTGTTGTCTCCTTCTCCTTTTCCTCTTCCTTTTCCCCTTTCCCTCCTCCTCTTCTTCCTCCTCTTCCTCTTTCTCCCTTTGCTTCTTCTTTTCCTCCTCCTCCTCCTCCTCCTTCTTCTTCTTCTTCTTCTTCTTCTTCCTCTTCTTCTTCTTCTTCTTCTTCTTCTTCTTCTTCTTCTTCTTCTTCTTCTTCTTCTTCTTCTTCTTCTTCTTCTTCTTCTTCTTCTTCTTCCTCCTCTTCTTCCTCCATAGAGCTCTATAGGACCAGTATAGGAAAAGTTAAGACCCTTAGAAAGGATTTTATATATATCAGGTAGAGAGAGAGGGAGCTGATTTAAAGTGACACCTCTGGCAACATAAACCCAAGGCAAAATTGTGCCTATAATACTAACACTGGTAACCTGATACCAATGCCAAGTAAAAGTTTTGCAGGGGTAGGGAATCTGCTGCCTTCAGGCCACATATGGCATTCTAGGTCCTTTTGACTGAGTCCAAGTTTTATAGATAAATCCTTTGTTCTGGGAAGTTTGGATTCAGTCAGAGCATTGCACTGGAGGACCTAGAGGGCCACATGTGGGCTCCAGGCAGTAGGTTCCCCAGCCTTGGAAAGTTTTCCCCTCCATTCATGACTCTGCAGTGGTAATGTGTCCTTCTTGACTATCTATTTCTTTATCTATTATTATTATATTATAATTAATATACTTTATAATATGTGCATTTAATTATGTACAAAATGTGTATTTCAATATATAATTATTATAATTAATGCATTGCTATAAATATATTAGTAATATATAATATAGAGGTATCTACATAGTAAATAATAACTCATATTTATATGGTGCTTTCAGGTTTAGGAGTGACTTTGTATACATTAACTTACTTGATCCTCACAACCCTGCTACTAAGAGAAGCCCCAAGGCTCTTTTCTATGGCTACATTCCTGGGTACTTGAATCACCTTCTCCCTTTCCATTTCCTAAACCTCTTTTCTTATTTTTAGTAGTCAGAAAGCAGCACACTCAAGTCAGTCTCATTCAGGATACCAAAAGTGCCTGATGGGAAGTAAGAATATGATGTACCTACTGGTCCATGATCACAGGAACACAGACTCATTCTAGCATCTAGCACAAAGTTGGTCAAGCCAACCCAAGAGCCACATCTCCAGTTTCTTCAGGTTGAACACCTCTGTCCATGAGTTCAGTATATTCTACTTTGGCCATAAGCACAACTAAAAGCATGAGGAATTCTCCCCTTTGATTTGGGTTGAATATCCCTAATTTGATTTAATTCCATCTCTTTCAATTGACTTCAGGCTAGGCCAAGCCATCTTGTTCAGTTCAATTCAGTTCAGTTCAGTTCAATGCACTTAAATTCAACAAGTCTTTTCCTTCCTGATTCTGGGAAGTTTGTGTCTCTCTTGCATCTTCTCCTGTCTTACCATTGGTTGAGACCTCCTGTCCATCCATAAAATCTCTTCTGATCATAGTTCTCGTGTCTAAAAGGATTTCTCCTCTCTAGCTACCATTTGATCTTCTGTTTTTCCAAAGATGATACACACTGAATATCTCTTGGAAGAGACTGAGAGATACCTCCTACTTACCAGTGAGCAAGTTGGAATTTAACAACTAGTCATTATCACAAAATCTCTAAGTTGGAAGGGGACCTCAGAGGTCATTGGGTCCAACCCTTAGCCCTAGCAGAAGTATTCTTTCTATAAAAGTTTCACTAAACGGTCATCCAGCCTCTGCTTGAAGACCTCAAGTATTAGGTAACTAAATAGTTCCTAAGGTAATTAATTCAACTTTTGGACAGCTTTAATTATTAGAAAGTTTTTCCTTTTATCAAGCCAGAAATCTGCCTTTTCACAACTGCTATCCACTACTTCTGGCTTTGCCCTCTGGGGCCAAGCAGATCTGACAAGTCTAATGTGAGAGATGGCCAGACTTAACAGCAATGTACGATACCAAAATCTAGGTCTGCTAGATTAATTAATTAATTAACCCCTAAACACAAGGAGAAGGGACTACCTAAGAACTGAGGATATAGAATTGTAAGATATCCAGGTATGGAATAATGCCTCACTTGCACAGAGTAGTAGAATAATGCTGTGGCTGATCATAAGATATAGAACTAACTATCCTGAAAATGCCAGAAGAGAAGAGAGAGCCATGTGACACACTTTCTAACTCTAGATAAACCAAAAGGAAAGCTTGGGAACCACAAATGGACTTCCCAGAAAAAATGTTGCCTTGACAGCAGCCTAATACCAGTGAGATAATTATTGCTGTGGCTGGGATGGACTGGTTTTCTTAGCTGTGGCCCTGTGCTAATGACTTATTTTCTTAACAGATTAGATTACTACTTTCGGATTAGATGCTACACTCAGAATTTTTAAGAACAGCCATCTCTTTGGATAAAACTTATTCTTCCTGAGAAGATTTTAAGCTCCCTGAAGACAGGACTTGAATTACCTTTTATCCTTTGTCCCTTGTGCCTAGAACAAGGCAACTTTGTGGAATTGAATAGAATTGCCTTCAATAATGCTTAGCTATGATCTTGCCCACGGCACCATGGAGAATTAACAAGTTCCCCAACCTCTGATAGTCAGCACCTGCTTGCACAGAAAGGTCATGATGGGAAATGATCGAGTGTTCTCAGAAGCAGAGAATCTGTTGATTCTGGACACCTATTTCCAACACAGACTCTTTGCTTGGGTGTAGACATTCTGGCTCCCATGTAGCAAAGAGCCTGGGCACAGAAAGACACATTGCATCCCCAGGAATACTAGTCACAACTCCCCTGACTGTTCCCAGAGTGAAATCAATCATTGGAACACGTACAAAGAATAAACCTAGGGCTGCCCAGCCACTCCCACAGCTTCACCTAGCTTTTTTACGCACCATCTCTCTGCAAAGCCACACAATATTAACAGTCAGCTTGTCCCAAATATGCCAGTGGTATTCATCTGTCTGCTTGCCTTTATTATCTTGCCTAGAGCAGACCCCTAAAAGAAATGCTGATAAAATCAACTGGCTGCAACCCAGGTACTCTCTCAGCTCTCTCCAGCATGCCTCTGAGGTACTGGAGGGTTTGAGTGGGAAGGGATTATCTAATTTAATCTCCTCATTTTATAGACCAGGAACCTGTGGCTCAAAAAGATAAAAATGATTTACTTAAAATCACCACAGTAAGGATGAATATAACAGATTCAGAGCTGGAAGACCCCTAAGAGGTCACTTTGTCATACCCTTCATTTTATACAATGATGGCCCAAGGGGCAAGGGAAATCCAATGACTTATCTGAGGACACACAGATTGTAAATAGCAGAGCTGAGATTCAAAGCCAAGTACTCTGCACCCAGTGCAGTTCTTCTCACTGTATCAATCTGCCTGTAATCCACACATGCTCTCTTCCCTTCTCAAGCCCTCCCTCACCCAAAACAAAGCCAAGTGCAAGTCATGTCATCATTTCTCTGATGGCGTGGTCTTCTTCGGCAGCGAAGGACGAACACAACCTTCCCTTTTCAGCAACCTCTTCTATTTCTTTGCATTTAATATTGTAGCACTCCCTGGGGGGAAAGGAGTGTGGTATGGGATGTTCCAGAAGGACTAGCAGCTCTGGAGGGAGGGCTCACCAAGCATTTTTCAGGGCTGCTTAACCAGCCTGGTGTCTACCTATCACTCCCAGCTTTCTCCTGTGGCTCCAAGAAACTGACTGCTGGGAATGAACAGAAAAAACCTATAAACATATACCTGTCCTCAATCAACTTACATTTTAATGGGATGTACAGAAATAGATATATACAATATACATAATGAATTGATCAGAAGGGTGACCTTAGAGTCAGCTAGGTGTTTCAGTGGATGGAACTCTGGGCCTGGAGTCAGGAGGATCTGAGTTCAAATCCAACCTCAGGCACTTATTAGGTGTGTGACCCTGGGAAAATCACTCAACCTCTCTTTGCCTTAATCCACCAGAGTAGTAAATGGCAAACTGTTCTAGAATGTTTGCCAAGAAAACCCCATAGACAGAGTGGTCCCCAAGGTTACAAAGAGTTGGGCATTCCTGAACAACAACAAACAACCTTAGAGGGAAAGACACTAGTGTCTGGAGGCACCAGAAATAGTCTCCTATAAACAAGAGTGAGGTGTATAAACAAATAATTGAGCACAGCATACAGACCATGAATGATTATAGGAAGCATAGCTTCCAAACAGATGGTACTTAAAGTTAAAAATACATGCTGGATCCGTCCTCTGGACTCCCCAACTCACATTCATTGAATCATGTGGCCACATAGTGTCTCCTCTCAGAAGGGTTCACATTGAGTCTCCCTATCTCAGAGACTAAGCAGTTTAATGTCAACCACTGACTCTGGCTGTCTCTCTGGACATGCTCTCTCCCCTCATCTCCACATCCTGGATTCCTTCAAGCTTCAGCCAAAATGCCACCTCCCTCAAGAAGCTTTTTCCTAGTCCTTCCTAATTTTAGAGCCTCCCTTAGAGATTTGTTGCTACTGTTCAATTGTTTTCAGTCATGTTTGATTCTTCATGACTCCTTTTGGGGTTTCCTTGGCAAAGATACTGGAGTGCTTTGCCATTTCCTTCTCCAGTTTATTTTACAGATGAGGAAACTGAGGCAAACAGGGTTAAGTGCTTTGCCCAGAGTCACACAGTTAGTAAGTGTCTGAGGTCACATTTGAACTCAGATCTTCCTAACTCCAGGCCTGGCATTCTATCTACTTTGTGACCTAGCTGCCCTCTTTAGTTTATCCTATATACATCTTGTTTGCACATAGATATTTGCATTTTATCTCTCTGAATAGAATGGAAGCCCCTTGAGGACTCAGACTTTGTATCTTCAGAGTTTAGTACAATGCCTGGCACAGAGTAGATGCTTACTAGATGCTAGATGACTGATTAACTCTCTGACCAGTACTAGAGATTCCCCATATCTATACTTGAAACCAGTGGGGCATGTTTAGTGTTTTTCTGTAATTTTACAGAATGAGACTAAACCTCATTTTTATTTTTTCTGAGAACCCAGAAACAGATGTGGAATCTACCTCCCTAATCCTCTCCCCTCACCATTCCATTCATTCTTATACATAAGAAACACTGGGGTAGGTTATGAAGGGTTTTGAATGCTAAAATATAGGTTTTTGTATTTGTTTGGAGACAAAAAAGAGCCATGATGTGTTTGCATCTCTGCTTTAGGAGAGTTACTTTGGTAGCTGAATGAAGAATGATTTGGAGTGCGAAGAGACTTGAGACAGGCAGACTCACCAGCAAGTTATTGTCGTAGTTAAAGCACAAGGTTAGGAAATCCCATGGCAGTATAGTGGCACTACCAGAGGAGAGAAAAGGACGTTTTGGAGAGATGTTGCGAAGTGAATTGGATGTGAGGAAGAGACAGTGAGGACTACAGGATGACATCTGGGGTTTCAAGCCTGAGGACCTGGCAGATGAAAAGAATTAGTCATATGGAAAACGGGGTTAGTGTTTGACTGTAACCCAATATAGTGCCCACATATATGCAATTATCTGATGCAAAGCTGCATAGGCCTAAAATAAAACAAACTGTATTCAATCAAATTTCAAGAAAAATTAAAAATATAAAATATAGCACTAGCTCTCTAGTTAGTAAAGCTATTAATGGCTTATTGAGTGAAGCCCAGGTATCAATAACTAAATGACTTCTGAAGATTCTGAAGATCACTTAGTAGGATAAGATACTGGATACTGAGGTGCTTTCTCAAACCAAATCGCCAAGCATTCAAACTTTGCTGCAGATCACTCAGCCCTGACAGATTGGCCACGTTGTTCAAATGCCAAACATATGCTTGCCTAAAAAAGTATTTTATGGAGAACTCACAGAGGGCAAGTGTTCATATGGTGGTCGGAAAAAGCGATGTAAGGACACTCCCAAGGTTTCTCTTAAGAACTTAGGAATTGATTATGTGATGTAGGAGACACTGGTACACAACTGCTCATCAAGGCATGCCCTCATCAGAGAAGGTACTGTCCTCTATGAGCAAAGAAGAATTGTAATAGCTCAAAAGAAACGTGAGATGCAAATTTAGAGAATCCACCCCAAAGGCTGACATGGCTTACTTGTGCCTGAGCTGTGATAGAGCATTCCAAGCTCATATTGGTCTGATCAGCCACAGTCAGACACATTGTGATTTGACTCTAACATAGTGATACTATTTTGGTCCTCTTCAAGAACTAAGGACAACCAACCAAGGTGTCACACTGTCTTGAATCTGTTTGTCATGGTTCTGGGACCACAAAAAGTATGGTCTCTGTCCTTAAGAGCTCACAAATGAGTTGGAAAAATAGGATATTTCTACTTCCCCAACTAGATATATGCATTAAAAGTATATGAAAGAATGTATCATTGTATACAAGAAAACAAAACAGTTTTAAGACAAAAAAGCAATCTATAGCTACATGAAAATACATTCTAAGTCACTATTGATTAGAGAAATACAGATTGAAAAAACTCTGAGGTACCACTTCATACTTATCAGATTGGCTGACAAAAAACGAAAGTGATAAATGTTGGAAGAGATTTGGGAAAACTGGGACACTAATACACTCTTGATAGAGTTGTGAACTGATCCAACCGTTTTGAAGAGCAACTTGGAACTATGCTCAAATGCTTGTGCCTGTGCATACCCCTTGATCCAGCAACATCCACTATTATGTCTTCATTACCAAGAGAGAAAAGAAAGAAGGGAAAAGAATGAGACAGAGACAGACAGAGAGAGAAGGAAAGAAAGAAGGAAAGAAAAAGAAAGAAGAAAGGAAGGAAAAGAATCTATTTCTAAAAACAAAATAAGTATGTAAATATGAGACAATGTTGAAATCTGATGCTGCATCCATATCTCTATGGACCTGTTTGAGGGTCTATATCGCCTATAAGTAAGGCTTAGATTTTCTATTGCCTCTGACTTTCTTCTGCAGAACCAGTGCCTATATAGATAACATCAAGTTGTAGAGGTGAAAAAAGGATAATTTACATTGTAGGATGAAACCAGGAAACTACATGAATAACAAACTCTTTCAACATCCATAGCCCAAACCAAACCACTTCCCTGCTTACTCTTCTTCCCTTATACATACCATCACTACCCTTCAAGGACTAAAGATTACAAATCTCTCCCAATCTTAGGTCTCATGCCATTGCTATCACTTCATTCAGTCTAGAGAAATAGATGATAGCAGGTTAATGATTTGTCACTCAGATGATCACAATCAGCCGTGTCCATTTTGGTCGCCATTACTGCCTGCCATAGAGAAGCTGAGTCCTCTGAAAACTTTCTCTTTACAGCTATGGCTAATCTTCTTTTAAGCAGCTACACCTGCCACATTCCCAGGGCACGGGCAACTTGGGTCTGTACCGGGTGTAAAATCGTGTATCACAATAGGGAAAGTAGAAGAGGAAAAGAAAGGGAAGGGAAAGGGGAAGAGAAAAAGGCAGGGGGAAGGAGAAAGGCAAAGCTCAGTGATTTATAGATCACTAAGAGGTGAGGCAGGAAAAACTTCTCTTTGAATATTTACTTTCCCTACTTCTTCCTGCTTGCAGTCTGGTTTCTGGCTTCTCTCGAGTCACTTTTCAAAAACTCCCAAATCAGAGACATTCTTATAAGCATGTTATGCAGAATTCTTGAGGACCACCCAATTCTCTCTGGTCCCAGAACCATAGAAAGGTAGTGGGATGTAGCAGGTAGAGTGATAGAACTGGAGTCAGAAAACCTTGGGTTCAAATCTTGCTTTAGACCCTCATTGTGACTATGAGCAAGCTATTTAATCTCTTTAGAGTGTAACTCTAAACTGAGGGAACTGGGCTCTAAAATTTTCCAACTCAAAATCTATGGTCTCATAATTCTTGTGAAATTGAAACCAGTTCCCAGAGAAAGCTCTCTTTACACCAGTATGTAATCAAGTATTAAATTAGTGGTGCTTATAAAAAATACTATGGAATTTCAGAAGAGGCAAAGAATAACGACAGTTGGAGTAGGAGAGGAGCTCTTGAGAATGATCTGGAAATTGATCTTGACCTAGCAGATTAAATAGGATTTGGATAAACAGAAGGGAGAGGATGAGACTGAGGGTATTTCAGACCAAAGATGCAACATGAGTGAAGATACACCTGGAAATACGAAGCTTGAAGACTGTGATGGGATTTGAAAGACAGATGAAAGAGACTGGATTTTTATCCTGATGATGGAAGGGTCTGTAATAAAAAGCAATGTTTTAGGAAGAATAATTTAGTAATACTACGGATGAAATGGCAGCATGCACAAAAAGAATTAAAAGACAAAAGACTTGAGTTTGAATCCAAGCCTGACTACTTTAACCTGTTATGCCTTAGATAAATCAATTTGCCTTTTTGCTCCTTAATTTCCTCAACTATAAAATGATGAGGGCAAGATGTTTTCCATCTCCAAATTTTATGATTAAAAAGGAAACATTGGAAAGTTTAAGAAAGCTTAATCTTTTTTTTCTGTGACAAGAATGGTCATGAAAAGCCATTATTTTGATGAAACAGGATGAATCTGATTATGTCCTATGGCCTCTTGCTACTGCAATATAGCATTAATTTCTCTGATTAGTTCTTAGGGACTATAGCTGTTTGATGACTGAAGAGAACTGGGTGATGCTAACTATTTGGACACTATGCAAGATGTTTTCCGGAAGTTTTGCAAACTATACCCAACTCTTCCATGGTTTCCTTTTCCATTATTTTTCCTATGAACAATGGATAGGGTTGTTGCATTTTCATTCCAATTGTTTTTCTACACTTGTTTTCCTCTCTTCTAACTCCGTCCTTATATATTGACAGTAAGATTGTTCCCGAAATTGCATAGAGGATGCCTAGTTCCACACGTGCCTTCAAATTCTTTCTAAAGTAAATGATTTGATTCAAAAATAAATGCTGAAATCCTTCTTCTGGAGTATCAAAATGCTCAGCACAGCATACCAAATACTAAATCATTTCTGATCCCCCCCCACCCCATGTAAGGAGGGCTTTCCAGGACAGGAATTCTCCTTATCTTTTCTTGCCTAGTTGCTTTCCTGGGCTTGATTTTTTCCAAAAACCCATCATTCTGCACGATGAAATTAACTCTGAAACCCTCACCTCTTCAGATCATCTCCCTCTCTGACTGTAGGATTAAAATCATTCCTATCCACCCCCCATCCCTCTACAATACTGTATGCTTGACACATACTAGACACTTAATAGATGTTTATTGATTCTGACTTGAGTTGAAATTAGAGGAAGTGAATTTAAATCCCCTTTCTGTTACTAATCTGTAAAACATTGAGCAAGTTATTTAACCCCTGTAGGCCTCAGTTTCCTTGTCTTTAAATAGGAGGTTGAACCAGATAAGCTGAAAGATCCTATCCAATTTCAAATCTAAGAACCTATGAGCTCCCATTTACAATGTTTCTTCATCATTAGGCTTCACTTAAAGTCATTGCAATCCCCCTCTTTAAAAATTTCTTATAACTAAAACCAGAGAGATTAAGTTCCTTACCCAGGATCACAGTGAGGGTCTAAGACAAAAAAAATTTTTAGATTCTAGTCCTTGAAAAGAATGTAGTAAAAGGGCTTCAACTCTATTTCACATTCCATGCCATTATACACTTTCCCCATTACTTTATGATTTTAGCAAACATCCTCACACACGCACATGTACTCAGATCTCTCTTGTGGTAAATTCCGGGACAGAAAGACAAACAAACCCTCTCAAGCAGCTCGTATGCTCACGAGGCAGCTTGCAGCATTATCCTTGCCCCTTGGGTGGGTGTAAAAGTACTTGATGAGCTTTCAGAATGAAAGGCAGGTACAAACACGCTTGAGCTGCCATCCAAGAATCGAGTATTTACCTGTCCAAGCCCAACAGAGTCAGGCCCATGCATACACCCTGTGACACCAAATGGAATTTTAATGGCTGCTTGGGCTTCTAGGCCCCCACCCACAGTCCAAAATGGTAATTTCTTTTCTTCCTCTAAATTCAAGATTCTGGACATATCCATTTATTCCACAGGGATTAAGAAGTGCTTACGAACCAGGGACTGGAGGCAGGGATGACCTCTGGCGATGAGTGAACTCCTCCAAGCAAATCAGAAAAATTTCCAGGAAACCCAGTTAAGAGTCTGTATTTCCAATGAAGTCAGAACAGTGTAGTATCCTCCATCTTGGAAAATGCAAAGCATGCAAAAGTCTGATAGTCTGGACTAATCATCCCATCTACTTCTTATTCTCTCAGGGCACGGGGGCTCCTTTTCACACTCTCTTCTTTCTATATTTTGAGGCATCTGGCCAGCCAGTGGATTGAACACTGGTCCTGAAGTCAGGAGGATCTAAGTTCAAACTCAGCCTCTGACACTTACTAGCTGTGTGTCCCTGAGCAAGTCTCTTAACCTCTGCTTGCCTCAGTTTCCTCAATAATAAAGTGTGGTTGTTGCGAGGATCAAATGAGATAATGTTTGTAAAAAGTCCTTAGCACAGTGTCTAGCACATAATAGATGCTTAATAAATGCTTATTCACTTTCCCTTTCACCAAAGGAAACCTTCAATACAATGGAGAACCAAGGCATAATAAGGTAATTTCTTTTCTCTCCCTCAAATATCTCAAATCTAATGATTTCCTTAAAATTCAGCATTCTTTACCACCCTTTGTCCATGCCATTTGATGTGCTTCTGTCCCTTCAAGACTCATTTATTTTTTCACAAACCCTCTCCTTCTAATGACTTTTTTCTCAAATTTCTGTGTCACTTGATCCCAGGTCTACCTGATTCATATCCATCAGTCTCTCCATCAGTGCTGATGCCTCTCATATCCCTCTCACGTTTGATCTTCCGTAGGTACTTAATCATATCCGAATAATTGTTTGCTGTTAGCTCCTTTACTACACATGTGCAGGAACCACATAAAGGTGCACATTAAAATGAATCATCCCCTTCTTCTGAAAGGGCTTGAATTACATTAAAATCCAAAATACAAATAAAACCAAAAAGAAAGCCGAAGATTCTAAGCACCTGAGTTGAACAGATTCTTGGGCAACAAATTTGGTTCTGAGTTTTTTTAGCATCTAAGGCAAAATGGGAAACCCAATGAGTTACATAGTTATGGCTTCTGAAAATGAAACTCTCACCAAACTCATCCATAGAAACCTTTCCCCCACCCTCCCTAACTCAAAAAGGAATTGATCTAATAGGACTGAGGTGGTTTTGATATTTTGATCTGCTTAAAGGCTAGTTAACTGCAGCAAAAGTTGCTTACTTCCTCCTTTCTGTATTCATCTTAGTGAGAGGACTCAAAGGATATGTTTCTTATATTGGAAATAGGCAAAATCAGACCATCAGCAAGAGTACCCTATGTAGACTCTGTAAAAACGATTGTGAATGGTTTATCCCAAACTAAGGTTGTGAGGGCTTTAAACATGTATAAGTGAGTACCACTAAGCTGTGGTGAATGGGATCCAGATGGTTAAGGACCAAATCAGTTATGGTAGTGGAAGCATAGTCAACATACCCAAATCCTGGAGAGTAACATTCTGGATTTTTATGTAGATATAGTAATAAAGAGAAGTCTAGATTAGAGAGGAAGAAAGAAGTAATGAGGGAAAGAGAGAGAGAGAGAGAGAGAGAGAGAGAGACGGAGAGAGAGATGGAGAGAAGGAGAAGGAGAGAGGGAGAGAGGGAGAGAGAGAGAGAGAGAGAGAGAGAGAGAGAGAGAGAGAGAGAGAGAGAGAGAGAGAGAGAGAGAGGAGAGGAGAAAATTGTGAAGGTAATATGCATGTATAGGTGTATATTATATATATATGCACACACATGCTTGTGTAATATATATCATATATACACATGATATTATATGTATTATATACATATAAGCATACACTATAATTTCGTTGATGTAGGGAACTCTCAGGAAACATCTTCTACCAAATGAGCATCAGCATCTAGTCTCCAATTTATAATCTTACAGAATTGCCTATGGCGTTGAAAGGTAAGAAACTTACCCAGAATCAAAGAAGCAGTAAGTGTCACAGGCCAGTCCTGAACTCATGTCTCCCTGAATCTGAGGCAAGCATGCCATCCTTTTGAAAATTATTGCTATTATTTTTTCCACTTAGTAGTATTTTATTTTTCCCAATTACATGTAAAGATAGTTTTCAACATCCATTTTTATAAGATTCTGAGTTCCAAATTATTTTTTTTCTTCATTCCCTCCCCCTTTCTCAAGACAGCAAGCAATTTGATATAGGCTATACATGTACAATCATGTTATACATATTTCCACATTGGTCATATTGTGAAAGAACAATTAGAACAAAAGGGAAAAACAAGAAAGAAAAAAACAAAAAAAGAGAGAAAATAGTATGCTTTGATGTGCATTCAGACTCCACAGACCTTTCTCTGGATGTGGATAGAATTTTTCTTCCTAAATCTTTTGGAATTGAGAAGAGCTAAGTCTATCAAAGTTGGCAATCACAACATGTTGCTGTTACTATTACAACGTTCTCCTGGTTCTGCTCACTTCACTCAGCATCAGTTCTTGTAAGTCTTTCCAGGATTTTCTGAAATCTGCCTGCTCATCATTTCTTATGGAACAATAATATTCCATTATATTCATATGCTATAACTTGTTCAAGTCACTCCCCAACTAATGGACATCCTTTCAATTTCCAGTTCTTTGCCACTACTAAAGGAGAAGTTTTCTGTCCTTTATAACAAACTGCCTCTCATAAGCATGTGCATGTGTGTGCCTGCATGCACAAACACACACACACACAGTGAGGAATTTTCTTTCTAACAATTTGAGAGTTGGTGAGAAAGGGAAGAGGAGCATTTATAATGTACATGTAATGGCAGAATGTTTAGAAAAGAGAGACACAGAAAAAGAGTGGAGAGAAAAGGGAGAAAAACAGACCTGGACAGATAAGAGAGTATTTCTTTAAATGTTATTATTAATAATATTAGCTAGCATTTATGTAGCAGTTTAAGGTCTGAAAATATCTACAGATATTATCTCATTTTATACTCACAATAACCTTCTGAGGTAGATGCTATTTTTATCATCCCCATTTTGTAAATGAGGAAACTGAGGTAGGTAGAGGTTGTATCTTGCCCAAGGCCACAGTGATAGTATGTCCAAGGTCATATTTGAATTCAGGCCGTCTTGAAGCCAAGCCAAAAACTCTATCTACTGTACCACCTAACAACCAAAATCTTGTAAAAATTTAATGTCCTTCAGCAAATGTATTAAAAATGTAAACAGACAATATACAGATATGATTCTAAAACAGAGAAATTCTTTTTTTGTTTCATGCAATCTATCTCTTTGTTTTACAATAACACCTTACACAAAGCTAAAAAATAAAATCTCACAATTGCCAATTTTAGTGATTTTGGACACAATGTTAATTCCCCATTATACGTAAGACATTTTCATAACCTGGTAGGATTATGGCTGTTGTGGAAGTCATAATTTCCAAAACAATAAATTAAAACCTCTCATTCACGTCTATATCTGCATAACATTTAGATCTACCACATTCCTCCCAATAGCTACTCACTTTTCGAAAAAACTGTACCCTAAATCTCCTTGTAGCAAATGACTTAGCTACAAAGTGCCATTTCTTAAGAGTTCTCAGTATCACTACCTACACTTTCTTTCTTCTCTCTCATCATGGACAAAGTAATATCTTTACAATTCATTAAGTCTAATCTCCATGTCTGTACTTACTCTTTCCCATGCCCTCTAGGACTTTCTCCTAGCAATCATTCTTCCTCCCTTACATTTTCTTTCTTTCCTTTTCTGTCTGTAGTGCCATCATTCATCCTATTCCCCCATGTTTAAACCTTTGGGTTTTTCCTTGACTCCTCCTTCTCCATAATTTCCCATATTCAATAAGTTATTGAGTTCCATTGATGCCACCTCAGTGACCTGTCAATCAATCAATATACTGAACATTTATTTATTAAAAAAATAAATATAAATGCCTATTATGTGCCTTGCATTGTGCTAAAACAACAAAAAAAGAGGCAAAAGACTGTCTCTGTCCTCTAAGACCATACAATCAAATAAGACAACATGGAGACAAATACACATAAAGCAAGCTATAACCAGAATAAATAGGAAACAATTCACTCAGGGAAGGCATTAGAATTAAGAGGAGTTGGAAGGGTTCCTGTAAAAGATGGCATTTGTTAGAACTTAAAGAAAACTAGGGAAGTCAGTCTTTATATCTGTCCCTTCTTCTCAATATCCACTGCCACAACTTTGACGCAGGACTTTATTAGCGACTGCATATAAGATTATACTGACTTACTTACCTTCAGTCTTTCTCCACTTAGATTCATCCTTCATATTATTCTGAGAACAATCCTTCTTATGATAGATCTGTCATATCATTCTTTGCTCAAAAATCTTCATTAGATCCCTATTGATTATTAGTTAAATTTCAAATTTTGTGGTTGGGAATTCAAGGACCTCAATAATCTGATACCACCTATTACCTTTCCAGACCTATATCAGATTACTCCCCTATCACAACTGTATGTTCCAGTCAAAATGATCTAGCTTACTACCTGAAAACATTCTTTGTGTTTTCCCTCTTTTTTGCCTTTGATCATGCTCTTCCTGATGCTTAGAATGACTTCCTTCCACATCTCTGCCTATTGACTATTTCTTTAAAGTACATATCAAAACCCACCTCTTCCAAGTAGCTATCTCTGATGTTTCCATTTGGTAATGATCAGATCCTTTGTACCTTGTATAACTCCTTATTTCATGGTTCTCTAATGAATTTACAACATGATGTTATAGTTATCTATATATGTGTCTTATTGCCCAGTCAAACTGAAAACTTTCTATGAAAGATAAGACAGGAGTCATATCTTATTTAAAGTTTGTATTCTAACCCCAACATCTTCTACAGTGCTCTGCATAAAATTGTTGTTCAATAAATGTTGACTTAATTCAATAAATTTATATAATATGTTTGTATATACATATATACATACATAAGTGCATACATATTTACATTCTTAATGACAGCTATCTAGTCAAAAGTCTTTCCTTCTTTATATCCATAAAACAAAGAAAAAACACAGTTTTTTCTGTCATATAAAACAAGTGCTCTGAAATCTGATTGATTCATCCCAACATATAAGCCGATTTACTTCATAAGATTTGATGTGTTCTTTGTAATGTTCATTTCTAAAAAACAATACTACAGCTACCCAATCCTTGAAGAGATCTGGCTCATTTTGCATCAACCAGTCAGAAGTAGAAAAATAATGATGATGTAGAAGTAATCATGAACTTTCTTGCAGGTAGCTGAGTCAGAACTCAAGCATCTGCAGTTCCACTGTTGTCGATGGGGAAATGAGGGCCTTTGGCTTATTTTCAACCACACTACAAAATAATGACTGTGTTGGCAACAGCTGTCTGGGTGCCTGATGCCTGCTTTGGTTTATTATTTTTTTGTAACTGTCCGATGACCCCTCAAAATTAGAGAACAAAGGAAAATTAGCCTCAAGCTTCCCAGACAGACACCAGTTTATAAAAATACAAATTAGAATCACAACCAAAATACAGAAAAAGAAGCTGATTCCAATGACTCTGTCCTCCCAAAGAACCTCTCCCATACAAAGATTCATCTAACCTGGCCAGACCTTCTCATCTTATCTGCCATGTAGAAGTATTCATCTTTTTACTCTCAGTTAAAAGGCAATATATCTGGAAAACATGTTCCCTAAATGAACACAGTCCAGTTCAGAAATTTTGGCACTCCATTTACTAAAAGTGTGTTGGTGAAAACTGGCTGCAGACGGATAGACACAAATACCATTCATCACATGATGTTTGCTTGAGAAACTTGAGATACTTGAGAATGTATCCCCAAACATGCAAATCCAATTGAGAGGGGTAAAAAAATTACGTGACAACTCAAGGAGTTGCTATTCCTAAAATAAATTCTAAGTCCAATTCTTCTTGAAAGTGTAAAGATTGTAGATGAACTCTCAATTATCTTGTGCATGTATACCTGATCTTTGGGCTAGCTTTGTACCTCTCTTTCTGGGCAGAATGAGAAATTAGATAGTCCAAGTTCCAAATAGATTCCAAGTATTTGACTGAAGAGCCTGCTCTAGGAATGTTCCCTCAGAACTTCCCACCCAGGGACCCAGCACAAGAGGTCAGCACTTAAGCTCTGTCACTGAGAAAAGTTCAGCAGAGGCACAAAAGGGGCCCATGAAGGCTGAGCATGGAAATTCACAGGAAGTCTGCCTAATCTCTGATATCCAAAGGGAGACTGTTACTCAGCTTCAGGGTCAGAAAACCACACCCGAAGCTGCTTGGCTCTCAGCCAGAATTTTTGCCTTCAAAGACCCATGTGTCAATCAGTCCTTCCTAGGGGCACTGACCCTAAGCAGAGAAACACCCTTTAATCCCAATTTATGGTGTTTAAGATAGATTGGGTTATTTTGAATCTTTCTGTTTTGATCCTTGAAAGCTTACTTACTGCCCAGGAAATAACTTCAGATAGGAAGATTTCCCCCCCTCCCCTACCTCACCTTGGTTTCTGTTTTCCCCATGGGAAAACAGACCAGAACCAAGATGATCCCTTAACACAAAATGAACAATTGTCAATACGAAAGTGTATAATTGTCCATACTGGGCTTTTTACTAGACTTTTAAGTGATCTTGTATTCCAAACTTTCCCCACTGCCCAAATCAACCTCCCACCGAACCATTCTCCATGTGATTACTCAAGAAAACACATCTTGAAAATACAGCTTGAATATGATGTGTCTGATTTCTAGCTTATTGACTTATGTCCTTTTTATTATTTATTATCTTATTTTTATTATTATCTCATTCTGATCTTTTTAGTGTTATCTCATTTTTCTTACATTTTTAATGTTTCAGATAAATAAATTCTTGAGACATGTCACTATTCTGCCATTATTTTTATGTATTTAATGTCCTGTGGATATAGGGAGATAAAATAAATCTTGTAGCTGAATAAAAATGTTAGAATCTAAGCTCATCTTTTGTAAACTCACTTGAAGGCGTTCTCAGTATAATTCTAATTACACTATAGGGAATGGTATATGCACCTCATCTTGTTCCCGCATGATTTTGATCTCCAAATTAAGTCTCAATGTTTTGAGAGGTTTTCCTTCCATGGAGCTTGGAGGTGATGAGAATTTGGTGTAGTGACACATAGTATGACTATTGTTATTATAGTCAGTATCCTTCTATGTATATTACCCCAGCCAGTTATTAGCTGAGGCATTCTTATTCTTCCTTATGTGGCACCCTGTAGCCAAATATTTGATATTGTAAGTGGTTTGCTTTCTTTTTGGTAGAGGTCCTTAAACATTTTGATATCGTGGATCCCACCGGCAGTTTGTTGAAGTCCATGGACTCCTTCTCAGATGAATGTTTTTTAATAATACAATATCTGGGATTACAAAGGAAATCAATCATATTAAAACACAAATTTTTAGGTTAAGAATCTCAGGAACTCAGGTTAATAATGACTCATTTAGGAATACTAAGAAAATGTTTTCAACTCCTGTGCCAAAAACAGCTCAATTAATGCCTGAAATCTTTCACCCACTGAACAGAGTTAAAATGTAAAACGTAAATCCCTCTGGGAGAGATAACTGGTAAATTTCATACTAAAGTGTGAATGATCTCCTTCAGGAGCAGGTTTTGATGGGGTTTGAGAGTAAGAATACCACAGGTCAGTACATACTTTTTAAAAAGGTAGGAAAAGAAGCAGCTGTTGTGTGGTGAATTATAGCAGGCCCACCACAAATCAGGAGGGCTAGAGAAATGTATTATTAATTCAATAAACATTTGGTAATTTGTTAACCCTGATGAGCCTCAGTTTCCCAACCTATAAAGTGAGTATATTATTAAACGGTATTTGCATTAATAGTCTCACAGGGTTGTTATAGGGAAAGTGCTCTGTAAACAGTATAGCATTCAAATTCTACCACAGAAAGCACAACTCCAATGGGCTGGCTACATTGCTTGAATGCAAAATATATGCTTGCCAAAACTTACATAAGGAAAGCACTCACATGGTGGTCTGAAGAAGCCATAAAAGGACACTCTCAAGATCTTTCTTAAGAACTATGGAATTGATTGTCTGACATAGAAGGCACAGGACCACTTAGTATGGTGTATCCCCATTGAAGAGGTGATGTTTTCTATGAGCAAAGCAGAATTGAAGTAGCTCAAAAGAAATATGAGATAATGTAAATTTAGAGAGTCCACCCCAAATGTTCACATGGACTATTTTTATTGTCTTCAAGAACAAAGGATAACAACCAACCAACCAGTGTGATTTATCAATGAGATTTATTGGTAAATATAAGTCATCTATCATTTTCTATGCTTAGAGTATTATGTTAAGTCAGAGAGATGTGAAGATGGCATAAGGCATAGTCTCTACCCCCTTGAGGATTATAATCTGCTTTGGTCATAACGAATCTGGAGTATTGTGCAGTTTTTGACACCATCCTTTTGGAGAGATACTGATGAAGCAGAGCCTAAGCATAAGAGACAACCATGATGGTGAAAGGTCTGGAAACGATGCCATACAGTTAAAGAGGCTAAGCACATTTACTCTGTAGAAGAGAAGACATAGGATAGACATGATAGTGGTCTTCAAGGATTTGAAGAGGAATTAAGTTTATTCTCCTTGGCCCCAGCAGGCACAACTTGGAATAATTAGTGGACACATGATAGTGGTCTTCAAGGATTTGAAGAGGAATTAAGTTTATTCTCCTTGGCCCCAGCAGGCACAACTTGGAATAATTAGTGGACATTGCAGAGAGGCAGATTTTTGCTCAATGAAAGGAAAAATATTCTCACAATTAGAGTTGTCTAGATGTGCATTGGATTTCCTCAGGAAGTATAGGATTAAAAGACTAGAAATCTAGAGCTGGAAGCAACCTCAAAGTCTATCTAAGCCAATGCTCTCCTTTTCCAGTCAAGGAAAATGAGACCCAAGTTAGGGAAGGTCAAGTGAGCCACACAAAATCACAAAGGCAGTAGGTATCATGTGTTCTCCCTCCCTGGAGGTATTCATATGAAGCCTAGATAAACCCTTATTGGCAATAACATACAAGAGATTCCTTAGTTGAGCTGTTAGATTTCTTCTAGCTCTTGAAATAGGAGAACAACATGCTCATATATATGAAGTGGAAAAGGTCACAGCTCCCATGTTTTATCTGTTCAGTCACATTTCAACTTCAATGGATCTGTGACCACTCTGGCATAGCTGCTTCCTACTCTATTGTGCAGTCCAACCCACCAGTGTTCTCACCACCTCACCACAGTGTTACTGATGCCTTTCCATACTTTCTCCTTAAAAGAAACATCCAATGTACAGGATGCATTCCTCTGGGTCTTTTAACATTTTCTGAACACAGTATGACCCCTATGATACTCATTTATTATTCTTCCCTCTTGCTGTACAACCAACCTGTTTCCTTCTCCAACCATACCTATGTTTAAAATGAGAATGGACTTCAGCAGAAAGCAGAAACATGTCCCTGTTGGAAGCATTAGAAAACCACAAATTAACATTCTTTATGTTGTACTGAATTTTTGTTTATTTTGATAAACATTTTGCAATTACATTTTCATCTAGTTCTGGAGGCACTGAGTTTTGCAGGCACATGAGTCCTATAGGCCATGAGTGTGACCTCTCTGAACTACAATCATCTCTGAATTCTTCTATGTCTAAATTTCTGTTTTTCTATGATCCTTACAACTATACCCTGAAGTTACTCCCATTATACAAACTGAGTAGCAACCTGGTGGTTACCTCTCCACTTTCCATCAGCAGCTCTGCTTGGTGGAAACATCATGGCCCACCCAGGAGAAGCTGGTCATCTGAAATCTCATCATCACACTGCTTGACCCAGTTTGGATATTCAGTACCTCAATTCCTTCAATCTCCTCTCCTTTCTGATTACAGGGCTGGAGGAATCTCACTCAAGGTGAGAATGTGATAAGACCTTAGCCTGAAAGGGCCAGGGTCTCACATTGCATCCTGGGCCATCTCCAGTCATCCTGATAAATATCAGGCCCCCGGACCCAGATGGTTCAGGAGAAGAAAGTGACATTGGTGACTTTGTACAGCCCTCCCTCACTGAAATCAAAGTCAACTTCAAGTCATGTCATCTTGATGTCATGGTCCTCCTTGAGAACAAAGGACAAACACAACAGAGGGCTGGAGGGTAGAGCAGTATACTCTTCTCAAAGCTTTCCATAATAAAAGGCTGGAATTTAGATTTTCCAGCTAACTCTCCACTTCCGTCAGCAGCTCTTTTTGGTTTTGACTCCATAGAGAATCATACCCCCGTGCCACAGTTACCCTCTTGTACATCCTCTTCTAGCCTTCTTTTATGTGTTGCCTTTCTATTTTAGACTATAAGCTTCTTGAGGTCAAGGGCTGTCTTTCTTTTTCTTTATTTGCATCCCCACACTTAGCATAGTGCCTGGTATAATGGATGTTTATTAATGTTTATTGAATTGATGTGAATTGTTGCAATGATCAATTAAGGGATTGGCATGGGTAGAGAAGAGAAATTCAGTGCCTACTTAATCACATGACCCAGGTCACCACCCATTTCACTTTTTCTATCCATACTAGTCTGTTTATGCTTTCTCACATATACCTCTCTCAAAACCATGCTTCATCTCCATATGCCTCATGCTCACACCTCCACCTCTTAGAACCACTGGCTTCCTTTATGACTCAACTCAAGCACCATCTACTTTTAATAAAAATTTTATTGATGTGCTTTGATCTCACTTTACAAACATTTACATATCACCTCTACTCTGTGAGACTGTTCTTGAACAAAATTAAAGCCATTGAGCAAAATTAATAAGCAACCTCATCTGAAAGTGATTGTAGAATTCTTTATCCATAGCACACTTTAATCTATTTTAATTTTTAAAAATATTAACAGAAATTTGTTTTTCTCCCTCTCAACTTCCCCCATATATACATATATGTGTATGTGTGTATATTATATGTACACATATATGTATATATACATATATTACAGCCATTGGAGAAATTTGTTTTACTTGACAATGAATATTTCTTACAAGGACTTTATTTTTTGCTTTTTTTTTCACCATAAGGGAGGTGAGGAGAGAAAATAAATTTCTGTTAATTTTTAAACAATCAAAATAGGTATACATCATTTATTATAATTTATATATTATTATATTGTCAATATAATCCATATTTTATGTGTACACACACATATATAATTTCATACCCTAAATCTATGCCCTCTGTAATGGATAGCATGTTCTCATCATGGATCCTCAGATCATGAATGGTCATCCTGTTGATTTTAGTTCTTAAATCTTTTATTTTGATAACATTGATGTTACGGTATAAATTGTTCTACTTCTATTTACTTCATTCTGAAAGTGTCTAGGCCTTTCACCATCTTGGTTGTCCCTTATGACTAGGTTTTTAGTTCATGTAAGTCTGTCCATGTCTCTCCCTCTTTATTTCTTAGAGCACAACAGTACTCCATCAACTTCATTTACCACAACTTATTTAGTCATTCCTCAATTGAGGGGTATCCCTTGAGTTTGCTGGAATTTGCCATAAATAAAGGACTGTTATAAATATTTGTGGGTCACACAAATATTTATAAAAGTATGTATATTTGTACACATATATACACATATTTACATACACACTTTTTCTTTTTGTAGTGTGTTCATCCTTCATTGCTGAAGAAGACCATGCCATCATAGAAATAGTGACAAGACTTGCACTTGACTTTGTTTTGAGGAAGGGAGGGCTGTGCAGGTCACCAGCCTCACTTCTCCTCCAGAGCCATCTGAATTCAGTGACCAGATATTCATCAGGATGACTGGAGATGACCCAGGATAAAGCAGTTGGGGTTAAGTGACTTGCCCAAAGTCACACAGCTACTGAGTGTCAGGTGTCTGAGGTGAGATTTGAACTCAGGTGCTCCTGACTCCTGCACTGGTACTTTATCCACTGCACCACAATGCTTTATCATATATACCTCTATTTTTCCTCTTTCATTTTATTTCATACCAAAGCCAGGGATCTGCCTCTTTAACAAATTTAGAATTTTAAAAAACCTTTCTAAAATATAGAGCAAGCATGGTGATCTGCCCATGAACAGAAAAAAGGAATGGTATGACTGGGTCAAAAGGCAGGCACTGCTTAGTACATTTTCTACAAATTGCTTTACAAAATGTTCATACCCATTCATAGATTGACCAACAGACCTATCTCCTGCAAGAGTCCTTTCCAAGTCCCCCTAGTTTTTAGTGCCCTCCTTTCTTGTATCCATTTTGTGTGTATTGTATATGAGAATATTTTTGTACATGTTGCTTCCCATACATTTTTAAAGGGCAGGGGCTGGTTTTGTGTGGGTTTTTTTGCATCCTAAATGTTATATTCTTAGGATCCTACAGCATTATTCTCTTTCTCACGAACCCAAATCATTCTTGGCAATGTGCTACAACTCACACCCACTATGTGTCTTTCCCTTACCTTCTAAAACACTTGGCATTGTGATTCTTCTGAGACATAATGTCGAGTGATTCATAATCTCTCTCTCTCTCTCTCTCTCTCACACACACACACACACACACACACACACATACACACACAGAGTAATTTCTTCATTTTGCAAACATTTCTGGACCACCGCCTATTTGCTCGGTGCTGTGCCAGGTGCTTCAGGGGGTTTGAAAGAAGAGTGAGACACATGACTTATCCAGAAGAAACTCACAAGAGATGTAATGAAGGAAAGTGAAACAGTTGAGTCTAAGATACTATTTGCCTGTGTGCCAACGTGAGAGGTGCAGTCCTTAGGTACTACATGAGGTCGGGCAAAGAAAATGTCAATATGAACTCAAGTAGTCAGGACAGACCTAACTGACGAATTAAGATAGAATCTAGCTTTGGATTTGGAGAGGCGGAGAGGGGGGAAACAAATTGCAAGTAGTAAGAACATTCTCAGGGCCATTGTTCAAAACAAAGAAGAGCATTCTACAGTCTAGGAGGTTAACCCTTCAAGATGTACCATGTGGAACATGCTCCTATTGAAGCATCCCTAGTTCTCCCACTTTAAGGGTACAAAGATATCTTTCTCTGACCCCAAAGCATACTTTCTCTCAACTTGCTTTCTCCCTTTGTAGGCCCTTCTGACCTTTTTTGGAAGGTTCTACCTGTTGCCAGAATTGTCTTTCAGATTGAACAGACTTCTCCCATGGCTCCCAAGATAGAGTACCAGGAATAACTCAAGAGAAGGACAGCCCACAGAGGCAGGCCTTTTCCCTGCTCTGGCATGTAAGGTTCCAGTACTCTGTATTAAACAAACTTGGGGAAATATTCACAAAGTAGATGTATCATCTGATTCTACAGCCTCGGGGCCAAAATAATTACATACTAACAGAAGGTTGGGGTTTTACGTGTCTCTTAAATGAGGGCTGATCTTTCAAGACTGAACTTTCTTGCATAAAGCTAGCACCTACATGTGTCCAAAAGGTCAGCTTTCATCTGCCCTCTGCCCCCTCCAAATTATCTATCAATATAGGTATAATTATAGGGATAGGAATAAGGATGTCTCCCATCTCCTTGGGGATATCTGAAATTCTACATTACAGTTTCATTCATTCGACTAAGACTATTCTGGAATAGGAAGTATAGAAGAGAGGAAATTTTTCTCCATTAAACAATAACTACTCCTGGGAGGAGTGATACCTTAAGTCTAATCAGTTATTTATATATCAATCCTTTGGCAAAAAAAGCTGTGATTCTGCTGATGTGGGGATCCTGTTCCACTACATAGACCAATCCATTAATATCTTAACTGTTAAGTCTTAGAGAGTTGTCAGATGCTCAGAGAAAGGTAAAGTGATTTTCCCATCTTCACACAACTAGGTAGTATCAGAGGCAGGGTTTTTCTAAAGTCATGTTTGATGTCTATCCACTATATTATGCTTCCCCTCTGCCATACATTTATGTGGTTGAATAAATGATCCCACTGGAGAATTTCGTAAAGCCTGTTTTAATAGGAATGAGGGAGGGTAGAAAAGGGCACAGAAAAGCTAGGATCACCAAAGACAAATTTCACTCTCTTCAAAATTTTGTCTAGGGAACGTCTTGTCTACTTCCTGCATGCTAATCCATGAATTCCTTATGGTATCACAGAGTCTGAATCTGGAAAAGGGATCAACTAAGGTCCTCTGGCGCTACCTGCATTTAAAATGGGAAGAATCTCTTTTAGAGACCACCACCAAATGGTCATCCAGTCCCCTACATGAAGGCTAACAGCATAGCAAACTGCTTACATACACTGAGTGCACAGTCCTCAGTTCACAGTCTAGATTTTTTTTATTCATTTGCACTCTTATTTCCCAACTCAGTATTTTCCACTAACTCTGTGTCCCCTATACCTGGGACACTCTCCCTCCTCATCTCTTTTTCTCTGGCTAAAATCCCACTTTCTGCAAGAAGCCTTTCCCTATCTCGTTAATCTTAGTACCTTCCCTCTGAGACTACTTCCAATTATCTCCTGTAATTATGTTGTTTGTTCATAGTATGTAGTTTATATGTCTTCTCTCCTATTAGAAACAATGAATTCCTTGAGAACAGGGACTGCTTCTTGCCTTTATTTGTGTCTTAGGATTTAATACAGCACACTGATTGACTGACTTTCCTTCTTCCACTATCTTCTAGTGAAGTCCTCTTTCCTCAAAAATCGCCTTTAATTTATTTTGTACATATTATATCTATTTATGCATATTATTGTTTCTCTGTTAAAATTTAAGCTCCTTGAAGGAAAAGACATTTGATTTTTGTATCTCCAAAACCTAACAAAACACCCAATGGGTGCTAAACAAATGATTGTTGATAGATGATCACCTTCTAAAAAATCTGATAAGCTTGTTCCCAGGTGTAGAGAAAAAATTATATTATTTTTCTGCAATAAAGCCATTGACAGAACTGCTGAATATCCATTGGAGAGATCCCTATAGCAATCCATAGGAAATGTCAGTCTTGATTGACATCAATTGTTTAATCACTGCTGTTTGAGTCTACCAGCGTTATCACCTAACTTGTGTTTCTCCATTTTGTTCACAAAGACAGAATGAGAACCGTTATCATATACTTGGCTGGAATCAAGGTATTCTTTGTTCACAGTGTTTCCCTGACTTGCCTTATAGTTACTCGGTCTAAAAAAAGGACATGGGGTTATTTTGTCATGCTCTATTCTAGATGAACTAATGCTCATTTTAAGGTTCTACCAATTTCATCCCTTGAATGCACAATTCTAGAAATTCACCAGAAATCAAAGTTGAAGTTGATTACCCTACAGTTTAAGAAAATCAACCCACTTCCCTTTTTTTTGAAAATTGGGACATTTGCCTATTTCCAGTTCTGAAATGACCTTCTCAATTTTTTTTTTAAAGAAATAAACCTCCGCTCAGCAATCATATCTAAATACCATCAACCTATCTATCCTAAATAGGAGTTCAATTCCTCCTTTGTTCCATATCTTATCCTCAAAATAGCCAAGGAAGCCTACCCTCTACCTACCTTAGGAAACTCTGAAGGCCTTACTCCTTCACTCACTCATAGACAGGTTGACTTGCACCAAGCTCCTACTGTTACAAATGACTATCACAATATGGTTATTTTTTGACATTGACAGAATTTTTATTTCTTTAGTTCTAGAAGAAGTTAACCTTTGGAAGTGCCTTCTCCACTTTCCAATTAACTCTCCATATTTTATCTAGGCTTTTTCTAAATTATAATCTGGATAGACAAAGAAAATTATATTCCTGGAATATCTACCTTAATATAATATTTCCAGTGAGGTAGAGTAATTGATCCCTTGTCCCTGATGAGATCTTGATGTAGTCTATATTTATTCAACAACCAAAAAAAAAAACCTAAGAAAGGTAGAATTTGTATAAATAGCCAAAAGTTGAATTTGTCAGATACGATGACTTGTCCATTATAAAGCACAACTTTCTCGTATCCATAGTGCTTATGCACAGTGACTATGCATAGTAGTCACTGGTTAGTAAACTGACTGACTCTCCAAATGGGTACACCAACCCATCCTGTCTTACCAAAGAGATAAGACATCCCAAATATGGGGAAGTGTTGATCATCCAAATTGCCTTTCTCCTATGCATTTCCTAAGAAGTGAATCTAAAATCTCAGTGATTGGTAAGGTCTTTTCTTATTTCTTGTGAGAGAACACTTCTCTCCACTGTTTTATCTAGCTCATATTTTCCTAGTGTAAGAGATTCAATCATTTCTATACAGTATTTCACTGTTCAAGCAGGATTCCAAAGACAATGAACAGAGATATAAGTTGTAAGGTAGATAGCTTGATAGTAGCTTGCTTGATAGCATGGACACTCCTTCCACTAATATCAATTTTGATTCCTCTTTGCCCTAGGAGAGTTTTTATGATTTTACCAGACCCTAGCCTTGTGGTAATCAACTTCTCCAAACTTAGGTCTGTCCTCAGGCATCAAACAGGTCATGTACTGCCTGACTGGAGCTCTGTCTCTTCAGTTTAATAAAAGCTCCAAAATGTTGAACTGTGCTGGCTTGAACTCTTTCAGAAGCCAGGGTTGAATCCATGCTATGGTGAGGCATTACAACAGGTCTCTAGTAAAGGTAACTTTGTCAAACCTCCCCAAATTGTTTGACTTGTTCCATTTCTGAGCCTTGAAAACAGAAGATGGCTTTGAAAGCAAAGATTAAGATAATGTGCTATTTTTTTTTTTATTCTTTTGGTTGGGAAACTCCCTCAACCATTGCAAAATATCACTGCTTCTGCAGCTTCTATTTTTAGAGCTGTCTTGAGAGGTTAAGCAACTTGTCCAGAGTTACATACCCAGGTTATATCAACAGTAGGACTTGAATCCAGGCCTGAGTCCTCATTCTGTGGCAAGGTGTCTATCTACCATGCCATGGCCCCTCTCAAATATTTATTTTTGAAGTCATTTTGTGTATTTTCAAGACATCTCAGAACAAAGATCCAGTGTCCTAAACAAACACATAGCTTCCATAACCTCAGTATCTTTCTTTTTGGAATAGAGAGTCCTAATCTTGCAACAGATGAATAAACTCAAATTTACGTTTTGGTGATGCAACACTGAGCAGCATGTGGTTTTTTTTCATTATCCTGTTGTCCAAAAGCAATTCTCATCATTAAGTTTCCCATTCTGAATCATCCACCTGTACACTATGCCCTGCAAATAAGCCTTTGATCCCCAGGAAAAATCCAGGTCACCTAAAGCTACCAGGATTGCCAATCATAATAATTTATTTGATTATGAATTACTTCAAAAGAAGGCAAGTAAAATTAAGTACTAAGGAAAGAAAGATCAGTATAGGACTCTTAGATATTTCTACCAAAAAATATATGGGAGGTTGGTGAACAAGTTCACTCCCAATCAATGTCTAGTCATTTTTTAAGAGACCAGAAGTCAGCCTTTTAAGCGAGGCCAATCATACTCATTTTTTTGACCCAGTACCACAGCTGTGCAGTATGTCCTAGGCCCTTGGGATCTGAACTATAATGGCATGACCATAAGTGCTTGTTTCTTAAATCAATCCCATTCTTTTAGGTCATCCACAAAGCAAATAAAATTCAAACATTTTCTGTTTTTTTTACTTTGAATACCTTTAAAAATTATTGAAAAAACACACCTTGATCTGCTTTGCAAAAAGGCACAGATGCTGACAAGCTGCACGGGATGATGACTGAGTCATAACGGGTTGTCAGTTTTTTTAATTGACTTTGGCAGAAAGTAACATTTCAGCGATGAAGAATCAGCATGTCATCTGAGACATGTGATCTCTTAGCGTCACTGCTAGTGCCAACTAGTAGTAAATTTGGCGCCTAACCTATTAGCAGTGATGAATCCATTAGAGCTGTCAGGCACCAGGCCCACATTATCAAACATTAACTCTGAATGGTCAGAAATTCTATTGGTTAAAGAGAGGAAGGCCAAAAATGTAATAAAAAGTGCTACATCTCTCTGGGCATTTAGAAAATCCACTGTTTAGAAATCAAATAGGAAAAGATACACACAAGGTTTTGGGATGGAGGATTTACTCTAAAATTAGAAATATTTGTGGCTTGGCATGAAACCTTAAAATGCTGTAAAAAAACAACAACAGAGTATCAATAAAATAAAATAAAATAAAACACACAATACGGTGTTATTGTACTTTCTATTCTTGCCTGAAATGCTTTCTCTGAGCAGCCTATATCATTCAGTAGGAGATGCCAGATTCCCTCCCAGATCTCCTCTGTTTGTTGGCTACTGTCCAATCTGTTCTGGAATCTGACTTTTTGAAATTGCCACACAAATGATTCCAGTATTCTGAGCAGTGATTTATGTATTTCAGAATGAATCCACTCACAGATGCATATGGGGAGAAACTCTGTTATGTCTGCCCTTCAAAAATGTCCCTTGAGATGGAATGCACTGAGGACAGGGGGCAACAAGGGCAGGAGCTGCCCTTATCGATATTCACAACTGGTGGTTTGGATATTGGGTTGAATTTCATTATTTGTTGTTGCAAGTGTGGTATCTTCCAAACCTAGTTGCCATTTGTACTCAGTAGGATCACATGTCAAGAGTCTCTTTTAGGTATGGATTACAGTACTCTTGAATGATCCGCCCCCTAGTTTATGCCTCATTGATTCACTATGGTTGATAGTACTATTACTTGGCTATCTGTCGGATTAGACCAACGCAAGGACTTGCTGCATGGGAAAAGAATGTTTTTGGTTGGGTGCTGAGTCGACAAACTGCTACCTGCCATTGTTCGCAGCTCAGCCTCAGATGCTCTGTGCCTGCCCAAAGCCTTGGCACAAAAGAGGCAACCCCACTCCAGCTTTCTACATCACAGGGGGGCAGCAAAAGACATCTCCACCTATCCCCCTCATGGTGGGTGGGTACTGGGAAGTTGGTGACCACACTATTTTTAATCTCTTTCTGCTTTCTTCTTATTATCTCATCTTCTATTTAAGCTATATAGAATATTAAAGAATATTAAGAATATTTATTCAAGAATATAAAAAACTTACAATAGTGAATTGAGAGACATGATGGTAGAAGGAATAAAGAGAACTAAGGTATACCCTTGGCACATAATAGTGGTGTGACACTGGGCAAGTCATTTAATCTCTTTCAGGGAACTAAGATTGGAAGGCATAGAACAGTTACTGATCTTCTATGGTTGTAAGAATTTCCTCTCCAGGTGATCCCTTCTATGAGTGAAATCACAGTTAGGTCCTAAAACAAAAAAGGAGGAAATTAGTTCATTTTACATGACTGAAAACTGTAAACTTTCTAGCCTCAAACGAATACATCTTTATCAAAGATAACACTGTTGACTAAAGGGTTACATTGCAAGACTGCTCTATTGTAGATGTTTCAAATACTCCTCACCAGAGACAATTGTTAAGGAATCTCTGAGAATGGCCCCCTATAGGCAAAGTTCTCAAATGTCCAAATAACATTAGAAAGTAGCCAATGACACTGTGCTAAGTGTTTTACAATTATCTCCTTGGATTCTCACAATAACTCTGTGAAGTAGGTATATTGTTAATCCCATTTTACAGTTCAGGAAACTGAGACAAACTGAAGTCATATGATTTTGTCCAGGGTCACACAGCTGGTAAGCATCTGAGGCTGAATTTGAATTCATATTCCTGCCTTCATACCCAATACTCTCTGGATTGCCTCTCAGGTTGATCCTTGAACGTCATATACAATCTGTTGCTGGACTCATATTAAAAGTCATTCTTGTTTGGTAGAAACCACCTGTCCCAAATGAAATTCATCGTTTTGTTCAGTGGATCACTCAGAGATTGGAAATTTAAAAAGTTAAATTCAACATGAAAGAAAATATACAGGGACAGAGAAAGGTGAAGGTGGCGGGGCTTGAGAAAGAAGGTGGAATCAGGAAGGGAACAGTCACAGGCAGCATTCAACTTTGGAGGAGAAATTATAAGGAATAAAAGAAAGCAAGTATAAGGAATTTTGATTGGCATCTGGACAAGAGGAAAAAAAAGGAGAATAGTAGGAGCAAATCATTTCAATGATAGAATACGCAGTTAATACTTTCCTTGACTTTCATCTTATTGTAAGAGAAGATAAAACTATTATGAGGACTGAATGAGTTAATGATTGTAAAGGATTTAGCACAATGCCTGGCACATAGGTGATGTATATATACATACATACATATATGTATATTTACATATGTGTGTATGTACTTCTTTCCTTCCTTCCCCCAGAGAGAAAATGAATTTGCTTCTATTCCCCTTTGGTTTTTTGTTGATACAGATGAATCTTTATGGGGGAACTTAGCTTATTTTCCCTAAAGGAAGGAGAAAATAAAGTAGAAATTGTTAGGATATTCTAAGCTTTTGCAACTGAAGCTGGGGTTAATGGGAATTGTGCAGCCTGGAGAATTTTTTAAACATACCTAATGATTTTTTTAAACATTTAAACTCCACTTTACTTTCCCAAGAAAGTGCATCATTGGCAAATTGGGTGCTAGTCTCCACTGTACCACTAATGAATTAGCCGATAAATGATCAACTTTGTTGCGCTTAATTTCTTCCTCAGTTAAAAAAAAAAGTTATTAAACTACTTCAGTCGTTCCCATTTAGTGGTTAGCAAACTTTTTAAGAATTTCAGATAATAGGGTTTACACTAGAAAATTATTTAGTCAATCAATATGCATTTATTAAGCACCTACTATGTGCCAGGTATTATACTAAGAGCTAGGGATACAAAAATGGGCAAAAGACAGTCTCTGTTCTTAAGGACAGACTATAATTACAGTCTAATGGGGAAGACAACATGTAATCAAATACATATATAAAGTAAGCCATATACAGGATAAATAGGAAATAATTAACAGGGAAGGTCCTGGAGTTAAGAAGGGTTGGGCAAGGCCTCCAATAAAACATAGGATTTTGTTAGGATTTAAAGGAAGTTAAGGAGCTCACTAGTCAGAGGTAAGGAGGATTCTAAACATGGGATACTGAAAGAGAAAATGCCTGGAGCGGAGGAATAGACTATTTTGTGTCACTGATCAAAGAGTATATGATAGGAGTAGTAAGGTTTTGTAAAAAGACTGGAAACGTAGGGGTGGTTATGAAGAGCTTTGAATGCCAGGGCATTTTGTATTTGATCCTGGAAGCAATATGAAGCCACTGGAATTTATTGAGTAGGGATATGACAAGATTGGACCTGTTAGGAAAATCACTGTAGTGGATGAAAAGTGGATGGATTTAGGTGGGGAGAGACTTGAAGTAGGCAAACCTGCCATCAAGTTATTATAATAGACTAGGCATGAGATGATAAAGTTCTGCTGGTGGTGTCAGAGTGGTGATCATGTCAGAGAAAAGGGGGCATATCTGAGATATAATTGACAGACCACAAGAATAGGTAAGATAATGGTGGTGAGAGAGAGTGAGGAGGAGTCTGGCGTGTCTCCTACCTGGGTTGTAAGCCTGAGGATCTAGAGAGATGGTGTTGCCCTCTACAGTAATAGGAAAGGAGTGTGCGCGTGCACGCGCGCGCACACGTCTGTGTGTGTGTGTGTGTGTGTGTGTGTGTGTATGTGTGTGTGTTGTGGGCAAAGTTTAGGGGGAAAGATAATGAATTCTGTTTTATATATATATTGAGTTTAAGATGTCTACTGGACATTCAGTTTGAGATGTCTAGTTAGAGATAGGAAATTAGAGGCCAACGGAGAGTTGGGGACAGGATTTGTAGAGTGAGAATCACCAGCATAGAGATGGTAATTAAACCCATGGGAATTGATGAGAGAAGTAATATAAAGGGAAAAGAGGGCCCAGGACAGAACCCTGTGGGACATCTGTGGCTAAAAGGCATGACCTGGAAGAGGACGCAGCAAAAGGAGTCAGAGAAAGAGTGTCCATATAGGTAGGATAAAAACGAGGAGAGAGTCGTTGTTTGGAAAACCTAGAAAGAAGAGGATATCAAGGAGAAGAGTGTGAAATATTTCCAAAGGCTGCAGAAAGGTCAAGGAGAATGAGAATAGAAAAAAAAGAAGTCATTAGGTCTGGCAACTAAGAGATCATAAGTAACTTTGGAGAGAGCATTTAATGCTACCTTAAGTAGTAAATAATAGTAAAGAACATTTTGAGTAGTGTATGAAATTACCCTGCGGGTTCACAACACATTTTATTTTGGTTGAAAGGAGGTCAAGAAACAAAAACAAAAAACTTGGAAAACACTGAACAAGGTGATTTCTAATGTTCTCTCTACTTCTTAGATCCTATGATTCTCTTTTGAACTTCTTGGAACACTAAGAATTCTCTTTACTAGAAATGAAAGAGGACAAAAATATTTTCAAGTTTGTGAGCAAATATTTACAAAAACAATTGAATCACAACTACAGTCAGCTCCATGCTGCAGTTTCCAGTTGTAGCCTAAGTAATATACTTCTTTCTTCTAGCCTGAAAAAAATGATGTCCCTAAAACAGAGGAAGACGGGCACCATCCAGCAAAACCAAGTAAGAATATGCTGGCACATGGACTACTCCAAAGGCCAGATGAGTGTATATATAAAGCAGAACAAAGAAACCATTCAAAACATCTAAACAAAGCAAAAGAGCAAAACTCATTGTATACACCACCATCTCTCATTGCTCTCTATATAACATATCCCCTCAGGCAATATCCACAGGGAAATCAATTTCCAAATCATTTTAGTTCTATAATTATAACTCCCTATAAACAACTCCTTAGTGCTATGACATCAATTGAACTACAGAATGATTTCCTTTAAATATTAAAGTGACGATCTAAGTGGGTACTTCTAGCAAAGGGCTCGTGGGAGTCATCCGCATAATGTTATTAAATTAGCAACTTAAAAAGGAAAGGAAAAAATAGCGTGCTTCTAAACATGTGTTCTATGGGGTTCCAGAACATTCCACTACAAGCTTTACAATAGCACTGACCTAAATGCTGCAGTCAGGGAATGGACAGACTCTCCCAGGGGGCAACTGGACATTGCATTTGGGAAATGTCAAATGACCTTTCATTTCTTTGGTGTGTTTGTTTTCCAAATTCCCAAAGGAAGGTCATGGCAGTGCCTGGAACGGAATGCATGTTTTCTGCCCTTACGCCATGCTTTTAGCCCATGTGATTATTTTGGGAAAGAAAAGAGATCAGGAAGCTTAACTGGTCAGTTAAGTTTTCACTGGAGTCATGGCTAGGCAATCTCCACTGAGCAAGTCAAGCAAATTCTCATGGTACTAGTCCAGTTTAATTAGATTCAGATACTATTTATCCAACAGCCTACAGTACCCAAGATATTCTTCTGGGTAACAGGAATAGAAAAAAGGAAAAATGTCATAGTTCCAGCCTTTAACAGACTGAGGCTTATAGTCTACTAAGAGTTATGACTTCCTATTAGCAGAGCTATTATATATGATATGTAATATGACATAGATATATGATAATGAAATAGAATATAGACATTATAAAATACCTATAGAAATCTACATATTTATAGATACCTATATTACACATTTATATTTCTCTATGTAATATCATGTGTGTGTGTGTTCATCCTTTGCTGCCTAAGAAGACCATGACATCAGAGAAATAATGACATGACTTGCACTTGACTTTGTTTTGAGTGAGGGAGGGCTGCACACATCACCAGCCTCACTTCTCCAGAGTCATCTGAATCCAGTGACCAGATATTCATCAGGATAACTGGAGATGACCCAGGATGAGGCAATTGGGGTGAAGTGACTTGCCCAAAGTCACACAGCTAGTGAGTGTCAAGTGTCTGAGGTGAAATTTGAACTCAGGTCCTCCTGACTCCTGCACTGGTCCTCTATCCACTGTACCACCTAGCTGCCCCATGTAATATCATATATTTTTCTTAGAATGACATATCCAGGATTTTATAGAGTTCACATATACATAACAATTATAATATATCATATATATACACTCAGCATTTTATAGCTATGCATATATATCTCATACATACATTACATACCCAGTATTTTATAGATATATGTATATTTGTATATGTGTATATTTAAGACACACTTATATACACATATCAATAACCCAGTATTTTATACATATATGTCATTTGTATATATTTGTATTATATATGCATATATGTACACATACATATAATACATCCAGTATTTTTATACCTATACACTATACATATACTTATATGTGTATAGGTATATATACATACATACATAAAAATGTATATATTTTATAGATTGACATGTAGGTAAAAATATTTATGGATATATCTTTATAGCTACATAAGTATATTTCTCTATAGAATTACTGAGTATCTTATGTATATATGTGAAATATATATTATATGCATATTTATAAAAATATTGGTTGTTTTATATATTTGCATGATATATGTATGGCTATAAAATACTGGTTATATTACATATAATACTATGTGTAATACATATATGTAGCATTATAGAGAAAAATATAGAGGTACAATATAGATATGGAGATGTATCTCTGTACATATATCTGTGCATATATAATACATATGTGTCTATTATATCCTATAATATGCCTATATATATGCCTTGAATATGTGAATTTATATATTTGTGTATATATATACACACATAAACACACACCTATATACATATACATGTATACATGCATACATACATATATGTATATAGTTGTGTGTGTGTGCGTGTACTGGTACTGGATGTTAGGTTAGTAGTATTCTGATGGGATAGATTTAAAGTCTCAAGCCTCCCTTTTTGCTGATGCTCCTTTTACTGCTGTCCCAGTCCTTAACCAGGTGATACTTCTCTCTTAGGCGATGAGTAAAAAACTCCAAATCCCAGAAGTCTATGTGGATCCAAGTCATTCTTCTCCCCTCACACTTTTATGACATGTACAGTGGGACAAAGAAATTCAAAGTTCTCCAGGTATATTCAAGGAAAGAAGAAATATTTTCATCTTAGGAGTTCTGGGATGACTTCATAGAGGAAGTCACCCCTGAACTAAGCCTTGAAGGAAGAAAAGGATTTCAATAGGATGAGATGAGGAGACAGTAATGCCACACCTGGGACATGTTGTATATGAATTTATGGAGGCAAGAGATGGCAGAAAACGATCAGAAAAAAGCTAGTTGTTTGGGAGCAGTTGTTTTTTGGTCTCATCTTGAGTTCTTTGTGTGGTCTATAGCACATCCCACAGGTGGTCTTGTACAGCTACATATCCCTCTGCTGATTGTCGTAATCTGGCTCATCAGGCAATTCACAGGTTAGAAGGACCTCAGTAGCCATCTGGTCTGACCTGTACCTAAAAAGAAGGCTTTCTACAACTTGCCTAGCAATGACAGTGAGGAGGATCCTGCCACTTTCAGAGGTAGGCTCATTTTTGTTAGGTTTTTTTCCTTACACCATGTTGTCCATTTATGACTTCTGCTCGTTTCTCTTAGTTCTGGCCTCTGGGGCCAAGCAGAAGTCTATCTAATGTCTTTTCCACATTAAAATCTTCCAAATACTTGAAAACAATTATCCTATGTGCTCTAAGTCTTCTCGATAACTCATTTCAATTCACCCTCACATGGGATAAAGTTGAGGGCCTTTACTATGAAATTAATTCAAACCAATCGATAAGCAAACATTTTTAAAGTATCTGTTAGGTGTCTGGCATTGTGCAAAGTGCTCAGGATGAGAAGACAAACGTGAAAAAATCTCTGCCTAAAGAAGCTTGGATTCTTTCAGAAAAGATACATGGGCACAAAAATATATGAAATAAATAGAAGACTGTTTGTGGGGTGAGGACCAGGTAGTGGGGAGAACAGGGATGGACTGGAGATTTGGAAAGACTCGGTGCTGCTAGAACCTGGTACTTGAACTGGATTTTGAAGAAGAAAACTAGGGATTTCAAGAGACAGAGATGAGGATGGATGGCATTCCTGGCATAAAGGACAGTCCATGCAAAGTCACAGAGATACAAAAGAAAATAAATAATGAAGAGGAAGGACAGTTTGACTGCACCATAGAATGAAGGAAAAGAGTGATGTATAATGAAGCTAGAAAGGTGGGTTGGAGTCAGATTATGAAGGAGTTTGGATTTCATCCCTATGGAAGTAGGGATTCATAGGAGTTTATTGACTGGGGGAATAATATGATCAGACTTGTGCTTAATGAAAATCGCTGACAATTGTGTAGAGGGTGGGTTCGAAAGGCTAGAGACTTAAGGCAAAAAGACCAAGTAAGAAACTATTGCAAAATAAACTGGACTAGAGGTGATGAAGGTCTGAACTGAGTTGGTCTCTGTATGAATTGAGAGGGACAGATGTGGAGTGAAATCAACAAAACTTGTCAACTGATTTTCTGATTCCCATGGTTGCTAGTGTCTCCTACCCTCACCAAAAATTAAAATTGCTTTGTTTTTATTGAATATGTATTTGTGTGTATATTCTCTCCTCCAATAGAGACTCCTTGAGGACAGAGGCTATTTCATTTTTGCCTCTACATCACAAGTGCCTGGAATATCTTGGGCACTTAATAAAGGCTCATTAATTGGTTGATTTGATTTTAAGGGAGACCTGGGAATGTTTTTAGGCAGTTAAGAAAGAACCAGTGAACAGATAGAAACTGAATAATATTAACAGAATATTTATCAGGATAATGTGCCTAAGGAGCTGAGAAGGGATGGGATTAAAAGTTCACATAGAGTGATTGTCTTTGGCAAGGAAAATTCACCACATATGCAGTTATGGAGAGAATGGGGTAAGCCAGAAAATAATGGAGGATGGTCGCAATGGATTTTAAGATGTAGAAGAGGTAAGAGTTCACAGTAAATAGTTTCTGTTTTCTAATTAAAGTATGAAGCCAAGTCATCAACTGAGGGTCTATGGGGAAAGATAGTGTAGGGCACTTGAGGAGAGAGGAGGTTAGAATTTGCCTATAGTCACATAGGTAAATTCAGTTGTCCTTGAACCAGTATCCTGTAGGCTTTCAAAGAACCGCTCTGCAGATCAAAGGCAGTCTTCCAGCTAATGACAAAGATGTCAACCAAGAGTCCCTCTATTTGTGTTTGATCAATGGTAAAGAAGACTTGGCACAAGAGTTAAATAAGGGCCACCCAACAATTTTTTGCGAAGTAATTTTGCTTTGCTTCTTGGGTCGTGGCCTTGAAGTTTCTCTGAAAAACAAGTTAACTCCCACAAATACATTAACATTAGACAAGACTGTGATAGATGGGACTACCAGGATAACTCTGTTTAATGATCTAATGCCTTCTGACATCAAATCAAGCATGAAAGAGAGAGACATGTACTCACTGGGGTGTACACTAGCATCATGGAAGATGCCCCACATAGATTTCCGATACAAAGAATTCCTTTTTGGTGGGTAGTTTCATTAAAATAAGTTTTTAAAAATCATTTCTTAAGCACCTACTATGTGCAAGGAACACTTTCATGCATTGAAAATATACAAACAACAAAGAAAATGGGAAAGCCTTTAAATAGACAAATGAAAAAGAAAACTCTTGCTTTCCCCTTCTCTTCCTCTTTTCTTTCTCTTTTTTTATTCCTTTATTTTGTTCTTTCTTTCTTTCCCTTTCTTCCTTCCTTCTTTTCTTTCTTTCTTTCTTTTTATTTCTTTCCTTCTCCTTCCTTCCCTCCTCCTCCTTTTTCTCCTTCTCTTCCTTCCCCTCATTCTCTTCCTCCTCTTCCCTCTCCTCTTTCTTATTCTTTCCTTCCTCCTTAATGCCTTCCTTCCTTCTTGCTCTTCTTACATTCACAAGCTCGAATGCTAACTGATTCCTCTGAGATACTAAAAGAAATGGAGACCTGTCTCCAGTGTGTTAAATGGATACTGTATCAGGGATTTATGGAAAGAATAAGAAATCAGAGAGGGGTTGTGATCTGTACCTATGGAAGAAATACCCCTATGAAATGAAATCAAAGATTTATCCAGTTCAAGTTTACCTGCAGCTCCAAAAAAGCTTTAATCAGTTTCTAGGAAACTCAGATCTTTCAGAGGCTTCCAAACACTAGTTTATAAAGTAGTTACACCAATGAGTAAGAGCTATACAAACTAAATCAGGGCAAGACATAGCATGCCAAGGAATTGCATGGCCAGCCCTTGAAAATAAAAAAAAATTATTTCTCTCTTTTCCTTAGTTGGCCATGGTACAATATTCATATAGCCTCAGCTCCAACTGAAGAGGCTCCTGAGTAGACTTCAGTGTGCTCTGATTTCTTCACAATGACAAGAGGTGAGATCTGCTGATGGCTTACTCACCTTGGCACAATCTGGTGTCTGGTTATGGATTTTTGTTGTTTGATAGCCTTTGTAATCATGTAATCTTACCCTGCATCGAGAGCTTTTGAGGATGAACCAGTCCAATGAATGGAGGAACACTCCTGGCTCCTAAGAGTTCCCTGTGGCATGCCAGATTGGTGAACAGGTTGTGGCAGCTTTGATTCTGACATACATAGAAGATTAAGAACATTAAGATATTTAGGCTATCCCTATCATTATCTGAATTTTTATTACAGACAAATGAAAAAGGAAGGCTTTTCAGCATTGACTGAAAGCCTGGGTGAGTCCTATAAAGAAGAGACATGAGGAATCTCAGTGCAATAGGCAAAGAAAGAAAATGAGATCACACTCTGAATCTCAGCGAAGTTGTCAAGTTTCTGAATGAGCTATAAATGACAATGAATCCACAGAACAGAGAATGTGAACAAGGGTCTTATTGGCCCAAATGATCTGTAACTTCTCAAAAAGCATCCTTCACCTAAAACATTGATCACAGTCTGTACAATTACATGTCATGTTACTGTAGATACTGTTATCTAACACTTCAAGAGACCCAGGCCCCAGTTTCTCTTGGATTCAGCATAACCTCCAAGTAGCAAGAGTTTCTTGCTGTGGATCCAGCTTACATGATGACATTTTAAGTGATGCAAATCTAGAGGATAATCAAAGGAGAAAAAACCCTGCAGGAAAACAGCTTATATAAAACAAAGACAATTTTAGTGGCTTTATTTATATCTCCATTTGTGAAAAATAGATATACGTATGGTACCATGTCATGCCATGTGTCATATCATGAATGTTTATCATAATATGTATGTTTAATTCTACTAAAGTCCTCCTCAAATACATAAATCATGGTGTGCAGGCAACCATGTTAAGGCCTGTGACAAAAGAATGTATGTTACAGCAGGTCAAGCAAACTGGAAAGGCTTAAGCATGAGGTTGGTGATGGGTTTTATGTCTAATGTCAGGGAACCAGCTTATCTGAGTTCAGAGATCTCTCACCTGAAGAGTGCCCGTAAAGTCACAAACTTTTCAATCATAGCAACTAACAAAAAGATCCACTTCTGAAAGAGTTATGCCCTATGTGAGCAGAGGAAGTACCCACATAATGAACTCACAGATTCTTTAATTGAGTAAATATTAGCTATCCCCTTCATGCAAGACCTTATGCTAGACACTGACAACACAAAGACAGAAATGAAACACCTCTGGCCTCAAGGAGTACATTATTCACCCTGGGTGGGTGGGGGGCAGGCAGGGAAGGCATATGCAAAGTATACATGCAAGACAATTTAAAGAGCATGAAAATATTAGCAATTGAGGGGATGAGGAAAGACTTTATGTAGGAGGTAATACCTTAGCGACTTAAGGTTCTTGGGTGCCGTCTTTTGACTGAGTCCAAGTTTTACAGAACAAATCCTTTTATTAAGGGGATTTGTTCCGTGAAGTTTGTATTCAGTGAAACAACTGCACTGGAGGACCTAGTGGCCTTGAAGTTGCAGGTTCCTTACCCCTGCTTTAGCCAAACCTTGAAGGGAGCTAAGAACTCTATAAGATGGGAGTGAAGCGACATGAGCATATGGGCAAGTATACAAAGGCAAAGGAGTGGGAGATGAAATGTCTAGTTCAAAGGACAGTCAGTAGACTAATTTGACTGGAGTATAGAGTGTATAAAAGCGAGTAAGATGAAATGTATCTGAAAAAGTAGTTGGAGTCAGATTAAAGGTTTTAAATACCAAGTTGATGGCTTTGGATTTTATCTTAAAGCCAATGGGAAGCCACTGACATTTTCTAGTAGGAGAGTGATGTGGTAAAATTTATGCCTTAGTAAGCTTATTTTGAAGTCATGTCAAAGATGGATTTGGGTGGAGATGGGGAGTAGAAACAGAAGAATCAATTAGAAGCTTTTGCAATGGCTTAAGTGAAAGATGTAGACACCTAAGTCAGAGCAGATGCCTAAACCAGAGTAGTTTCTGTGTGAGTGCAAAGAAAGGGATAGTTGTGAGAGATGCTATGGAAACAAAATAAATGGCTTGACAACTGAGTGACCTATGGGAGTGAGGAAGAAGGTCAAAGATGGCTCCAATATTTTTAACCTGATCTACTGGAAGAATTTGTGGTGTCCTCAAAGGAAATAGGGAAATTTGAAGAATTAGGAAGATATTCAGTTTCTCTGGAAATGCCTTGAAGTTTGAAGTGTTGACAGGGCATTCAGTAGAGGAGTCTAACAGGGAGTTGGTGATGTAGGAATGGACCTCAGGAAACAAATAAGGACTGGATATTATATAGATGAGCTTTGATCTTCAACACTGGAGGAGCAACCTGCTCAATGAGATCACAAATTCACTGAAATCTTGAAGTATACAGATCTGGTAGTCACCTGCATAGAAATGATCATAAAAATTATATTGTCTAAGGAGATTAAGGGATCCTAGAGGCCACTTGTTCAACCTGTACCTGAACAAGAACTCCCTCTACAACATACTCAAGCAGTAGTCATATAGTGTTTGCTTAAAGGCATCAAGTGAGGTAGAACCCCTGTCTCCTGAAATAGTTCATTCTACTTTTCATAGAATCACAGAATTTCAGAGTTGGAAAGGAATTTAATAGTCATCTATTTTAACATCTATGAAACCATCAGATGTCATTGGGGAAGACTGCTTACCTTCCTCCTTCAGGCAGAACTTATCTCTCCCTTATCAGACTTGTCTCCACCCACTAGAGCTGGTTTAGGGTGTGGCCTGATTCCTGGGAGATAGGGTGGGAGAAAGTCCAAAGACCCTGTGTTCAAAAGGACATGTATGCTGGGAGTTATCAAGATTAGCCTATGAGGATTTTAGTCTAAGGCAAAGACTCCATTTCCAAATGGATTCCTTGATCTGCAAAGTTAAAGCTTAAAAATAAAGCTTTTAAACAGAGTTCATAAAAGCTGTGAATCTACAGTTGATCAAGCTGGAAGCTCCATTTTCCAAATGGTTAAATTCTATGTACTCAAATATTCACTGATTTTCTCTTTTATTTACACTCTTTAGCAAAGATACTCCGGATACAATTAAAATTATCTTATCTTTACCTATAAAAGATCATTAAAATACAAGCTACCAGAAAGCAAATTAAAAAGAGCTAAGAAAGAAACACTTGGTAACAACCAATTCCATCTCTTTGCATGTGGCAATTAAGCAAAAAGTAGAAGCAAAGAGTGGATTAGTTCACCTCTGGTCTAGCCATTTCTTCAGTTGGTAATAATTCAGTACTCCTACCTGGATTCTCTTAATAGCAAAGTGGTGAGCCTCTAATTATAACAGCGCTTACCGTCAGTTTCTCCTGAAAAGCATCTGTCATCTGCTGCTGCTACAGTCAAAACTCTTTTTTCCCTTCACTGACATTCTTTGACACTCTTTTTGTCTCTCACAAAGTGATTTAGAAATACTAATGCAGTAGAAAACTCTTCACTCCAGTTCTGAGCCTATAAAACTGTTCTCTCTTCTCACCCTGGGAAAAGCAACTCCCAGGTCTCTCACAACTTAGTGTCCCTTTCAAAGTACCCAAATTGAGTTTTATCCAAACAGCATTTACATGTATCTGAAAAACTTCCCTCTATAACTTATTTAATAAATAAGAATTCAGATTTTCCTCAAGTCCTCCAATGAAAGGAACCCAGTGCCTCCTAAGGAAGCCCTTTCCACTTGGGATGACGTCACTGTCATGATGCCCTTGGTCCTCTTCAAGAATGACAAGCAACAACAACTCTGATTAGTAGAAAATGTTTTGGGGGGCACAGCCAAGACGGCGGACTAGAAAGACACACTTACGCAGGGCCCTCCCCACAGCCCATAAATACCTGCAGAGAGGGACTCTCAACAAACTTTGGAGCAGCAGAAGCAGAGGACAACAGGGTGGAGGAGATTTCTAGCCCATGGTGACCTGAAAGGCCCACGGAAATGTCGGTTGTGCTGGACGTGGAGCTGGATGCAGAGCTGAGCACGGAACCCAGCCCAGCCCTGGCCGAGTAGCGCCGTGAGAGCTGAGCACGGAACCCAGCCAGCCCTGGCCGAGTAGCACGGCACCGTGAGACTCTGGGAGGAGGACACCTCAAGAGCAGAATTTCCAGTCACAGTAGCGGGTCCTCAGATCCCTCGGCCCACAGGTGCCAAAGGTCAGTGACAGGGTTTTATCAGCTGGCCAGAAAGGGAGAAGGGCCTTCCCATAGCTCCAGAAGGAGGCAGCAGCCACAGAGCCTGTACAGCAGCCCATACGGAAGTTCCATTGTTGGAGCGTAAAAACCCCTAGGGGCATTGAAGAGCTGAGTCTTACCTCAGCCCTAGGTGGAGGCCTGGGCCAAACTGGTCTTTGTCTCAAACTGAATGGTGGCCCTGCCCATCCAGCTTATCTGAAAATCAGCCCTCAGTGCTGGCTTGGAGGAACTGGAGGTCAATGGCTGTGGAGAGGTATCTGCTAAGATTCTGGGCACAAAAATCCTTCTCTGCATCCAGACCAGTACATGCTTGACTGTGCCACCTTGGAGGAACTGAGATCTCACAGATTCCCAGAGTATACCCTACTCTTAACAAAGGACCCAAAAGTCAAGTAACTGGTTGGGAAAATGCCCAAAAAAGGGAAAAAAAATAAGACTATAGAAGGTTACTTTCTTGGTGAACAGATATCTCCTCCCATCCTTTCTGATGAGGAAGAACAATGCTTATCAGCAAGGAAAGACATAAAAGTCAAGGCTTCTGTATCCCAAACATCCAAAATAAATATTCTGTGGCCTCAGACCATGGAAGAGCTCAAAAAGGATTTTGAAAATCAAGTTAGAGAGGTGGAGGGAAAACTGGGAAGAGAAATGAGAGCGATGCAAGAAAAGCATGAAAAGTAGGTCAACACTTTGCTAAAGGAGACCCAAAAAAATGCTGAAGAAAATAGACTAACTCAATTGGCAAAAGAGGTTCAAAAAGCCAATGAGGAGAAGAATGCTTTCAAAAGCAGAATTAGCCAAATGGAAAAGGAGGTCCAAAAGCTCACTGAAGGAAATATTTTTTTCACCCTGAGCCTAAATTTACCTCTTTGCAATTTTCATCTATTTCTCTCAGTTACAAACTCTTGGGTCTAATAAAACAAATGTAATACCTTTTCCAGGTTAGATCATTGAGCACAGCTATTATGTCCCCTGTATGCCTTCTGCTTTCCAGGCTAAACACCCCCCAATTCCTCAAATCAAATCTTACACAGAATAAACTCAAGCCTCTTCACTTACTAGTTGTCCTGTAGACACTCTTCAATTTATCCATGTCCTTCCTAATATGTGATGCCTGGAACTGAACATAGTACTATACTCCAGGTGTGGTCAGGCCAGAGCAAGGGTATATCAGCTTTCATGTATATATACATACATACATATATGTGTGTATGTATATAAATACATATATATATATATATATATATTTATACTTAGCCTTCCATCATTAAAATCCCAAAACTTTTTTTCTAATGCATTAAGGTCAAGTCATATTTCCTGACAGAGAGGGGTGAAAGGGAGAAAAGAAACTGGCACTTGGCTCAGTAGGAAGGGGTGGGTGAGAATGACAGGCATTAGAGGCAAGGAAAACAGCCTTCTAACTGAATAATTCTAATTGATTTATTGTATGTAACGGTTGTGTAATAGTCAATAACTTCATTGTGCAAATTCCCCCTTTCCCCTCGACCCACTTCCTCCAACTTTACCCATTTTCAATGACCAGCAGTAGAAAAAGCATAGCCTGAGAGTAGAAAACCTGGGTTCCTTTTGTTACTTGCTAGCTACGTGATCTTGAGTTCCTTGTGATCTTGGTTTCAGTTTCCTCATTGGCAATTGGATGGGACTAATCTAAGCTCCTGTTTCGGCTCTAACTCTCTGATATGGCACATCTTGTTGAATTTCTGCTTCCATAAATATATCAAGCACTGAAGAAATGCTTATTTGAAGAACACAATAGACAACCTCACCTATCCAGAGCACAGCTGAGAAGACCAAGGTAAGCAAAAGAGAACTCCTATTGACTTCAACAGACATCACCGAGTCCATGGACTTGTGCATTTTACTTATGCAAACCTCTCAGATCTGAACTAAAAGCCTATTTGTTCTTATTCTTTATGCTTGGGGGAAGAAATGAGAGAAATGCAAGAATAAAGAGATTTAATAGTTTGGTAAAAGGCACAAAAATACTGAAGAAAATAACGCCTTAAAAATCATAATTGACCAAATAGTACAAAAATTGAAGAAAATCATTTCCTTGAAAAATCAAAATCAGCCAAGTAGTAAACGGGGTATAAAATCTCATTGTAGAAAATAACACCTTAAAATTAGAATCAATTCCATAAGATATCAAGAAAAAAATAAAACAAAATAAAAAACTGAAAAATAGAAGACAATGTGAAATCTCAGGGGAAAAAGTTAAGTAATTGATAAGGAGATATAATTCAAGAATTATTAGGCTTCCTAAAAGCCATGATTAAAAAAAGAACCTAGATATCATATTTTAAGAAACTGTAAAGGAAAAATTTCCAAATATTTTAGAACCAGAAGATAAAGTAGAAATTGAAAGATCTGCCAACTTCCTTCTGGAAGAAATGCCAAAATGAAAACTCCCAAGAATATAATAACCAAAATCCAGAATTCCCAGATCAAAGAGAAACTACTGCAACTAATTAGGAAGAAAGAATTCAGAATCCATGGAGCACAGTCAGAATGTTCACACAAGATTTATCAGTTATCACTATAAAGGAGAAGAAAGCTTTGAAATATGATTTTCAGAAAGGCAAAGGAGCTAGGATTAAAATCAGGAATAACTTCTTCAGTAAACCATATAATCCTAAGGGGGAAAAATAGATATTTAAGGAAACAGAGGACTTTTAAGCATTCCTGATTTAAAAGAAAAGACCAGACCTCAATAGAAAGTTTTATTTTTAAACACAAGACTCAACAGAAACATAAAAAGGTAAACATAAGAGAGAAGTCATAAGGGATTTAACAAGGTTAAACTATATACATTGCCAGTAGGGAAGATGATACATATAACACCTAAGAACTTTATTATCATTAGGACAATTAGAAGAAGTCTACACAGAGGGCATGGTTGTAAGTCTATTATGTTGAGATGATTTCAAAAGAAGAATGGAAATGTTCAAAAAAATAGAATGCACTGGGAGAAGAATGAGGAAAATTATCTCCCTTAAAAGTATGGAAATATAATACTGTTCTACTGCCCCTTTAATATAGTTCCTTTCCAATTCTGAAATTCTGAGATGCTGTAAAAAGCAGAATAGGCAGTTTCAGGAGGTAGTGAGTTCTTGATAGTTTTAAAGAGAAACTATAAAACAATTTCTCAGATATATTATAGCTAGGATTCTCATTCAGGTATGCATTGGACTAAATTGCCCTGAGGTCCCTTGCAATCTTGTGATTCTGGTAATCTCCCCAAGTGGCATGGTTTTAATTACCATTTCTATGAAGATAACTGCCAAATATGTGTACTTCAAATCTCCACTGGATTTTAAAACTCAATGACAACAGTACTCCCTCCAATAGAATAAAAACCCATCTATATGATATCCAGTCCTTCTTTATCTTACTGAACTCTTAGCTTTCTGACCGATCTATCTGCTTCTATTCCCTTCCCCCTCCTTGCCCCAATCAATCAATTTTTAACATTGCTGTAAAATATATTTACTAAGGCACAGTCCTAACCACATCATGCTCCTCCTAAAATATACGTGTGTATGCATATCCATTTATTCTGGAGCTAATAAGAAGTGATAGACTGATATAGATAGAACACAAGACCCTTGAGTTAGGAATGGTAAAGAGGAAAATTTAGGCTCGAGATAAAAAAAAAAAAAAAAAAAAAAACACATTTCCTAGCAATTAGAGCTACCCTAGAACAGAATGGGCTGCCTTTTTCTATCTCTTCAGATTTATTTCATATCGGTAGAGTCACAGATTTAAGCAATACAAAGACTGGGTTTTTTTAAAAAAAATTATACATTTAACTAAATCTGGCACTCATGCATTTGTATTCTGATATCCCTGAAATACTAAAAGAATTATAGAAGCAAAATTTATATGCAATTTGTATATGCCATAAAAGAATGAATAGAAAACTAGAACAAGTACCTTTTATGACTATGGCTGGGGGAATATGATTGACCAATTAAGAGGAAAAGGTGATCACTGAAAGACAAAATTTTGGTTACATGAAAGTGAAAAACTTTTACTTGAATAAAAGCAACAGGGCAAATCAAGGAAATAAGTTGAATGGGAAAGGGAGAGAAATCTTTACATCAAATATCTCTGATAAGGGACCAATATCCAAGATGTATAAGGAACAAACACAAATATTTAAGAGCAAGGGCAATTCGTCAGTGGATAAGTGGTCAAATGTGAACAAATAGTTCTCAAAAGAATAATTGCAAATGATTAACACCCATATGAAAGACTGCTCCAAATCTCTAATAACAAAAAGAAGTCCAATGAACTCTGAGGTTTCATGTCCCACCCAGCAAATTGGCAACAGTTGCAAAAGTTAGGCATGATCAAAGTAGGAGTTGTAGAAAGTTAGGTACTCTAATTCACTGGTGGTAATGAATTTATTCAAACACTCCAAAACCAAACTATAACTCTTCTAAGAAAGTTATTAAATGCACATATCCTTTGACCTAGTGATCTTACTGCTAGGCATGCCCTCAAAAGTTGTTCAAGAGAGGAAAAAAAGACCTGTATATACAAATATATTTACAGAAGTTCTTTTATAATAGCAAAAAATTGGAAATAAAATAGATGTCTGTTTATGGTAAAAAGTGATATCTTAACCCCTTGCCTTCATGTAAGTTAGGCTAATATTTCCTTATAAAGTATTGAGACTGCTGACATCAATTCCTGGTCACCTTGATAAAAAACAACTATGTGGAAGGGCATTCTGATACTTGATTGATGGACCACCATGACTAACTCAAGTAAACATTCTCATCTCAAGCAATTTGATATGTCTTTAATGCTTATCCTTGTTTAAGATCTTTCTCCTTTTGATAACGAATGATGTCCAAGCATCTCATTTTCTTTCAGTTTTAAACCTAAACTACCAAGATACTAGGATGAGTCAGTCTCAGCTCAGAATACCATTGATTGTGCATTGGGTTAACAAATTGTTATATATGAATGTAATGGAATATTAATGGACCTTAAGAAACAGTAATGCAAAGTGAAGTAAGCAGAAGTAGGAAAATAATATATACAATAATTTCAATAATATAAATAGAAAGAACAACAACAAAAAAATCACAACTGAACACTGAATAGTTATAATTACTAAGCTTGGCCCCACATAATAATGTAACTCTTTGTTGAAATGGTGGACTATGGATGTGAAATATAGATTATACTTACAAATGCTTATAATTAAGTTGCATTTAATTAATATGTTGGGCTTTCCCCCCCCGACTTGCTTTTTAATTTCTCTCTTTTATATTCCTTTCTGGGTTGAGGAGGCAGGACACATTGGGAGATGAATGTAACAGGAAAACAAAAGATCATATACAGATGTGTGTGTACGTATGTATACACATATATTTCTTTTTAAAGAATACATTGAATGCCTCTGGTACAGAGGAGTTGTGGACAGATAGGCACACTAATACATGGTTGGTGGAATTGTGAAAGGATACAACCATTTTGGAAAGTCATTTGGGATTATACAAATAGAATGACTAAAATGTCCATACCCTTTGAACCAGACTCCATTACTGGACTGAAACTGCAATGAAGCCATTTATAAGGGGAAAAAACCCCACAACAACCTATATATTCCAAAATATTTACAGCAACACTTTTTGTGATAGCTAAGACGTAGGAACAAAGTAAATGCGCATCCACTGGGGAAGAGCATTGTGATACATACATGTAATATAATATTACTATGTTATAAAAAGTGAAGTATGGGATGAATACAGCAGAGTCCTTTGGCAATTTGGAGAAGTCTATTGGTCAGTTCACAGAATAGAAATGTATAGATTGAAATGCATAGGATTTCATGTATACATGCATATATCACATATAAATGCATAAATGTATAAAATGAAATAAATACAATTACAAAAGAAACCAATTAAATTCATTTATCACATTTTTTTTCAATTTCCACACTCCAGGTTAAAAATTCTGACCTAGGAGATCACTGAATCCATGGAACCTCAGTGGGTGTATAATGGGGTCTTACACATGTATATAATTGAGTTCCATTGGAATATAACTCACTATATGGATTCAACTTTATCATAGGCAAAATCATATTCCCTGACCACAATTTGACTCAGTGAAACCTTGATAGAAAACAGCCAATAGCAGGGTGGTCAGTACTGTTTGCTCCACACCCAATGTTCCAAAAGGATTATACTATCTGAATATGACTCTCCATGTGTGCATATTTATGTATCATATCTCTGGGAGGAAACTACTATAGATTTAATTAGAAAAATTAAGTTAATTAGTACTTTTCTGATACTTATTCATCAATATTCATATCTATACAAACATTTACTTGGCATATATCTCTTCTAAAATAATGTACCTGTTCTAGATCCATCACTAATTAGATTAATTGCTATATTTGTTTTAGTAGTGTCTTTTATCTTTTCTCCTAAATCAATTAAGTGTATATGCCAATGTTCATTAAGTGCTTCAATATTATCCACCCCACGTCCTTCTACATCCTGCCTGATGGATTTGGGCTGTTGATTTTGAAATCCATGATTAGAAGCCAAGAATGAGATCATTTTCAAGCTGAATAAAAATGATGATTTTCCTAAGAAAGAGTGAGAGCTATGAAGAATTAGAACTTTCCATGGAAGTCAACTCAGAGACAAACATTAGAAAAATTAGCCTTATTCTGGCCGTGCAGTGATAGAAAAAATACCTACAAGTATAGTTGGTATTGAATGCAATGATAGAATTTTGGTTAAGTAGGAATCAGAAAGTGAAACTAATGAGTTCTAAAACAAAGAGTCAACAAAAAGAAAAACTATGATTCAATGTCTATATAAAGCATCACAAATGTGGTGTCGTACAAATTGGTACTAAAGTGAGGGTTTTTTTCTGTCTGTGCATTTCTAATGTATGTCAAAGGCAAATGGAGTACAACATGGCAAAAGTAAAACTCATGGAAAAATGAATCTTCTAGGACTGGAAAATGAAGCAGGAAGTTTCCCAAAGAGCAGTATCTCTTGCTGCGCTCTGTGACAAAAAATAAAAATAAATGGCTAACTCATTAACCAAAGGATGCTTTGGAAAGGATTCCATCTGGATGTGGGATAGGAATAATTCTGTTATTTCAAACAGCTCCACACTGTTCATCAGCCACAGGTAAATGGGTCATGCGAAATTTCTTAGACATTTTCAGAGAAGGAAAAAGCTGATCACTTAGAGTCAAAGTCAATAAACAATTATTAAGCACCTACTATGTTCCAAGAACTATACTAAGCAGTAAGAATATGAAGACAGGTATAAAATAATGCCTACTTTCAAGGAGTTCACAAAAGTGAAATTGATAGGTCTTGGCAACAGATTTAGGCAAGTCATTTATGCTCTGGGTCTCAATTTCCTTTTCTGTAAAAAGAGTGAATGAATTGTACTAATTGATTTTTAACACTTTTTCCATCTTAAAATTCTATGATTCTAAAGTACAAATACAATATTGAAGAAAACTGAGCATTTTTTACCCTTATTGGGTGTCTCATGGTTACATAGTTTTATTATAAACTACAAATTATGATATTTTGCTGGACTTGTGATTTCTTCTTTGTATATTCCCCTTTCAGAATTATGTATTAGAGCACTTCTACCATGATTTCTGTTGGTATCCTTCTATGATGCTCTACCCAATATGCTGGAGGTTTTCCTGTAAGGGTTGGTTGTTTTCTTTTTCCTGAGACTGGGTCTCCTTATCTCACCCAAACCAGAAGGACAGTAGCCACTCATAGGCTGATTCCAATATTGATCAACCCAGAAGCTTTAACTTGCTCCCTGTTTCTGATCTGGCTAGATTCTCCCTGCCTTAGGCAACCTGGTGATCCTTTGCTCCTAGTAGAGCTTATAGGTTTCTATTAGTGCCAAACTAAGTGCAGACACCCAAAAGGCTTTAGCCCTACTGCAGCTCAGAACTTCCAAATTGAAACAGTCCCTTAACCTCAGCCTCCTCAGCAGCAGGGATTATGGGTATGGGCTATCATACCCATCTTTAATATTTTGTATATACTAATGCAACACTTGCGTTCTCCACTATATGCCAATCTTTCCTTTTTCTAGTCATGTATATTGTTGATCACATCTTTTATGCCATTTTTCTGACTAGAGTTCATATTTTGAAGCAATAAAGGTATAATTAAGTAATTTATTAGGACATAATGAGGAGTCTTTGACCCTAAAATTATAATAATAATAATATAGCTAAGATTTATATACTGCTTACTTCATGCCAGGTACTGTGCTAAGTGCTTCACAATTACAGTCTCGTTTGATTTTCATAACAACCACGAGAGGTAGATGATATTATTTTCTCCATTTTATAGATGAGGAAAACAAGGCAGACAGAGGTTAAGTAACTTGCCTAGGGTCACACAGCTAAATGAGTATCTGAGGTCACATTTGAACTCAGGTCTTCCTGACTCCAGGGCTAGTACTCTATCCATCGATTCATTGTGCCACCTATTCACATCATTGTAATGTGTCGAAGTGAACTTACGCCCTCCTTTGGATTACTTTCAATTTTGTTTCTTTAGAAAATCACTTCTTTGATTTATCATCATCTGATTGAAGTGAACAAGCATTTGTTAAAATGTGTACTATGTGAGTTGTTGTTCTCTTGTTTTAGATATGTCTGTCTCTTTTTCATCCCTTTTAGGGTTTTCTTAACAAAGTTGTTGGAGTGGTTTGCCATTTCTTTCTCCAGTTCATATTACACATGAGAAAACTAAGGCAAACAGGGTTAAGTGACTTGCCCAGAGTCACACAGCTGGTGTCTGAGGCCAGATTCGAAATCAGGTCTAAATGACTCCATGGTCAGCCTAGCTGCCTGATACTATATGGGTAGCTGAGAGTACAAGGGCAGAAATCAGAAGTAGTGTTTGCCTTCCAGAAAGACAAGGCACTAGGATCATAGCTTCTACTGCCAATCAGCATCACTGGAAGAAAATTGATGTTGAAAATGGACTTGTATGTCAGGGAGCAGCTGGAGATCTTTGGAAGCCCTCTTTCCCCAACTCTCCACCTCACAGTTTCTCAAAAACCCACCCAACCCATTGTCCTTTGCCTATCAAATTCTTGCCTAAAATCATTTTATGTTGTCATGGTGACCCAGAAAAACCCTTGGATATTTTTTGAAAAATTACACAATTGAAAAGCTGGACTCAAAGGCTCTTGTCAGTCTGGAGAAAAGGGTTGGAGGGAGAGATAGGTAAGTTAGGGGGAGAGAATGCTAAAACACTTCTGAATTTTAAGTATTGTTAGAATATTGTTATTTTTCCTTCCCTTTTGAAGAGGACCATGACATCAAGATGTTGTCATGACTTTCAGTTGATTTTGATTTGACTGAGGGTGGGCTGTGCAAGGTCACCAATTTCACCTTCTTCTCCATCTAGGTCCAGTGGCCTGATATTCATCAGGATGGCTGGAGATGGCCCAGGAAGCAATGGGAGACCCTGGCCCTTTCAGGTTAAGGTCCTATAGCATTCTCATTTTGAGTGAGATACACCCATTCAACGAATAGCCTTCTTTAAGTCATTGCTCAAGGGATGGCCCCTTTAGGTACCATGCTAACTATGAAGATAATCTTCATTGAGGAACATAGATCTAAAACAAGAAGAAACCCTAGAGGTCATAGAGTTCAACACTCTCATTCATAGATGAGAAATGAGATACAGAAAGGACTTGCCTAGGGTCACACCTCTAATATCCTGAGGCAGGATATGAACACAGATCTTCCTGATTTCAAGCCCAAGACCCTTTCTATCACACTGCCTTGCTAGGATAGCAAATTGAGAACAAATAAAAATAAAATTGAGCATATTTAAGGTGGGATATAATTTGAATTGTTTTCAGTTACTAAATTATTTTCTAGTCTTTTTTGTTCCAATGCTCTAATTATTGAAGAAACTTTAGTTTTGAGATGTTGCCACTATTACAATTAAGCATGAAATTATTATTCAAATGTTCTTGTACTGCTGTTGAATAGCGAGAAGACCTACTGAATTTGAGATTACCTTCAAGTCTGAGGTCCTGATCCAACAGCTCACCTGTCTTTCTTTATCCACTCTCTCTTCATCCCTCTCTTGGTCCTAACTAGGCTGTAGGCTATCATTTACCATATCATTTAGATACATGGTGGGTAGCAGTTTGGATACATTTTATTAAAATCTGAATCAGGGATATGTTTTTCCCAAGTTCTCTTTCTTTTTTTTAAATGTCATTCAACAGAGAACCACAAATGTTTGTTGCTTCAAAGCCTGATAAACAGATGGAAAATTCCACTTGGAAAAATGTGTAGTATTGCCAAGAAATAAAACTCTGTATAATAATACTTAATGATGCCCAGTGTAAAACACCAGACTGTGTGTTATATAAACTCTACTAATTTATTAGAAAAGGAGTGGCAGATAAAAAGATCATGGTTGATTGGTTCACATACAGGACAAGGAAAAAAACACCTTGATTTTCAAGTCTAACCATGTCAAAGGTATGACAGTTAAGTGGGTGAAATTAATGATGCCCTCCAAAATAGCGTGCAGCACACAGGGAGGGGTAAAGGAGGAGGAAAGTTCCAGAGAAGCTTGGGGCTTCATCACAGATTTTCATGCACTTGGGGTTAATGCCTACCTAAACACAGCCCCTCCCTTGTCTTTTCTCCTGCCTGGAGGACAACACTTCTATACTGTGGCAATCTTGATACAACCTCAAGGGGCCTTATGCTCCAATGGAATCCCCTTAAATAAGAAATATTCTAATGGAGCAATGCTGGGGGGAAAATAATACTGAATCCCACAACAAACCGCAGAGCTCATCATGCTTATTATTAACAATTAAATAGATAGCCAACTTCTACAGTTTCATCACCATGCATTCAATTCATTCAACAAGAATTTACTTAATTGCCCACTGCTTTCCGTGCATTGGTGACGTGAAGACAGAAAGGGAAACCATGCTTGCCCTATAGAAACTTAGATTCTAAGGACCTATGTGTAAGAAAATATCTATAGTAGCTCTTTTTGTGGTGGCCAAGAATTGGAAAAAAAGGGGATGCCCTTCAATTGGGGAATGACTGAATAAATTATGGTATATGAATGTAATGGAATATTGTTGTGCTATGAAAAATATGAACAGGAAGACTTCAGAGAGGCCTGGAAAGACTTATATGATCTGATGCCGAGTGAAAGGAGCAGAACCAGGAGAACTTTGTGCACAGCAACGACCACAGTGTGCGAGAGTTTTTTCTGGTAGACTTGGAACTTCATTGCAATGCAAGGACTTAAAAAAATTCCCAATGGTCTTTTTAGACAAAATGCCTTCCACATCCAGAGAAAGAACTTTGAATTCAATTGCAGAGTGTAGCAGATCATTTTTTTTTGTATTATGTTTTGGTTTGTTATATGATTTCTCCCACTCATTTTAATTCTTCTATATAACATGACTATAGTGAAAACGTATTTAATAGGAATGTATGTGAAGAACCTGTATAAAATTGTATGCCATCTTGGGGAGGGAGGGGGGAGGTAGGAAGGAGGGAGGGGAAAAATCTAAGTTATATGGTAGTGATTGTAGAATGATGACAATAAATAAAATTAATACTAAAAAAAAAAGAAAAGATGATCAGGTGGTCTTCAGAAAAATCTGGACTTACATGAACCGATGTTGAGTGAAGTGAGCAGAACCAGAATATTTTACACAGTAATAGCAACACTGTGCAATGACTAATTTTGATAGATTTATCTCTGCTTATCTATCAAGTATCTATGACAACTTCAAATGACTCAAGATGGAAAATGCTATCTACATCCAAAAAAAGAACTATGGAATCTAAATGCAGATCGAAGCATACTATATTCTGGCTCTCTTTCTTTATTTCTTGTTTCTTCTTTCTCATGGTTTTTCCCATTGGTTCCAATTCTTGTTTACAACATGACAAATGTGAAACTATATTTAATATGAACGTATATGTAGAACCTGAATCAGATTGCACCCATCTTGGGGTAGGGAGAAGAAAGGGATGGGGAGAAAATTTGGAACTCAAAATCAAAAAAAGGAAATTTAAAAAATAAAATACATTACCAGAGATTCAAATAGCAAAGAGGAAGGAAGAGGAAAGAAGGAAGGAAGGAAGGAAGGAAGGAAGGAAGGAAGGAAGGAAGGAAGAAACTTACCTTCTAACAGATGCCCATGAGTGAAACGGATTTACCTGGCATAGGAAGGGTGTAGCGATATGCAAAATCTCTAGGGTTGAAGAAAGAGGTTGAGTCCAGAGAGAGACATTTGGTACCTGTGTGACCTTGGGCAAGTTCCTTCACCTCCCTGGGTCTCAGTTTTCTCAGGTACATTAAAGCAGAGTTCTCACCTCAGAGTCTACTCTTGGCTTTAGCAAGTCCAGCCACCTACTTGCCTCCCACCCTCCCCCAAAGATACTGGAAAAACACCAAAACTAGAGTATGGAAAAGAACATTGGGTTTTGAGATAGAAAATCTGGGTCTGAATGACAACAGCAACACTGATAGTAATTTTATATGGCCCTTAATATGTGCCAAGTACTATGCTAAGAGCTTTATAATTATATCTCATTTGTTCCTCATGACAACCCTGGGAGTTCAGTGTGATTGTTTTCCCCATTTTACAGATGGGGAAACTGAGGCAAATAAAGTTTAAGTGACTTGCCTTAAGTCACACACAAAGTTGAGTATCTGAGTAAGATTTGAACTCTGGTCCCCCTGACTCTGAGGCAGGTGTTCTATTCACTGTGTCACCTAACCATGTGACTTGCAGCAAATTATTTCCCTTCTATGAACCTCAGTTTTCTCATTTGTAAAATGATTGGACTGATGATCTTATAAATCTTTACTGCTGTCTTTCATGTATGTATGTGTGTGTATGTGTCTTCATATGTATATGTGTATGTAGGGAAAAGAGTCTTCATCAAGGGAGCCCTTTCTGTTCAAGTGAGAACCTCCAATCCACTTGAAATTGCAGGTTGTTAAGTAGTAGAGAAAAGAGAAAATGAGAGTTAAAGGTGTGGCTTTTTTCAAACTTGGAGTGAATCGTTTGCATATGAAAGGGTCAGGAAACTCAGCAATAGGTTGACCAAAGAAAATGGAGCCCTCAGGTGGGTATATCTTTTCTTCCTGAATTAATTGACATGACCAAATGAAGCAGACAGAGTTGAAAATTGAAGTCTAGCGTATGAGCTAGTTCAACTGTAAAGTCAAGTTTAATTGAGTTAGTAAGAGAAACTAAACTCCCACTCCACTGAAAGCTGTCATCTACTTTTGCTGTAAGATACCATTGCCAACCATTATGGGAAGGAGGGAGAAACTCTCTTTGCCCCCATGCATTCTCCAAGAGACACAAAGGAGAAGGTAAAGAATAAACCCAAGAGATGTATCATTCCTCCAAAGTTTATGTTCTTCTCAAATTGACTGAGTCACTCAAAAGCTACCAGCGCCAACCTTTCTTCTTTTTAACTGTTAGTTTTTCCAGTGGGAGAGCAATGGCTCCATTACTCATCTCAACAAATGGGACATTTTTTTTTTCCATAAGCCCTTGCAACTGACAGTATCAAAGACATTGGTCAGATCTGCAAACATTGTGTACAGACCTCTGCTCTGTTCTTTGCATTCTTTCTGGAGTTGTCAGACAACAAATACCATATCAACAATTCCTCAGCCCTTTCCAAAGTCATACTGGCTCTCAGGTAAATGACCACCTTCCAGGTGAAGGATCAATCTATTAAGGAGTACTCTTGCAAGAATCTCGCCAGCAGTGACAAAGAGAGAGAGCCTTTGTGACTGTCATAAAACAAATCTGTTTCCTTTACTTTTATAGAGTCAATTTCATCGTGGCATGCTTGCCCATGTTCTGGATAATAGATGCTCTTATATTTTCCCAGTCACCGATAGAGTAAAACAAGGCTGTGTATTTGTTCCCATGCTTTTTAGCAAGACATTTTCAACCATATTATCAAACTCTTTTAATGAGGATGAACATGGCATCAAGGTCAGCTACCACACTGATGGCAAATTCTTCAACTTGAAAGGCTACACGTTAAGATCAAAGTGGTGGGTGTGTTGGTGCATGATTTCCTGTTTGCAGATGATTTTGTACTCAATGCAGCCTCTAAAGCTGAGATGTAGCAATGAATGGGATACTCTTCTCAAGAAGACTAAGAGCAAGGATAGCCTAACTGTCTCAGAACTACTTGTACAAAGTTAAAAATGTTTTCAAAGTACTTGACTGTGAAATGATCCAGACATCCAAAAAGGACCAACAGTAAATGACTTTTGTTAGTACATATCAGCACAAAGAGTCAGAAACCTTAGCCTCCTAGCAAAATGATCCATAGAGGAAAGCCTAGTCCAGGAATACAGTGCATAGAAAGGTTCCAGTCAATAGACCAGGGGTGAATCAGGAAAGCCTGAAACTTATTAATGTACTTGGGAGCATAGATGCATAAGCCCTAACCAAGGTCTAGCCAAGGATGCCTGAAATATGCATCTATATCATTCTGACCTCAAATGGTAGTCAGAAGTCCATGGAGCTAGGACCAGGGAGAGAGCAATTATCAGGGAGTACAATGGATCCAGCAGAGACCACCTTATATAGACCACCCTCAGTCACAGACCAATCTATAGCACAAGACAATGTGAACCACCTGGGGTAGACCACCAAAATGAAAACCACCCTTTTCTAGCTTTTGGTAGATGACCTGGAACACTGCACTTATTGGCAGGGTCACTTTAAGTTCACTGAGAAACACAATAATCATCCAGAATCCAGAAAAATACAGATCAGTACCAAAGGTCACAATTTCTTTCAAAAGTACACAGAGCCTGGCATAGATACTAAACTTTAATTCAGGAAATAAGCCTGGAAAAATGAGCAAATGTGAGAAAACACCAATAATGACATATTATGGAGCCAAAAATACTCAACTCAAACTCCAAAGACAATAAGTCCATATCATCTACAAGCAAAGCTTCAAAGAAAATCACAGATTTTGCACAAACTCTACTGAAATACTTAGAAAAAATGAAGCAATTTTTTTAAAAGATCATATCATGAAAAACTTTAAAGTTTTGAAAAACTCTATATGGAAGGTATTTATTATTTTTATCATTTCACAGGACATAATGGAAGGAAATACACAATAAACAATCATAATGTGACTTGAATAGTTGTAACTCATCTATAACATGGAGAACAATTCATCATTTACAAGAAACACATTTGAAATCAAAACTCAGGAGTTAAAACAAGAAGCTATAAGCCAAATTTTGTATACTTCAGGTGAATTTTTAAAGGGAACAGCAATGTTTATCTCAATAAATAAATATAGCTGTGATTTTAAATAGTTAAAAGAACAGCTATATTGTGCTTAACGACACCACAACTAATTAATAACAATATTGAAATATATATACCAAATGCCATACACATACATACTTAGAAAGAAAAGTTAATTGAACTACAGGAACAAATACAGTAAAATTTCAATATATCCCTTTTGGACCTAAATATATCTAGTCAAAATATTTTTTAAAATGGAGTTAAAGAACGGAAGAGAATTTTAGAAAAGGTAGATATGACAGATGTCTTGTGATTACTGACTAGGAAGAGAAAGCAGTAAGCATATTACTCAGTAGGATGTGATATCTGTATGTATACTGGCCACATACAAGGCCATAAAAATTTGAGAAACAAGTGCAGAAAAGAGAAGAATTAAACACATACTATACTTACCAAAAGACAGGATTAGATTAAAAATTAATTGGAGAATAAAAAAAATACTAAAAACTCATGGATGAAAGAACAAGTCATGGAAATAATAGAAAATTTCATCCAAAAAATGACAACAATGGGAAAATATAGTAAAGCCTCTGGAATGTCACCAAAGCAATACTAAAAGGAAAATTTATTCCTCTAAACACTCCCATCAACAATAAAGGAGAAAGAAGAAATAAATGAGAGTGTATAACTAAAAAACCCAGAAAACCAACAAATTTTCAAGAACTCAATAAACATCATTCTAAAAACTGAAAGAATAGATTAATAAAATTGAAAGCAAAAAAAAGTGAATTGACATAGCTAGAAACTCCTTTCTTTAAATGACAATGAAATGTGTGAACCCTTAGTATGGTTCAAAAAGAGGGAGGGCAAAACTAGGATGGCAGATAACCCTCCTTTTTATTACCCCTCCCACTCATTCCTTATTTTTTTTGTTCTTTCTTCTGCTATTTCCCTATTGAGTAAGTTACATTTCTATACACAACTGAGTGTTTGTGTGTACATACACACAAAGACATATACATGGATATACATATTTATATGTGTATACACGGGTGCACACACATATATGTACACACATATACTTATCTACATCTACATACATGAATACACAGATGCATCTGAGTACAAATATGCAATGCACATATAGGCATATATATATGTATATATGCACTCACAATGTATGCCTACGTGTGTATGCACACACATATGCATGCATATACATATACATATATAGTCTTCCCTCTTTGAACCAATCCTGATGAAAACGAGATTCAAGCATGTCCATCACCCTCCCCCGCCATTTTCCCTTTCACTCTAAAAGTTACTCCTTACACACCATTTTTCCCCATTCTACCTTTCCCTTCCTTCTTTTCTCACTTCATCCCTGCTCTAAATCATTATTCCCAGACCCTCCCAGTTGAACTCTCCTCACAGTCCCATCTAAACATTTTTTTTAAATGCCTCAGTCAAATTTTGGAGTGGCAGATCCAGTAAAAGGTTTAGCTGAGACATTTCTCACACCTAAGAAAACTTTGGAGGTTGACAAGAGAAGTCTTGGCACCATTGTGGAGGCCTGTCCCAAGGCCTCACATGGTAGTGGCAACAATAATAGCTAAAGCAACAGTCACAGCTTCAAGAGCTCTCAGTCCAGAGATAGTAAGGGGGTCAGACAATTGATCAGAAAGAGATTAGAGGAGACCCTTGGCTAGCATTGGGTACAGCTAGCTCTGATTGGCAACTTTATTTCCCATGTGCAATACTGGGTGAGTTCCAGGGCAGAGAGAATTCTTGGTCACAAACAGGTTTGGTTCCTGGACATGGTACCAAAGCAGAGTGCTATCATTTGTGGCTATAGGGGACAGGGGTCCTTCTTAAGTAAAGACAAGAGCGCAGACCAGGGGAGCAATGACCATATCTCTCCTTGGATCACACCACCGTGGAAGTACTGAAAATTTGCAGACGCCCAGAACTAGCTTTGAAAACAGCAGCAGAAAAACATCTGAAGCTTTGGACACTGAATCCCTATTCTCAAGTGAAAAGAACTCAACTTTAACATAAAGTTTAAAGTTCAAAAAATAGACTGGAAAAAATGAGCAAACAGCAAAAAAAAAATCTGGTGATATAAAGTCACTATTGATAGAGAAGATCAAGATATAAACTCAGAAGAATAAAACAATGTGATATTAGCTACCAAAAAAAACTTCAAAGAAAATTATAATTGGATCCAAGGCCAGAAAGAATTACTGGAAGAGTTAAAGAAAGAGATAAGAGTAGTAAAGGAAAAATTGGAAAGAGAAAGTAAATACAAAAAAAATTGTGAAAAGAGAGTTAATAGCTTGGTAAAAAGAGGCACAAAAAATATTGAAGAAAATAATGTTAAAAAAAAAAAACAGAATTGGCCATATGGCAAAAGAGGCACAAAAACTGCAGAGAACAACTCTTTAAAAACAGAATTGGCCAAATGGAAGAAAAAGTTCAAAATCTTACTGAGGAAAATAATTCCTTAAAAATTAGAATTGGGCAAGTAAAAGATAATGACTCTATGACACTTGAAGAAACTATAAAACAAAGTCAAAAGAATGAAAAAAAAGAGAAGAAAATGTGAAATATCTCATCAGAAAAACAACTGACATGGAAAATATATTAAGGAAAGATAATTTAAGAATTCTTGGATGACATTAAAGTCATGATTAAAGAAAGAGCTTAGACATCATATTTCAAGGAATTATCAAGGAAAAGTGCCTTGAAATCTTAGATTCAACGGGTAAACTAGAAATTGAAAGAATCCACTTACTGTTCCCTGAAAGAAATCCCAAATGGAAACTCCCAGGAATATTGTAGCCAAATTCCAGACTTACGAGATCAAGGAGAAAATACTTCAAACAGCTAAAAACATAAGATGGAGCCACAGTCATCATCACCCAAGATTCAGCAAATTCCACATTAAAGAAGCAGAGGACTTGTATTATGATATTCCAGTAGTCAAAGGAGCTAGGATTACAGCCACAGAGTACTGTTGTGCTATAAAAAATGATGGGGTAGCGGTTTCAGAAAAACCTGGGAAAACCTATATCAATTGATGCATAGTGAAGTAAGAAGAGTCAGGAGATCATGTATTGAAGATGATCTGTTTTTCATCGACTATAGATGAACTGTCATAAACTTGGTTACTATGATCAATACAATTATCCAAAATAATTTTAAAGAACTCACGATGAAAAAAATAATCTCCACTTCCAGAGAGTGAGAACTGATGAACTCACTGCAAAATGAAGCATTATTTTCTCACTTTATTTTTCTTGTACTTTTTGCCAATATGGGCATATTTTTGCATGATTTCACATGCATAATCAATATCACATTGCTTGCCTTCTCAGTGGGCAGGGGAGGAGTAAGAATGAGGGAGAGAATTTGGAACTCAAAATTTAAAAAGAATGTTTAAAAATAAATAAATGAATAAATGAAATAAAATACATAGGAAAAAACAACCAAAATAATCCCAGAGGTTCTTCACTTGGTCTGCATGTACCAGATAGACAGACAGACAGACAGACAGATAGATAGATAGATAAACTATTTCAATACAATTAATATCCTTTGTAAAAGAAAAAAGCCAGACAAGAAAATCAGATTCATAGTATCAATAATTAAAAAGAAGAAACAAAAATAAACTGGAAACCATTTATATGCCTACAAAACACGATATAAATATATACAAATATATAAAATACCAAGATTAATTGAATAAGAAATAGAGAATTTCAATAATTCAATATCAGGAAAAAATCAAATAAGCAATAAATGAAAAAAAGGAAAAATAACTACAAAACCCAAAACCACATGTATTTACAAGTGAATTCTGACTTTCAAAGGATAGTTAATCCCAATATTACATAAGCTGTTAATAATAATAGAGGGAGGGGAAAATATCTTGCCAGCTTCCTTCTATGATGCAAATATGGCCTTGATACTTAAACCAGGGAAGGACAAATCAAGGGAAGAAAACTATAAACTAATATTACTAATCTATGTATGCACAGAAATTTTAAATAAAATACCAATAAAAGAGACCATAGCAACACATCATACAGATTGTATATTGTGTCCAGATAAGATTTGTACCAGTAATGCAGAGCTGATTCAATGTTAGGAAATCTATAAACATAATAGGTCATATCTATATCAATGAGTGGGAAGATTTAAAAGCACATCCAAGTGATAACCCATTGTTTCTGCCAATACTCAACTGAGATTCTCAACTCATTCATAGCAAAGTCTGAAAGAGGCATACTATTTTTTCTCCTACCTGCCCCTTACATTCTAGAAACTCATCAAGCAGATTGGATGAATCAAATGGCAAGGGAGAGGTCCCCTGATCAACCTCTGCTACGTCAATATAGTTTATAATTATATGTCAGGCCTGAAGTCTCCTGACTTCATTCATTCATGAATTCTTGAGTTTAAATTTGACCTCAGACACTTACTAGCCATGTGACCCTGGGTAAGTCATTTAACCCTGTTTGCCTCAGTTTTCTCATCTGTAAAATGAGCTAGAGAAGGAAATGGCCAACCACTCCACTATATTTGGTAAGAAAACCCCAAATGGGGTCACAAAGAGTCAGATATGACTGAAAGTGACTGGAAAACAAAAACCATATATAATTTATAGTGACATGCAAAAATTCTGGAAAATCTAAGATAGTAACAAAATAAAAAAAGAAGTGTTAGATCTAAGAAAAGGAAGGTCTCATGGACCATATACTATAATTTTAACCTGAAGAATCCCCTCCATGACACCTTCCAAAAAAAAAAAAGTGGTCATTCAGTTTTTGCTTGACCTCTAGGAAGGGATCTCATGACCTCAAGAGGCAGTTCTAACTTTGAAAAAAGTCCACTTTGGGGTAGTTCTAATTGTTAGAAAGCCTTTTCCCCCTTAATTAAGTCCAAGTTTGCTTCTACTCAGTTTTTACCTATTGCTGCTACATCTGTTTTCTGCTACTGAATAAAGTAAGATCTCTCTTCCTAAGTGAAAATGCTTCAAATATTAGAAGTCAGCTAGCATGCCTTACCAAAGCCTTCATCTGACCACCAAGCTGAATAATCTAAGTTCTTTCTCATGACAATAAACAATTATGTGTATAAAACTTATACATTTTATTAATGCAGTATCTTAGGTGTAGAGCATGAATGATTATTACTGGAGGGGAAAGAAGAGTATAATCATGTATTAAGTGCCTCTGTGCCAGAGACGTGCTAAGTTCTTTACAAGTCAAGTGATCCTCACAACAACCCTGCCAGGCAGAAGCTCTGTGGTACTCCCCAGTTTAGCACTGAGGAATCTGAGGGCTAAGTGACTTGCCCAGGTCACACCTCTAGTATCTGAGGCCAAATTTGGACTCAGGCTTTCCAGAGTCTAGTCATTGCACCACCTCACTGTCTCTGTTATATTTATATTATGTCATGTAACATTATATTATACAATGTTATGTTACATTACCTTAATTTTTGTTACATTATATTAGGTAATGTTATCCTATGTTATATTATGCTATATATCATTTCATAAAATTTCCTGCTACATTGTATCTATATTACCACTGGATTGGGCAATTGGAAACATACTGAACTTTCTTTTCTTTTTTTTTTTTTAAATCTAGTTCTTATTACATCTGTTAGTAAACATTAAGCACCTACCATGTGCCAGGCATCATACTAAGTACAAGATATACAAAAAGAGTTAAAAGCATGTCCCTGCATTCAAAGAACTTAACATCTGATGGGGGAGACAATGAATAAATAAATACATACAAAGCAAGCCCTAGACAGGATGAATAGGAAATAATTAACAGAGGAAGGCACTGGAATTAAGAGAGGTTGGGAAAGGCTTCCTGTAGAAGGCTCTGTGGTACCTGGATTTTACCTGGGACTTAAAGGAAGCCAGTTAAATCAGTAGGCTAAACAGAGAAGGGAGAGTCTTTCAGAATGGGGAGCAGCCAAGGAGAATGCTCAAGGTCAAGGGATGGAAGGTCTTTTTGGTGAAGTAGTCAAAAAGTCAGTGTACCACTTTAAGAAATTGAATAAACTATCAGATACATTTGATGTGCTTGCTATTTTTTTCTCTGAATATTTTTTCTCTTTTTTTTATTATTTGTTATAAGGTAAAGCTTTCTGAGGAGAGATGCATTTGAAAATAAAGGTGATATATAAAAAAGACTAATAAAAATAAGATTTTTTTTTAGTAGCACTCAGATGTCCATTTGAAATTAACCTTAAAGTGAAAGTCTAGGGGGTAAGTTGAAAGTTATTTACAAAACACTAGAAAAAGAAGCTGAAGGATTCACATTTCTAATAAATCAGTTATATAAGGACTAATGACAGTTACCTACCATTAGACTGAATTTCAGTCATTTGGATTTGAGAATCATTGTTCTTTAAAAACATGGCTAGATCCTTAATGTATCCTTCTTGCCCAAGGTAGAAATTAAGGATATTTAACAACATAAACCCTGGAGAAGAAGTTACACACATAAGCCTCAACTGCGCTGGTAACAGCCTCAGGATTATAATTGGTATATATAAAGCGTAGGTCTTTGAAGCAAAATTGTTCCAGAGACCCTCAGGAGCCACAGAAGGGATTCCAAGGTGGCCCTGGTAAATCAGGTCCAGACCAGCGAGTAAACAGGACATACAGGTATTTGGATCTAAAATCCTAGTGTCTCTTGTTTTCGGGGACAAGTGTCTGAGTGATAAACTTGTACCTTCTATAAATGGCACTCTCTTTCATGTGTCCCTGTGTTGGTTTATAGTAAGTGAGACTGTTCTTAATGGGTTGTAATGAGGAGTGTAATGTAATAGCCCCTGCTACTCTTTCCCTTTTTAATGACTGACAGCTGCTTTGTCTTAAATAATTTACGCATCACCATTTCCTTCAGAGACTGCTAGGTCTGTTTCCCTTTTAACTTACAAAACCTTTCATTCATAAGCAAATAGACAGCTTGGAGCTAAGAGTTTCAAACCAGGCATTAATAGGGTCAATTAAGGCAAGAATTATGTAATTTGTTGAATACTTTAAACATAACAGATTAATTAGTGTTTCATCCCTGAAATTTCAAGAAGACTGTATATAAATATTATGCATGAAAAAACTGTCATTACACTGCCCTGATGTCTGAAATCTATATTATTTAATCCCCCCAAAAAATAATTATGGAAAGCATCTACTCTTGCTTAAGCCCAAGAAACAGCAGGAAAAGCAGACAGGAGAGATCATCAGCAAGAATATAGAGAAATCTTTCCTTTAAAACATTAGGATGGGGGTAGAGAAGGGAAGAAAAAAGGGGGAAAAATCTAAATGATAACTTTATTACATATTTAAAAGGAATAGCAAATTGTATGTAATAGATTTGCAGTTTCCTGTGAGATAATCTTTTAAAAACTATGCTATGCTGTGGAAATGCTTGTTTCATTCCACAAATTAAAAATATTTTTTTTTAAGTTAGAGAAGGAAAAAACTTTGAGAGTCAGGTGTGTATAATCCTAGCCCCACTGTGGCTCCTGCTAGTTGAATAAACCCAGGGTGGCTCAGAAAAAATTAGTCATTAAAGTAAGCTCTTCCTCTGCCTAGAAGTTAGAATGTACTAGTGCACAGAACATATCAAATGAAATTTTTGAGCTCCAGGTCCTGGCATATACCTTTTTCTTGGTTCATGTTATTTTGGAAAATTGTCCATGCTCTTTTCATGAATAATACATCAATAATGATACCTTGATATGGTATCTTCCAACCTGGCATGCTTCACACAGCATTTGACCATTTTGTCTTTGAAAATAGGAGCCTTTGCAAAGGATCTTGCATCTTGAAGCATGTCAGACTTTGAAAAATAATTTTGGCAATTATTCTATATTGGTAATATATTGGGTAGTATCTAAATGAAGAAATTAAGACAAATGAGTTAAATGAATTAACTACAGTTGCATTGGGTTGGAAATAGTGTTCAGAGTTACTAACTCTTTCACTATTGTTGACCCTTGACATCTGTCGTATGCTGCTATATAATAGGGACAAGGGATAGATGGAAAGAATGGCAGTGTGAGAAAAGAAAATTTTGTTTAAGGCCCCAAAACCAGAGAATAATAGACCCTCCAACTTAGAAGAGATCATAGAGTTCATTTGGGTACAACCTCCCATCCCATTCATGGGAAGCCTTTACAAGCTCCTTGGGGAAAAAAGGCCAAGGTCTCCCACTGCATCCTGGCCACTGGACCCAGATGTCTCCAGAGGAGAAAGTGAGGCTGATGACCTCACACAGCCCTCCTTACTTAAATTCAATTGACTTACAAGTCACAGCGTCATCTTCCTGATATCATGGTGCTTTTTGAGAATGAAGGGCAAAAACATACAAGTTCCATGACCAACAGCCATTTGATCGATCCTTGAACACTTCTAATGACAGGGAGCATTCTCTGAACTGAACTAATTGTTAGAAATTTCTCATTTGGACTAAAAATTGTCTCCCTGCAACTTACATCTACGGCTTCAAACTTTCTTCTGGAGCAATGCACAATAAGTCTATTCTGTCTTCCACATGACAATCCTTCATGTGTTTGAAGACGGTTATCATCTCCTCATTTTTCTTTCTATAAGATAAAAATCCCTGTTTCTTATTATCAATGTCCATAAAGATATATCTTCTAAAATTTTTGGCATGCTAGTTGCCGTCTTCTGAAACTGCATTAAATTGTCAATTTCCCTCAAAATCAAGGGGTTTTTAACCAGAGGTTAAACCAGATTTCTGTGAACATCTGTGAACCTAAATAATAAATGAAATAATTAACAAAATATTATTTTTATATTATATTACATTTTAATATCATATATGATGATGAATACATAATATATTATAAAATATTAAGTTAACAAATAAATAAAAATAATCTTTATTTTTACCAAAGGGCAATCTAGGTGATACAGAGGATCGAGCCTAGAAGTCTGGAAGTCTGGAAGATCTTAATTCAAATCTAACCTCAAACACTTAACTATCTGTGTGACCTTGTACAAGTCACTTAACTCTTTTTTTTTTGTCTTCTTCATCTGTAAAATGAGCTGGAGAATGAAATGGCAAATCACTCAAGTATCTTTGCCAAGAAATCTCCAAATAGGGTAAAGGTAAAGAAGACTTGGACATGACTCAACATTTTTCTTTTTTTACCAAACTCTAACTGAAATTTACTGATTATAAATGTAGGTTACAAACATTATTCTGAGAAGCAATTTGTAGACTTTGGCAGACCAAACGGTTCATGACACACACAAAGAAGGTTAATACTTCCTGATGTAAATTGCAGTAATCAAAATTGAGCACAATACTCCGTATGTTGTCTGGCCAACAGAGAAAATAAGATTATTTCCTGGACTGATCTAGATGTCATGTTTCTACCAATTAAACATAAACTTATATCAACTTGGGATCAGATATATAAAATTGTTGGCTCATTTTAAGCTTGTGATTAACTGGAAATCCTCAAGTGTGCTCCACATGAACTACCATTAAGGCAGGTTTTCCCTTCCTATACCCATACAGTTGTATTTTGTTTCTTAAAGAAAAGTTGAGAACTGTGTAAATATTCTTATAACATCTTATCTTATTAGCTTGGGATCATCATCCTAGCTTATATTTTTGTTATCCAAGCTATTACCATTCTTCCTAGTTTTTCAGTCATCTTCAAACTGGGCAAACATGTCTTTTATGTCCTTCAGTCTAGTCACTGATGAAAATTTTGAACACAACAGGGCTGAGGAGAGGAATTTGCAACATGCCAATAGAGATCTTCCTTTCTTTTGACATTCATCTATTAATCAACATTCTTTTGGTAGAGTTTGATTAACTATGACTCCACCTAACTTGGCACTTAGGACAGATTTCTTCCCTTTAATGCAGAAGGATCATATGAGAGACTTTTTTCAAATGTGTGTGTGTGTGTGTGTGTGTGTGTGTGTGTGTGTGTGTGTGTGTAGCAGCAGCAGTAGCAGTAATAGTAATAGTAGAATAGTAAGATCCTCAGAACTGGAGAGGTTGCATTCCTTAGGGTCTTATGCAAGGTATACTAGCTAGAAAAGCATCCTGTATACAATAGGCTTTTCAAGCAATGTGGAAATGGAATTTGGGTTAATAATCAGAAAGTACATTGGTTCTCGGATCACTGGCATCAGAAATGACCCAGATTCTGGTAAATGTAAGGCAAGACTAACTTCTTCAGGGTGGCAGCTGATGAATCAAAAATGAGGCACATCTGGAACAGGTGGTACTTCTTTCATATTATAGTACCTGTGTCATCCCTCCCTTTCAATCTCTTTGTTGTGACAGCTGGCTCTACTAACAGCTCCTCGCAGATGTGCCTCACTCCATCCAGATACATATGTCTGTTTATATCCTTCACTCTTGTTGTTAAATCATTTCACTATTGTCCAGCTCTTCATGACCCCATTTGGGATTTTCTTGGCAAAGATACTGTAGTGGTTTGTCATTTCCTTCTATGGCTCATTTTACAGTTGAGGAAACTGAGGTAAACAGGGTTAAGTGACTTACGCAGGGTCATACAACTACTAAGTGTCTGAGGCTGGATTTGAATTCAGGAATTTCAGTTCTTTGTGGTTCTTCGTTCTGAAGACATCACTGTGCTAGAGTCCATCCAACTGTGGCTGATCAGACCAATAGGAGCTCAGAATCCACTGCGCCACCAAGGTGCCTTGCCTTTATTCTTGAGACCCAGAACATCTCTGTTGAAAAGCTGTTTCCATTGCCAGTTGTGTGTGCGTCCTTCTGCAATGTTGCATTCCTTAGATACCCTCTACCTCTGCCCTGAGTGAATAGAACACTCTCAAATCCTATCATAACTTTATTTTTGTTACATGTATAATAGTAACATAGACAAACCCACCACCAGGAGGAGAAGTGTTATCTTGTCAGATGAGACCGGAGAACAGATGTTGTGACTCCTGCGAGGCCAAAACAGTCTTTTCTGAATTTGACCCTGTGATTTTAAGGAACCTAAGTAATTCTAATCTGCCTGAAGACCTTTAAACCAGTCTTCCTTTCCCTGCCTGAATGTGTTATGTCTGGACATTTAATCACCTCTTGTGGGGGTGGGGGTGGGGGTACAATGGCTGCTAGGGTGGGTGCTAAGAAAAGTGTCCATTTGCAGCTTTCCACATAGCTCAATAAATGGCTCTGGTTGCCCTGGATTCATTTAGCAGCTATGTTAGTTTCTTGCTCTATATCTTCACGTTCTGAGAAATTTGATAGAAAAATCATAAAACTAGATTGACAAATATGATAAAAGATGCAAATAGACCAGAAAGGTTGTGGGGAAAGAGGCTCACTAGTGCATTGCTGATAGAACTAGGAATTAGTGTGACCATTTTGGAAAGCAATTTGAAATTATGCAAACTAAGTCACAACAACAACATTTTCTTTGAACCAGAGACACCTCTGCAAGGTACGTACCCCAAGGAGGTCATAAATAAAAAGAACATCTTTTTATATACATCAAAATAGTTACAGGAGTGCTTTGTGTAATAGCAAAAAACTAGAAACAGAGTAGATGCTCATTGAATGGAGAATGGCTAAACAAATTGTGGTATGTGAATGTAAGGGTCTGTTACAGTGCTATAAGAAATGATCTAAGTGATGAATACAGGGAGACATGGAAACATCTACATAAATTGATGCCAAGTGAAGTAAGCAAAGCCAACAAGTCAAAACTACAAACAATAATTACAAGATCAATGGAAAGTATGACCACCACAAAATAATCAAAAGTGAATGTTGCAGAGGTACAAAAAACAAATGTGGCCTCAAAGAAGAGCTATAAGAAGATAGCTTCCATCCTCCTTTGCAAAGGCTGGAGTCCTTGGGTATTGAACATTGTATGTCCTAATTGCAGATTTTTTTTAATATATTAATTAGCTTTCCTGACTTTTTTCTCTTTTTCTTAAATATTTTTTGTCATGTGGGGTAGATCTTTGGGAGGAGAAGGAGAAAGGACACAGGAGGATATTTAGATGATTTAAAAATAAAGCATCAATAAAAATTCAAATTCTTTTTAAAAACATCATTGAACCACAGATCTTAGAACTGATAGTACACTCAAGAGATCACATGGCCAGGTCCCCTGCCTTCAAACTAATCCACTCTATTTATGATCTTATCAGTGTACTTCAATTTAACATTCGAACCACCAATAACAGGAAAAGGTTATTTTTCTTTTTTGAGACATATGAATGTTTCCCATCCCAATGGAGTTTAAGTATGATTGTGACACATTTGGTATACATAGCACATAAGGTGATGAACCTATTAAGAAGTTTTAAGCAATTTCATGCATCAGTTATTAGAAGTTGGCTAAATGGATGTTCCATGGATTTCTGATGATGTTTGATTTTTGCAGAGAGTTTAGCAAGAAGGTTTTTGTTTTGTTTTTTTACCTATCTAGGAGAGTCCTTGCAATAGACTAGATTTGTTGAATAAGCTACATGTGTAGAAGTCCCCTCTCTGAGCAGAATTTATACCCTGAGCTTTCTTAATGCCGTAACATAGTAGTTCTCGGTATAAATTGTCTGAAAATGTGATAATGTTAAAGACTCACTCCTGGGAAAGGTGGTAGAGAGAAGTGTAAAAAAACAGTTCTCAGGGCATAGAAACTCATTATCCCTTTACTCCTATTAGCAAAACTTAACCAGTGACTAAGACTTGTAGGTTTCCCATTTCTCATAGACCTACTTCATCACAATTTCTCCAAAGGTAAGCAGTTGTCCAGGTTAGCAGAAAGAGAAAGAACAAGATTGGGACAGAAAAAAGACAACCAAGCATTTGCCCAAATTAGCCTTTGGAAGTGTGGGACCCAGATAGCTGTAGTGGTCTCCTGCCTGCCTTTTGAAGTATCTGGGTCCCACCATAGGCAAAGGTACAGGACAGGAGAGGCAAAAGCAGGTAGAAGCATCTCTTGTACATGAGGATGCTCCACAAACCATACAACATTGAACATACAGATTCAGCTTTCAATGGTACTAACCTCTAGTATTCTAGTACTCTAGTATTAGAAACTCAGAAATGCATAAAATATATGTATAGTGTTGGATAATACCAAAATATTTTATCTTTTAATACCATAATAATTCAGACTTCTTCTCTGGTATGAAGGGAGGATTAAAAAATTTTACACTAATTTTCCAGATTGTAAGGGCACCATACCCATAACCCTGCAATGTGGAAGGGATAACTATATAATCTCCAACATTAATAAATAATCCTTATTTCCATTATGCCAGACATTTCTATGTCTTGACTGCTTGCATAGCTTCTTTTATCATCATTATCATCACCATACCATTACTGCTAATAATTACTAATTACATTACTAATAACAGCTAGCATTGATATAACAGCTTAAGGTTTGCAAAGCTCTAATATTTATATAATATATCATATTCTGGGAGGTAGGTGCTGTTTCTTATTCCCATTTTTATAGAGGAGGAAAACTGAAGTTAACAGAGATTAAGTGATTTGCCCAGGCTCACCCAACTAGAAAGTGTCTGAGGCAGGATTTAAACTCAGTTCTTGTGGTCCAATATTCTATCCACTGTACTACCTTAGCTGGACCTTTCTTATTTGACATTCTGACCCTGTCAGTCCCCTAAATCCTCTTCTGGATTCAGATGCTGACTCTGCTATTTTCTACCTATAGTGACCTCGGGTAGGTCACTTCACTTCTTGGACTTTGTTGTAAAATGATGGAGTTGACTAGCTGATTCCAAGGGTCCCTTTCAGTTTTACGTCCTATGAAGTGTCTTATAGAAAGGCACTCCTCTGCATGATCTGCTGATGTCTTCTAAGCCACCTTCTGGAGATTTTACCATAACTATACCCCTAGGGATTCATAATATCAGTTTCTGTTTGGTGATCTGCTATTGCAGGATCTTGGCAGATCAAATCTGTCATCACCATGACTGAAGACATTATTGATCCCGCAAAAGCAGGATTCCCAAACATAATTCTTCTTCCTGGTAAAAGTGCTTGCAATCCTTAAGCTAGGCATAATTGTAATCCAGGTCTAGGCATTTGAAAACTGATATCCTATGTGTCTGGTGGACAGATAAGTGCAATCAAAGATTTCCTCGCGACAGGAAATGGGAAGTAAGCCTGAGACAATATCCCCAAGGGGAAGACCTCCATCACATGGCCCAACACTGAAACCTCTGTTCAGAAGAGGGAAAGAGTCCGTGCTCTGGTATCCCACACTGTTCCTGTGTAATCATTCTACACAAGTCTAATGAGGACGAGCAAAGAGCTAGAAGAATAACAAAATTCAGCCAGGCCAATGTTTGCACAGCAGCATGGGAGAGGAATTTAGGTAAGCATGAAGATGTGAGGGGGGAGAAAAAGATCACATTCCAGGAAATAGGAATATTTCCTCTCTCATTCAGAGATCTGAGACAGGAGCTCTATTTACAGATTCCATTTGCCTTTCTTGTCCCAGACCCCTCTCCCCCTCCCCCCATCAAAGTCAAAACCAGCCTGAAGATAAAGGGAAAGGAAACAACCCAACCAGTATTTTGTCGTGACAGCCCATTTCTCACACCTCAAGCACTATGTCAAGGCCTTACAATAACTTAAATTGCAAATCACCTTTGCTGTATGGCAAAAGATCTAGGATTTCATCGATGTGGGTCTTTTCTCCACCAGGACAGACCACAACCTCTGTATGCTAAGGACATCATTTTCATGAGTTTCTATGGCCAAAATGTTTCATCATCCGGTGAGTCGCCTTTAGTGGCTAGTCCCTCCTAGACTTAGCTAAGCTGTTCCTCACATGAGAAACACACTCAGTTCATACCTGAAACCTTTCATTTTGATTAGGACCTGACATAGCCCCCCCAGAGCTCAGAGTTACATCTGTACCATGATGAGGCATCCAATTAGAGTTCAAGTAGAAGAAATGAGAAAAAAAATTTAAGTGCATATTTCAATACGTCATTTACAGCAGTGGATCTTAAAAATATATATCGCTTTTAAGACATATGGAACTTTTCTAGTTAGATAGGTAGGTAGATGATGGATGGATGGATGGATGGATGGATGGATGAATAGATAGAAAGATAAACTGATAACTGACCCTACACAAAATTTAAAATAGGTGATTTTTTTCAAGGCCTTCATTCTCAGCCTCCATTTTCTGCATCCCTTTCCTAGCCTACTCCCCAAGATTAATCTCTTTTCCTATGCCCTCAGAACCTAAGGGTCTCAATCTTTCTACAATTATCCCTTTCATATTGTGACTTTCCTCCATCATGGTTTCAATATATCATGGGTCGACATAAGGAATGAAATGGGAATTTTGGGGAGTTTTGCAGAAGCCACAGACAACAACACAAGGACCAGCAGATAATGCAGAAAAATTTTAGAAACTCAAAAATACATAAAACCTATGTATAGTATGGTATAATATAAAAATATTTTATATTTTAACACCATAATAATTCAGACTTCTCTGGTATGAAGGGAGGACTAAAAAATTTTGCACTAATTTACATTAAATAAGTTTGGGGCACCATAGACCTAACCCCTGCAATGTGGAAGGGATAACTGTATAGTCTCCAAAATTAAGCCCTGCTCTAAAGAACGAATTCTGTAAGCTCATTCACCCTGAGGTGTAAATGACTGGTAAGGCCTGAAGTGTCCAAATGCCTCCTCACTCCTCCCCACCATTTAAATTTTGAACAGAGAATAAATCTTGAAGCTAAGGGAATACACTTCTAATTACACAGTTTTAAGCAGAAATGATCTGATGATGAATATTTGAAGGGAACAGGAGACTGTTCCATCTTTCTTGAAATCCTACTGCCTATGTAACTATTTATTTAATCTGTAAGATCGTCCCAGACATCATCTATGGATAACCAGAGAATGCCAGTGGGGACATTGATACATGGTTTTTGACACTACTCACTCTACTTATGGTGTTGTGTGTGTGCATGTATGTGCATGTGTGTGTGTGTGTATTAAAGTTAGCTTTGGCATGAACACTTCAGAAAGGATAATTGTAAGTGATCTGTGGGAAAATTTTTTGCCCATCATTTCATCTGAGTTGCTTCTTGATGATTTAGAATTTGGAGAAGTTTTTAGATGAGAGAGTAGGTGGTAGGCAGACCACAGACTATTTTTAAGTCATCATCTGGTAAAGAAAAAAGAAAATCAACATACTTCAACTGAGAAAAATGGGCAATGAAATTAACCAATCCAATTAAAATCTACCACTATTTGCATAACAGAAGAATCTAAACTAAATCAGCCTTCAAATCTTTGCAAATATCTAGGGATAAATGATGCTAGACTAGAGAAAGAGGTTACAAACCACGTTTCCATCACTCTAATGACAATAATGAAAGAGAATCTTCCAGTTAATCAGCAGAAGCAGGGCGTTCCACTAGAGAGCTGCAAGAATTGGGGTCAGTTAATGAATCAAAGAATAAGCGACAATCTGCTCTAACAGCAGCCAAATGGGTAGGCACGGGTGAGAACCTGATTGCCTCTAAAGCTTAACCAAAGGTAGAGTAAATCAAATAGCAGTTCCTAGAGTTCTACAGTCATTTCCTATAGTTTCAGAAGGTTTGGGGCACTGGACAAATTTGTTAAAATATGGGCTCTGCCCTACTAAATGCCATTTGTTAAAGTCTCATGAGCTTTCAGGGATAACTTTTACGTAGCCTGCCTCTCAAGAAAACTTTTTGTGGAATCCCTCTTGGAAATAAGATACTTCCACCACCATCAGCATGACTACTACCACTACCAATTCCACTTTTGGGGAACTTATTAACTAAGCCAAGGAGGGCCTTAATACAATTAGAAGAAAGGGGACATAGAAAAGTAAAATAAAAATAAAGCTGTCTTTAATATCAGCAGTGATCGTATTTCCCACATATTACAACCACTCTATCTATAGAGAATATGGAGCGGAGTTGTAGAGAGGCAGATTTATGCTTCATTAAAGGGAAGAAATCCTAATAATTAGAGCTCAATAAGATGTCACAGATCTTCAACACAAGAAGGAATATGGAAATAATTGTTGTGGGAATGCTTGAATGGGGACTCAGGAGATCCCCAATGAGAAAAGTTCTTAAAATTTAAATGAGATTAAAAAGTGGCCAATGGCAAATTAGGGTTGGTTTTGAACTTAAAGCATTTCATAATCTAGCTCCTTCCTATCTCTTCAGGCTTCATATACATTATTCTGCTTTATGAAAGCTATGGTTCAGCCATACCAACCTACTTACTCCTCACACAAGATGTTCCATTTCCTGTATCCTTGCATTTGCATCCTTGCAGGGGATATATACAAGAGATGTTATGGAAGCAAAAAAATGACTTGACTAGCGATTGGATGTATGGTGTTAGGAAGAGTGAAGGGTCAAGGATGATACAAAGTTGTCATGATTGTCAATGGAAGTCTTTAGGCAAAAGCTAGATGACTATTTGTTGGGTATAATGTAGAGGAGATATTTGTTTTCATATAGGGTTAGACTTAAATAGTCTAGTTCGGGGGTGGGGAATTTGCATCCTCAAGGCCATATGTGGCTCTCTAGGTCCTCAAGTATGGCCCTTTGACTGAATCCAATGCACACTGATATTTTTAAAAGCACAAAAAGAATAAAACCCATAAACTTGCTTCTTGCATAATTGATAGTCCTCTCATCTTTGAACTAAATATATTATGAGATTACCTAGAATATACCTTTATGATCTGTACACACATATTTGTATATTGGCAAATTTGATGAGTTCAAATATCAGTTAGGCATCCTGTCTATCTACAAGACTCTAAGTTCCATGAGAGCAAGGACAGTATAGTGTATAAACTCTATATTTACCTCAACACCCAATACTGAGTTCTACACACACTATAGGGTTTTAATAAACATTGAATTAGGATAAAGCAGACATTGGTACAGTGCTGAACTATGTTGTCCTATCACAGATAAGTGTGGGGAAACCCATTTATACTAGGGAAAAATGCATCCGTTTGTTCTTGCAACTTTTTCCTTTAAAAAGAATGTTAACTTTTGAGGGCATACAGGAACTGGAACAAAGCTAATAATGAGACAGCATGGCATTGTGGAAGGGCTGGTTGTCATAATTTCTCCAATGGAGTCATACATAGATTAGCTGCTAACTGGCTGTATGTGTGAGGAGCAATGGCAAGAATGCTGGGCCTGGAGTCTGCAAAACCAAGGTTGAAATCTGACAATGGATACTTACTAATAATGTGACCCTGAGCAAGTCATTTAACCTCTGCTTGCCTCAGTTTCCCTGTGTAAAGTGGGGATCATAATAGCACCTACTTCCCAGGGTTGCTGTGGGATTTAATAAGATAATAATTGTAAAGTACTTTAGCACAGTGTCTGGCATATAGTAGACACTATATAGTATTAGCTATTATTATTGTATTTAACACAGTTCCTGGCACATAGTAAGCACTATGTAAATGTTACCTATTATATCTCACCCAGAAGGGTCTTAATTTCATCATTTGTAAAATAAGGTAATCTTTAAATTTTCTTCTAAATCTATCCTATGCCTTAAAGTGCTACTTTGTTCCTTCAAAGAATTTAATGACTATAAGAAGATTTTGTCATTATCATACCAGTTTCTTATAAGTAAGTAGGTGCTTCTAAAGGGCTCTTGAGCTTTTGAAAACATTTTGCTCTCTTAGTTTATCTCCCTGCCATTGTCTTTACATTTTTTGTTTGCTTGTAGCTGTTGTCATCTATCAACAATTACAAATCGGTAGCATTTGCATCAGTGGAGTGATATCAAAAAGTTACATGGTTATGGTTCCTAATTATTTAATGACTAAAGTTAGAACTAGTTGCGAATGCACCAACATTGGTTACTTAATTTCATCATCATGCGAACCATATTCAGAAAAAAATGTTCCAAAGATTAGCCTGATAATGTTAGCAAGAAACTGATAATGTAGCTTGCTAAAGACAAAATTAATGACTTCCCAAAAACATATTAGGATTAGCCAATAAAGGGTGGCTAATATGTATATTAGTCAACTAATGTTGATAAGAGTCACAGCTAAGATTTTGGGTAAAACATGTATGTAAATGTTGCTTTAAATGCTAAACGCAGAAAAATCTTTTTTAAAATCATGTATACCAAGGGGCAGAAATTGGGAAACAGCAGAGAACAGAGTTCCCATCTGAAGCCTGATGTATTATTTTTCCATTTGTAAGCACTAATTAAGAAATGAGCTCCATCTTTTACGATCTTGGTAGATTCTTCTATTTAAGCAGCTGACAAACAATGCAGCAAAGGCTGGGGTTGTACTGTGCACATTTATGGACTTGCTCGAGATCAGACACATCATTCATCTACTTTTCAACATGACAGCATACTTGGGTAGTGATGGATCTGTAAATACACGTCTGCGCTGCTCAAGCCTCTAGGCTGCTAGTGCCTGTGTCAACAACAAACCCTTTTCCAAGTAAAATGATTTGGTACACTTTTAATCTTCTCTGACAATTAAAGCTCAAGTGTGGCATGTTTGTGTTTCAGGTGAAAGGTTTGCAGTCCTAAGAGAGAGTCACCCTCATTGCATCAAAAACAGGTCATTAAATAGGGTTATTTCCCAGTATTCTTTGGCTAAAACGTTTTGCAGCAGAGAGAGAAAAGACCAACAAGGTCAAGTCCTCATTAAACAAAGAAAATAAACAATCCTGAATAAATTCCTTCTCTGTAGAGAATCAGCATTAGAAATGCAATGTGGAAAATAGCATGAAGCAAGGACAGATAGTGCAGGTGAAGCAATTTCTATTAGAAGATATCTTCACATTATCTGGAAGGGAAATGGATAGAATGCAGAGATGTTGAGTATCCCATTCCGTCACAGGGGAAGCCTAATGCAGTGGAAAGAGTACCCACTGGCTTTGGAGGAAGAGGCCCTGAACTGAAGCCCAGCTGCAGCATGAACCTTTAAGAAAGTCACAATTTCTCTAACCTTCCAAATAGGGGTTTGGGTCAGATGGCTCTGAAGGTCCGTTTCAACTCTGAATCTAAGACCCTAAGTCTCTATATCTTCAAGATGAACCAGATCTTGGAGACTTAGCAATTGTTACCAGTGTTAAGATCCTTAAATGTTACTGTTCAGTCATTGTGGTTGTAATCCAACTCTTCCTGACCCCATTTGTGGTTTTCTTGGCAAAGATACTGGAGTGGTTGGCCATTTCCTTCTGCAGCTCATTTTACAGATGAGGAAACTGAGGTAGAGCTAGTGACATACCCAGGGTCACACAGCTAGTAAGTGTCTGAGGTCAGATTCTAATTCCTTCCTGACTCCAGACCTGGCAGCTTTATCTACTGTACCACCCATCTGCCCTCAGACCCTTTAATAGGTCCCTGCATAGTTCTCAATTCTCTAAGTATACTCGAAAGGACACAGTGAAGAAAAGTTAGCCAGATTTACACAAAATCGTAAAATTGCCACAGAGTCCATCTTTTTTGGCACCCTTTCCCCTTGGCCTTTTGGATACTTCTTCTCTACCTTCAGGTATGCAGGGCTCTCATACTCGCCCACCTGACATCTTCAAGCCAAAAACTGATAAATTAGTTATTTATACTTGAGTGTGAATGAATCTGGCAGCCTCACTGCCTCTCTCCGGGATATCTGAAAAATTAGACCTTTCATCTTTAATTTTAGAATGAAAAGTTTTACTCCACCTCCTTAAAAATATCAGCCATGAAGGAGAAAGTAGACTACAGAGCGTTTTGAGGGTCTTGGGACTATTTCATGTACACTCCAAAGGCCTTGCTGAAAGGAAAATCTTTAGCTCTTCCGGGATTGATATTAGCAGGTAGGTGAAGGCTTAGAAGGTAGAGGTAGGCTGAAGCTTCTTCTCCGATGATCTTTTGATCGCCTAGAGAAAGAAAGCCAGTGCTGTCCTAGTTGTGATTATTGAAGTTGTATTCCTAGCAGCTACTAGGGATGGAGGAGCCTGTTCTCTGAAGGACAAATGACAGCCCCTGCTTCTTCTAGCCAAATCTTCTGAGGATGGAGATTGACTGACCTAACTCATCACATTTCTGCCTGTCTCCTGTCAGCCAGCTCAGGGTTGACATAGCTAACAACAGAATCAACTTTCCAAAGGAAGAGCCCTGGGGCTCCAGAATATAGCATGACAAGATATAAGCAGACTCAAACGCACTGGAGTGGAGCCACACCCACCAATCAGCATCTGTCAGTGGGGCCAAGGCATCACAGACACAAGACCAAGAGACACCATGGGCATAGGTGTGGTAATCTGAAAACAACTGAACCTATACTTTGTGTTAGCCATTCTCTATCCTTGTCTCCCACAGTTAGGACAAGGCTATTCCAAGATGGGAAGGCTCTGGCAAGAATGATCTGCAATCCCATTTCTGTACCCTTAACCTCTACATCTCTGTTCCTACGCCCCTCCCAGCTTTCTTGAAAAGATATTTATAGATAGGTCTTTAGCCAGATGCTTATGTAAGTCCTTCAGATCAGAGGTTCTCTACCCCTAACAGTCCCTGGGATTCACTCCTCACATGATCCTTTGAGGGTCTACCACCAGGCACTACTACTCTGCAGATGTTCCCTGGGAAGAAGCCCAGCACATTTTATCTCCCTGTTGAGGGCCTGGCCTGAGTTGTTCAAGATGTCAGAGGCAGCATCAGCTCATGAGAACCAAAATCAGACAATTAAAGTCTTGCGTGACTCTGAGGTCTTACCTTGTTTTCTCTCAAAGAAGAGAAGCTGACAGAAAAGACTATACATTCTAACCTTTGTCCCCTCAAGTGGTCCGTTGCCCTCCCCTCCCTTCTCTAAGCAGGGGTTTGACTTCTTTCTCTCATTTTCTGCCTCAAGACTTCTGGAGTCCCGTGATTTGTGGATCATTTTCTTTTCTTTTTATTTAAATTTTTACAAAGTGATAGTTACCAAGATTATAGATAGATAGATGACTGATGGATGGATAGATAGATAGATAGATAGATAGATAGATAGATAGATAGATAGATAGATAGATAGAGCAATAACACAAGTTACAAAACAAACTTTCAGGTCAGAGAACACATTCTCCCCTATAACACCTTGATCTCTGGGCAGAGTGAGCTCAGCCTCAAAGAAGTTGCTCTGAAAAATCCCCTTCACCAGGTTTACTTCCAAATGCAGCATGGCCAAGGAGTGTGTCCTCACTGGCCCCCTTGGTTGCTTTAAAACAGTTACTATACTAACTCACCTGGGGCTTTGCTCCTCACCAGGCTTGGTTGTCTGTAAAACTTGAAATTAATTCTGACTTGAAAATGTGTGGCATCTCATTATCCTAACCTTCAAAACTCCTAAGGTTGAAGCTTAGTTTGACATTCTTACATTTAAGAGAAGAAAGAATAACTTAGGGAGGCTGAGAATAAAGGCTTATATTCTAAGGCTAAATGCCAGTCCATGTAGAGAGATAGAAGCCAGAGGATTCTCTTCTCATACAGAGGCTTACAGAATGTCTTTCTCCCTTGCCTCAGCCAGGCAGGAAAGAGCTACCATCTATTTTTGATGTGTTCTTTCCATTCCCCCATAACCTCCTCCTCAATACCACCTTCACTCCAACTCCCACTTCCTTACCCAGACGTTCCTCAGGACGTCAAGGGCCAGTTTCCATTGACTTTCTCTTTAGCTCAAAGGAAGACTAAGGCTGCTCTTTCCAAGTGGGCAATATGGACAAGAGAAATACTAAACATTAGACTCTAAAACCCCTCAAGTCAGGAACTGAAGTAGATTGGAGGAGTTGTGAGATCACAGATTTAGAATGGGAAGAGACCCTTACAAATCATCTAATCCAATCCCCTGCTTACATAGGTAAGGAAATTGCGGCCCAGTGGAATTGGGACTTGCCCAACGTCACCAAACTAGTAATTGTGAGAATCAAGATTAGAAGTCAGATATTCCGACTCCAATTCCACCCTTCTTTCCAATATACCGTCCTGGTTCTTCAGTAATTTCTAGGCAAAAATGTACCGAACTTAGAGCTGCTGATATTTATTAATCTACAAGATTGATGGTGTATTTAAAGTTTACCACTGAAAATAAAAAAATATTTTCATAAAATTGATGAAAGGATAAGGGATATAAGTTGAAGTACTACAAACCAAGTGGAAAGCATTTCACAGTGAAATACAGTCTACTGTTTCTTTTCATCTATTTTTTTCAAGTTCTAAAGTGTGAAATAGAGAAAACCTTGCTAATGTATTTGACTGTACAAATATGTTTTGATAATTGTTTATATTTTCATAAACTACTTTTGCAAATATAAATTAGAAAATATTACCATTTGCTTCTTGGAGTCTATTGCTCTCTACATCAGTACAGATTTTATAGTTTATAAAACACAAATTTTTAAATTCTGAAGCCATCAGAAACTTAGCTATTTGGATGATTTGTATTATAAACCAAGAGTCAGAATGTTTAATTACATATAGGTGTAAAGCTCAAATATCTAATATGATATAAGTTTTAAGCAAAAACTAAAATGTTTCTAATTTAAATATGCACATAAAAAAACCCACCAAGTGTGGTTGTTTAGGTTTACTTGATAGAAATTTCTGTAAACTGGATTTTGTATTGCAAGCATATCACTGTACATTAAAACATGGAATTTAATGGGTTTTTATTACTGTACATAGAATAAACATCTACAAAACATTTTTTAAAAACTCAATAAACTATGCTGCATCTCCAAAATTCAAGTCATAATGAAAGTAGTGAAAACTCTGGTTAGGGAATAGTTGGATTCCTTTTCCTTTTAAGTGTGTATCTGTGTGTGTGTGTGTGTGTGTGTGTCTGTGTCTGTGTTTCTGTGTGTATGATAAAAATCAATTTATCAACTATTAAAAAAAAATGCTAATATTGATGGATCATAGATTTAGACTTGGATAGGACCTCAAATGTTACCCAGTCCCTCCCTCTTAATTTCTAGATGAAGAAACTGAGGTCTGTATGGCACACAGTAATTACTATATAAATGTTAGCTGTTTGTTGCTGTTGTTAATGTCACAGAGGTAGTCAGGGAAGAGCCAATGTTTGAATGCCAGGTTCTTGGACTACCAGTCCAGCACTCAGTTGTCTATACCATATTTGATTGTTTATAGATATGAATAAAGAATTTTATTCTGTATGAAATTAACTATAGCTATTTGATTCAATCAATCATTCTTCATAATTTGTTATTAAGGTACGACACTTGAGGAAATGGCCTCTCCAAAAGATGGAAACCCTATCCTGACCATACCACAATTCCCCAAATTGAAGCTGGCACCCATCATACCACTGATATATGAGAAATGTTCTGAGGTCCCAAAGGACAGGACCACGTTCAGCCCCAGTGGTGACTATCTGAGTAGGTGAGCACCTCTAACTACATGAATAAGAAAATACTTGCCTTATCAAGGTATTATTTTATAGAGCTAGAAAAAATAATAATAAAATTCACCAAGAGTAAGCAAAAAGTCAAGAATCCCAAGAAAATAAAAACTAATTTAAAGGGTAAACAAACAAAAAAAGCAGGATGGAAGATAACCTACTAGTACTAGATCTGAAACTATAGTTCAAAGGAGTAATCATCAAAACTATTTAGTACTGGTTAATTGATCAATAGAATAGATTAGACACTCTACATACAGAAGCAAAGGAACCCAGTAGTTTAGTGTTTGATAAACCCAAAGATATATCTGGGCATAAGGATCAACAATTTGACAAAAATTGCTGGGAAAACTGGAAAGCAGAATAGCAGAAATTAGATTTAGATGAACAACTCATAGCATTTGACAAGATCAGCTTCAAATGGATACAGGATATATATTAAAAAGTCAAATCATAGAGAAATTAGGTAAATGAGGAAGAAATTTCTTTCAGGTCTACAAACAGGGAAAAATTCATAACCAAAAACACGATAGAGATATCACAGAAGATAAAACAGATCATTTTGGTTACACAAAACTGAAAATGTTTTGTACAACCAAAACTAATATATCTAAAAATAAAAAGGAAATAGGTAACTGGTAGGGAAAAAGTCTTTGCATCAAATTTCTCTGGTAAAGATACATAAGACACAAGATCCAAGATCCAATCCAAGATACATAAGAAATTGATCCAAACCTATAAGAATAAAAGCCATTGCCCAATTAATAAATGGTCAAAGGATATGAATAGGTACTTTACAAAGGAAGACATTCAAACTATCAACAGCCATATAAAAATGTTACAAAGCACCAATAATTAGAGAAATGCAAATTAAAGCAGTTCTAAGGTTCTACCTCACACCTATCACACTGAGCAAAGATGGATAAAAGATTAAAAACTGTAAGTGTTGGCAGAGCGTCAGGAAAACAAGCACACTAATCCATTTTGATACATTGGATGATCTCAGAAGTATCTGAATTCTAGCAACTTTATCCATACAGACCAGCCCAGGCTTTGACTGTTTATTCACTAGGGCTGTGGTTGTACGAAAACATGCAACCCAGTAAAATGAAACTACTGCAAAGTTAAATACAAAGACCTTTCTTTTCCTTCCTGGTAGAATCATCTGAGAACTCAAGAGCCTCCCTCCCCTCCTGTCCACTGACAAAGTTGATTGGATTTATTTAATTATTTGACAATACTTTTCTTCAAGTGGCTGTGCCATGGCACCTAGTAAGTCCTGTTCTTTGAGGAAATGCCACTTGGTCATTTCAGGTTATGTAGTCAGCTGGCTTCAGCCAGACCAGCTTGTACTGAAATCAAGAACCAGATAGACTTAGCTGCTATCAGGGAAATAAGGCAAAGCACCCTTTGGAAACATATCAGGAATTATGCAAACCACAAAGGGTTTTTATTTCTTAAAGCTAATGTGATCGCTCCTCAGTCTCTCAGAAGGTTTACAGAACACATCATTGTCTCATAGAAGCTGGGTTCCTGTCCCCTCTCTGAGCCTTCCTGGGTAGGTGAACTTGGCCAATTCACTTAATCTATTTGGTCCCAGTTTTCTTGACTATAAAATATAACAATTGGAACTAGTTGACCTCTGAGGTCCCCTCTAGCTCTAAGTCTAGGAAACTATGATCCATTTGAATGAACTCTGCAAGATGGTACTTGGCAAGAGCTAACATTAAAAGTCTTAGTGTCAGCAAGAAAATTAAAACAATTACTCCGGAAGTTTTGGCTTTGTAGAAAAAGCTTAATCCTATTTTGAGTGATTTACATATTCTTGGAATAATCACAGTGAGACAAGTTTAAAATATGGGATGTGTTTTTCAACTGATGTCTGTGCATTGAGGTATGAAGTTTCCCTGGCTAGCACGGCAATCATGGAAATAACTCATTCTCCAAAAGAGGAATTTTTACTTCCCTGCAATGCTATATCAACTCTCTTCCATGTAAGTTAATGAATGGAAGATATAGGAACTATTGTCTAAAACAGGAGGTAATCCAAAACTAATTTCTATTTTTCTTGGGGACACATTCACTATATGATTGTTCATAACTAATCAATCAATCATCATTTATTAAGAATCTACTAGGAGATGGGGCAGCTAGGTGGTGCAGTGGTGTATTATTAATGTATTTTTGCTTAATGGGTTAATATATTTTTGCTTAAGGGAAGATCTTTTCCATCTAGTAATAGGCCCATGTGACTTGCTTAAGTCACATGATAGACTGAGTCACATGAGTTTAAGTCACATGGAACAGGAAGGGGTGGAGCAGGAAGGGTGGAACAGGAAGAAGCGGGGCAAGAGCAGAGCTGAGAGGAAACTGGTCAGAGAGCAATCAGAGCCAGGGAAGGCAGTAACTAGTGTAGGCAGGAGAGCTTGTTTGTGATTTGTTTAAGGGAGATGGTTTGTGGGAAGTCTAACAGACAGAAAGAAGGCTTGGGGCTGGTGTTGCCTTCTGCATTGTTGCTATGTATAGATTTCTTTGTTACTATGATAGATTTGGCTTTCTGGTGTTTGAATAAATGGTTTGGTTCTATCTTCCATGTGGAGAGTCTGTTGTATTTCATGATTCAGAATTGCGCTGGCATACTCACAGCCATTGCATGCACTATGAATGTTGTGTTGGCACTACAAGTGGATGGAGCTGTAGGTCTGAAATAAGAAAGACTCATCTTTATGAGTTCAAATCAAGCCTCACTTACTAGCTGTGTGATCCTGGGCAAGTAGTCACTTACCCTTGTTTGCCTTGGTTTCCTCATCTATAAAGTGAGCTCGAAAAGGAAATGGCAAACCATTCCAGTATCTTTGCCAAGAAAATCCCAAATGGGGGTCACAAAGAGCTGGACACAACTGAAAAAAATTAACAACTAGTTGATGGGGATGGTAGAAAAAGGAAACAGGCATTTATTAAGCACTTACTATTTGCCAGGCACTGTGTTTAACAGTACAAAGGTTATCTCTTTTGATCCACACAACAACCCTGGGAGGTAGGTGTCATTTTACAGTTGAGGAAACTGAGGCAGACAGAGGTTAAATTACTTGCAGAGTCACTTAGCTAGTAAGCGTCTAAAGCCACATTTAGACTCAAGTCTTTCTCTCAATCATCTTTTCACTAAGCTCCCAGGCTGCCTCTGTGCTGGGAATACAAACATTACCCTCAAATTGCCCATCAAGAAGTTTTATCAAAGGAGATATGTACATAAATATGTATATATCATATACATGTACATATACAAAATAAGTACAAGATTTATGAAAGTGATGGGGAAGAAATACATTCAGCCTTCCAATGTTGTCATTTCAGTCAATATTTCATTTCATTTCAGCTCATCTCTCCTGAAAACACATTTGCTCAACTGGCAGCTGGGGGAGACACCTCAAGATGTCCTGAGGTGACAAGGATAAATGAAGACTTATTTGCCACCTTTCCTCCTCAAAATGAACAAACTCCTTAGAGACAATCGAGAAATAACTGAAAATTATTGCTAACACCCCTTTGGGCAGCTCTCAGGAGGTGTACTTATTTTAAAATTTCCATTATGAGTATTCCCCCAAAATCTTCTACCATTACAAATTTATGTTGGATTTATATCTGTGTTGATTGTTTCTACTCAATAAAATGATGGAGAAAATGTTAAAAACGCAGATTAAATTTAAAAATGTTTCATGGGGAAAATCAGTTGTTTATCAGCACATGCCCTTCCCCACCCCAGCTTTTACTCACAGTCTGGGTTCTCTGGAAGAGAATCCTGAATCCCAGGTTCAAGGTACTCTGTGAGCCTTCTAAAGCTATGCTGGCCCCTGCCCTTGTGTTTACCTTTCACAAGATAGCCATGGGAAAAAACTACCTTAGAGGATAGGCATTTACAGGGGTAGTATAGTAAGATTTCCATTAGGTCATTTATCCAAAATTTAGGGTACTCTCTAATATATAAACAAATACATAAACATCATATACATAATTAATGGGGATTTGTGAACAAATAGAGAGATCTTGCACAAGAATTCCATCTCTATATCTGTTTCTCTGTCTTTCTAATCTTTTTCTATTTCTGTCTTCCTCTCTCTTTCTTCCCTCACTCTGTCTCTCTCCCTCTCCATCTCTTTTTCCCTCTCTCCTAACTCCAGAATTGGTTTCCTTATATTTAAACTCTCACCAAAGCCTTGCAGAAAATTAATTGCCTCCATTAAGGCAGCTAGGGGGAATAGTGAATAGAGTACCGTGTTTGGAATCAGGAAGACCTGAGTTAAAATCTGACCTTAGATACATACTAGCTGTGTGACACTGGCCAAGTCACTTAACCCTGTTTGCCTCGGTTTCCTCATCTGTAAAAGTGAGCTGGAGAAGGAAATGGCAAACGATTGCAGTATCATTGCCAGGAAAACTCCAAATAGGGTCATGAAGAGGCAGAGAGGACTGAAAAGACTGTAATAACAAAATCTCAGCTCCAGACCCTTTCAAATGCAAATGGACCACACACAGTCTACTGCCCTTCATAAGCTGCAGATACGCCACTCCAGGTGGCTTATTTTTATATTATCAATCTTAGAAAAGGAGTAAGGCTTGGTATACAGTGCTATATTTAGAATCAGAGATCTGAGGTTCAAATACCAACCCTGTCACTTACTAATTGCGAGGAAGGCAGCACATAAAAAGAAGTGGAAAAGGGCTGGGGAAAGGGTACCTAGTGCGGGGGCAGGCATGACAAAGAACAGAGAAGTGCAGGTACTAGGGAGAGCTGGTCAAGGTGCCTTCCTTAAAAAAAGGATCAGGGAGGAGCTCTCTGCTCTCTCCTATATCCCATCAGTAGGAGGGACCCAAGGTTTGATGTGATCTTGCAAAATGATGAAGTTCTTGGAGGGTATAATGAATTACAGCCTGGTGGAAAGTGGAGAGATGACTGACTCCATCAGCTTTAATGGTGTTTGATATAATCCTCCACGTGGAAGAAGTTAGGCAACCTGATTGCAGCAAGCATGATAAAATATAATGGAAGTTCTCCGTTCCCAAATGTGAGCAAGCACAGACATTCTTTAACTGGCTCCAGGATGCTAACTGCATGAGACAGAGGTAAATTACTTGTGATAGGCAGCTAGGTAGCACAGCGCACAGTGCCCATCCAGGAGTCAGGCGGACCTGAGTTCAAATGTGGCCTCAGACACTTACTATCTGAGTTACCCTGGACAAGTCATTTAATTGTGTTTACTGCAGTTTCCTCATCTGTAAAATGAGCTGGAGAAGGAAATGGCAAATCACTCCAGTATTTCTGTCAAGAAAATCCCAGATGGAGTCACAAAGAGTCAGACATGACTGAAATTACTGAACAATAACAAATGTAACTAGAATTAGGGAATTCTTGATCTGACTTTTCTGCTTAGCTGCTGTTGGGATGAAAGATAACATGACATAAGGCTGACATGTGGCTTGTGAGCATGAACCTCCTATTTTACTTCTTTCATACTATCTTTCCTATTTTAGACAAAGGAAATTTCAGATGCATATGAATTTGCAAGCTTGAAAGGTCAGGAGAAGAAGCCACCAGAGTCTTCATTTTAAGTAAATGTGGTTGGAGCAAATACTATGTTGAAACTTGTTAAGGTTGAGCCCGCTCTCCCCAGGTGACATGAGGTGATATGAGGACAGTATAGTCCCTGAGTATTGGGGTAGGGGAGGGAGGTGATGTTTGTATTTCTATTCTTGATATGTCTTTGAAGCAAATATGCCTTGTAAAAGCTAATATTAATTGGTTCAATGAACCAAGTTACTAATTACTGGTGGTTAAAAGTGAAGGAAATACAATTGGGATTGAGGTTCAAGCCAAGATACTCCATGGAACTCTGAGGAGGCCATGTAGCTAACGTCATTCTGAAAGAGTGAGTTTAGAACCTTCACTATATTTACCTAATGGAAGTTTTCATCAGTTAAGCCTAAACTATATGACAGGTACTGTAATAAGCACTGGGAGACAGTTCTCCTCAAAGAACTTAATTTTCTTTTTTTTCTTTTGTCAATTTTTTCAATAATTATTCTATTTGTTTTTAGTGTTCTATAATCACTTTCATATATCTTACATTTTTTCCCTTCCCTCCCTTCTTTACCCCTTCCCTCCCCACTCCCTCCCTGAGATGGCTTGCAGTCTTATATAGGCTCTACACATACACTCCTATTAAATACAACTTCACCATAGTCATGTTTAATAGAAGAATTAAAATGAATGGGAGAAACCATAACACAAAATGCAACATAACACAAAAAGAAAATGGTCTACTTCATTCTGGGATACACTTCTATAGTTCTTTCTCTGGACGTGGAAGGCATTTTGCCTCAAAAGTCCATTGGGAATTTTTTAGGAACTTGCATTGCTGTGAAGGACTAAGTCTACCAGAAAAATCCCTCACACACTGTGGTTGTTGCTGTGTACAGAGTTCTCCTGGTTCTGCTCCTTTCACTCAGCATCAGTTCATATAAGTCCTTCCAGGCCTCTCTGAACTCTTCCAGAGAACTTAATTTTCTAATAGGGAAAACAGTACATATAAGGTAGTGGAAATGAAGGCAGAGAATTTTTATCCAGGAAGTCACAGGGTTTATGAGTGGAATTTAAGTCAGTTGATGGGCATTCCTTTTCCATGAATGGCAGTATTAATTTTTGTTCCAGAATCAAGAAGTCAGAAAGCATCAACAGCTAAAGTACTAAGTATGGAAGCGTGGCAGAAAAGATGGCTAGAGAGTATTATAGTGGGTCTGAGACATGCTTGATATGGTGAACTCATGAATCAGAAACTCATAGACCTAGGATGGCAACTAGAGAATCAGACCAGGGACAGAAAGTGCAAGGGGCAGTAGTGTGGCTACAAAATAGCCTTACTTATCCTATGATAAATCTGTCTAAGGGCAGAACTACCTGATGACTTCTCAACAAACTCCTCAGTTCTAAGCTTCTTTCTCAATTCAGTGAGAGAGAGAGAGAGAGAGAGAGAGAGAGAGAGAGAGAGAGAGAGAGAGAGAGAGAGAGAGAGAGAGAGAGAGAAAGAGAGAGAGAGAAATGGAGATAGAGATAGAGATAGAAACAGAGGTAGAGATGGTGAGGATAGATGGTAGGAAAAGACATGTCCCAGGTAATTCTCTAAGACACTAAGTTATAACTGGATTGTAATATGCATTCAACAAGCTTACATATCCTAGATATATTAAACCAAACAGAGATAGATAGGTGATAGATAGATAGAAAAATAGACAAGGAGGAAGGAAGGAAGGAAGGAAGAAGAAAGGAAGGTAGAAAGAAAAAAGGAAGAAAGAAAGAAGGAAGGGAGGGAAAAAAGAAGGGAGAAAAAAGAAGGGAGGGAAGGAGGAAGGAAAGAAGAAAGAAAGAAAGGAGAGAGGACAGAAGGAAGGAAAGAAGAAAGATGAAAGAAAGAAAGGAAGAGAGAAAGGAGATAAAGAAAGAAAGAAAGAAAAAAAGGAAGAAAGAAAGAGAGAGAAAGAAGGAAAGAAAGAAAGAAAGAAAGAAAAAAAGGAAGAAAGAAAGAGAAAGAAAGAAGGAAAGGAAGGAAGGAAGGAAGGAAGGAAGGAAGGAAGGAAGAAGAGGAAGGAAGGAAGTGGAAGATTCTCAACTTTTTGTCCTCTTTAGAGCATGGTATAACAGACAGAATGTTTCATAGCCTTAGAGTCAGAAAGACCTGAATTCAAATCTTGATTAAGACATTTCCTAACTGTGTGACTGACTATAAGCAAGTCACTTAAACTCTCTTGGCCTCAGTTTTCTCAACTGTAAAATGGAGGAAATAGTATGCATAGCAGTTATGTCGCTGGGTTGTTATAAGAATCAGATGATATAATGTATATAAAACATTTTGCAAGTCCTAAAGTATATATATATGCTATATATATACATATACATATATATATCATTATGTCTTGTTATTGTTATAATACACAGTTTCCCCAGTTTAGTTCCACTTAGCAAGAGCAAAGATAGTTGATTTATTCCCTGTCTCTTTGAAACCACATCTTGCCTCTCCCACAGCCAACTCAAATAATGTATAGTTCCTGCTTCCTTCCTCGCAGGCATAAGAGACAAGTACTAATATTCCCAATGTATAGAATCCAACTAAAGCCCTGGCTTGGACAACATTACTGTGTCCCACAGTGAAAGAGCCAGCCCAGAGAGACCAAACAGGAATCATGGTATGATTCATTACTGAATTCCAAGTTCAGAAAGCTATCAGAAGTTACCTAGCCTAAGAACAAGGGACGGAAGCACATAATAGATCCTATTTGAATCTTGGAAAAATAGGGTCAGGTTTGATTTAGTGCATCTCCCAGATAATAAATTGAAGGGTTGTTTAGGAGAAACATAGTGTTGAGCATGCTCACATTATCAAGAAACACTCTGCCCCCGTAAGTGCTTGGCCCTTTCTGACATGGACCATCAGCCACTTTGAAAAAAGCAAGCTTGCCTCTGTGAGCTGAGTGTATTGGTCTCAGAATACATCTTGAAATATATTTTAAATGCTGTGCAGAGCCCAAAGCCTCCAAGAATATGCCACAAAACAGATTAAGTATGAGCTACGCTCCGACTAGAGTGTCACACTGAGCTAACATCTGTTCAGTCTTCTTCTCAATTTTCTTCAGCAGGCTGGCGGATGATAAACAGGAATGTGGGGTACGGGTGGCAGCGGCGGCGGCTGGTTGTTTGAGTAAGGCTTTTAATTAACAATTCAATTCTCAATTCCCACACGGATCTGAATGCTACATTGAGAAAGAGGCAGTAAGGATAATAACAGTCCCCTTCCTTTGGAGAAACTTAAATCTCTGTAGTTCCTTTAGGGAATTTTTACACAGGTCCTGAAAATTATAGAGAAGGGTTATCATTCTGCCCGTTTTCCAGATGGGGAAATTGAGAGCCAGCAGGGTGATTTGCCTTTGGCAACAAGGCTGTTTATTATTCAGACTGGAATTAAAACCCAACATTCCTGCTTCCCAGCTCAGTTATTCTGCCTATATAATTTTCCTTTGATTTACTGAGTGGATAAAATGAGGAGGGGGGAAAAGTGGTTCTTTGACAATGAATAGGTATCTTGAAATGCTGCAATTATGCTTTCCAATGAAAGTAATGTCTGTAATTTTTCTGTTAATGAATATATTCCTTTCTCACTCTATCACAAATTTATAAGGATATAGAATATAAATGAAAACAGGAATCAAGTGATTTCTTCCATTAAAAAGAACTAAAAACTTTTGAAATGAATAACCTAGGAAAAGTTAGACATTTTACTAATGACTTAGAACTCACAAGTTCCAGCCATCAAACAGCTTTAGGAATATAGGATTTAAAACTGGAAGGCAGCCTAGATGTCATCTAATTCAATACGGTCATTGTACAGATGAAGAAGAACCTGAGGTCCACAGAAGTTCAGACTTGCCCTGGGTCACACAGCTCATAAGAGTTCCAGATGAGAGCCCCGCCTCTGACTGCAAGCCTAGTGCCCTTCACACTATATTACCCAACACTGCCCATTTTTCTAAGTACACCAAAACTTGGAAAATGCTGACTTCATATCAGTAATTCACTTTACTGTTAGAAGGAAGGAAGGAAGGAAGGAAGGAAGGAAGGAAGGAAGGAAGGAAGGAAGGAAGGAAGGAAGGAAGGAAGGGAGGGAGGGAGGGAGGGAGGGAGGAAGGAAGGAAGGAAGGAAGGAAGGAAGGAAGGAAGGAAGGAAGGAAGGAAGGAAGGAAGGAAGGAAGGGAGGGAGGGAGGGAGGGAGGAAGGAAGGGAGGGAGGGAGGGAGGGAGGGAGGGAGGGAGGGAGGAAGGAAGGAAGGAAGGGAGGGAAGGAGGAAGGAAGGAAGGAAGGAAGGAAGGAAGGAAGGAAGGAAGGAAGGAAGGAAGGAAGGAAGGAAGGAAGGAAGGAAGGAAGGAAGGAAGGAAGGAAGGGAAAAATTCATCCAGAGACTTGCTGAATCAGAAAAGAAAGCACCCTAATCTTTCTAGATTTGGTTTCTGTGAAATCTAGAAACTTAAAGTTTATGAATTTTGAATAAATAAGGTTCAGCAGAACCTTAGAAACCTCTGAACCTCTGAAAAAGAGGCATAACAGCATTTACAAAACATTTTACATACAACAACCATATAGGTGTATTATGAGGAAAATACCTTATGGGTCTTAAATGTTATATCAACATGAAATAACAATAATCATAGTTATATGCAATTTAAAAGGCAGACAAGGAACCTGAGTTCCCATCTCCAGAACTTACTAATTGTATGAAAACAAGTAACTCCCTTGACCTTTCAGAGCCTTGGTTTCCTCATTTGTAAAATGGGACTAGTAAAATCATAGGATCATAGACTTGGGGCTAGAAGGGACTTTGGAGATTATCAGATCCAGTCTCATCATTTTATGGATGAAGTTTTACTTGCACTACCTATTTCCCACATACTCATTGCTAGGCAAAAACAAAAACACATTTGAGAACCTTGAAACGTTAAAATAGTGAAGAGTTTTAGGGGTAACCTGAATCCCAAAACCCATTGACAAGGGACTGTCCTCTCATTTGTGGAGAGCAATACCCTGAATCTGAATGGGAGCAGAGCAGAGTAGGAGAGAGGAGAGAAAGTACCAGTCTTTTTAAGTTCTTGAGTCTCTTGGGGTGCTACAGTCACTTCAGGTGCTTCTGGCTTCCAACCTTGAAAGAGAAGATGGATGTTGCCATTTCAGGTTGCTGAAGGGAGAATATGACTCTGAGGAGAAGTCAACATGAAAGGGAAAGTTTCCTTCCTATTCCAAGCTGCTACATTGGAGACTGAAAGGAATTTTCCCCTTTGAGGGTGAGGTCTTGGTTGAGCTGAGTTACTTTGTTTCCAATGGGAGAGCACCTTCCTACTGCATCGTTATTTACTGTTATGGAGTTTCCTATGTACACTTGCTCTAATTTCTGTTTTGCTATTGATTTGGACAAATGGGTTTCTTTGCTATTTGCTATGTGCGTGTTCATTGTGGAATTGGCATTGGTGGGAAGGAAGTCAAGATTGGAATATAAAACTCAGAGTCCTCCTTTCCCCACTAATGAAGAACAATCAATTGCACCTGAAAACCATTTGACCTAGACTAACAATGTTTAAGAGAGATAATTTAGGCCAATATCCACATTCTCTGAGAAAAGCAGTGGTCAATCAAGCTTTTGCTCCCAACCTCGTACTTCCCCCCTTCCTGCCCTGGCAGAAAATAAAGTCTCCCTTGGAGAAGGGTAGGGAATAGGGGGAAGGAGAAGAGGCTAGAAATGATTCTTCTGCCTCTGTTGGAGCCACACAATATCCTCACGCTACATGTGAGGGATAACTTTTTGTTACATAAACTTTAATAGTATCTTCTTTTGTTCTCAGACAGGACTATGACATCAGGAAGGTGATGTCATGACTTGCAAGTGAATTGGGTTTAAGTGAGGGAGAGCTGTGAAAAGTCACCAACTTCACTTTCTCCTCTGGAGCCATTTGAGTCCAGTGGCAAGAAATAAATCAGGAGGACTGGATGTAACATAGATGTTAAAGGTCATCTAAATCCAATTCATCATTTTAGTGATGAGGAAACTAAGATACTGAAGTATCTAAGCAATATCATACTAAGGTTACCAGAGACTAAGAAAGATTAAACTATTTGATTGAGGTCACAGATAGTAGAGTTGGGATTTGAATTCAGATCCTCTCAATCCAAATCCAGTCTTCTTTCCACTGTACCAACTAGATAACTACAAGAGAATTAAATTAGAATAAATTAGAATCCCCCACATGTAGCAAGAGGATACTGTGTGGCTCAAACAGAGGCGGAAGAATCATTTCTAGCCTCTTCTCCCCTCACCCTTTTCCAAGAGAGACTTTATTTTCTGCCAAGAGGGGAAATAGGAGGTTGGGAGCAAAAGCCTGACCACTGCTTTCTTCAGAGAGTGTTAAGTACTGGGCTAGAATTATATCTCTTAAATATTATTAGTCTAGGTCACATGATTTTCAAGTTCAAGTCCCTTTAAAAATTATCCAAGATGGACAGGATGGATGTCTCACAAAAGCAGAGCATGTCTATGACAAATGCTTGTTTCTTTCTCTTGCAAGTTGAAAAATTCAGTTGCCTTAGAGATGGTGTGGTTACTAGCCATCAGTAAAAATGAACACGGTGCTGAGAATTTACAAGGAAATGTATTTAATTAAGTGCCATCTGAGCCACCCACACCGTGAACAAGTATTCTGGCAACAAAGGCATTATTGTTGCCAAGATCCTGCCAAATGTTATTTTCCTAAGTCACTCTGTTTTTTTTTTCTTTTGACAATCTTGAACAAAGAGTTCCAGATGGCAATAGAATGTGAGAAAGCCAAAGTACCCTCAGACCTAAATCCCCTCCAGATACAAGAGAGGCAGAAGAACCTTTAAGATGCTTGCAAGCTATCATAGACAGACCTGGAGCCAGAAAAAGGGGGAGGGCATAAAATTTAGGGTCAAAGGTCTCCTGATAACAAAAGTGAAGTTATGAAAAAAAATCCACTTTTCAGTGAATGAGTGCTTAGGAAATCAACATACTACATTAAACCTAACTAGAGGGAGGCAAGATGCAATGATGTTCCTTCCTAAGCAGGTCAAAGAAAACCAAAATTTTTAACATTAGAAGACAGAGATTTTCCAAAATTAGCCTGCATATTTTCACTGTGGGGGAAGGTGCACATAGTTTATGCATACATATACAGGGCTTCTTGACTCAAGAAAAATGTAGTTGTATAAGTGACTAGTGAAATTGTAAATGGGTTCAAAGTCATGAATGAGACCAAGTAAAAAAGAAAATAATGTCCTACAGATTTTAGAAATGGATTAATACACAAGTTATTGTGTATTATGGGTAAGAGTTGCCCATACCTATTTATCATAAATTAAAAGTAAAAATAAGTTGAGTATAGAATTAATCTACTCACTGGAAACATTTCAGCTAATCTCTACAACAATGATCTCTTCAACAATGTGTTATTAGTTGGGGCCAAATCATTGTAATTATCTAAAGTTAGGGCTGGAACTAGGGTAGGGCGATGAGGGATTTGTCCCTGAGTACTGAAACTGAGAGAAGGACTACCTCCTTCCTGTATAATTCACAAAAAATTTTGATTTTGGCAGTAGATGTAAAAATAGCTGGACCACCAAGGACAATGGCCTCTATTTCCCAAACCTCTGGTTTAATGTGGATGGAACTTGCCCCTTTTGTTCATAATGCCCTAAAGATTATTTTTTAAAAACATTTTCCTTTATGCACAAATATCACATGGAAGTTTTTCAGAAGTAAAGTTTTATTAAGCTTAAAATTGCAGCATGATTCAAATCTACTTTGGTGGTAACTTCCCCCAAAATTCTCTTTCAAAGTTTATAGCCCTAATTCACCTTATCTTCCACGCCTGTGTAAGGGAACTGATCCAAAGAAGGAGTTACTACATTGTGAAAAAAAAATGAGTCAGTAAGTATTTAATAAATGCCTACAATGTTCTATACACTGTATTAGGCACTAGGCACAAAAGACAAAAATAAACAGTCCTTTTCCTTAGGGAGCTTGTGCTCTATTAGGGTCTATATATTAGTGCATTGGTCTCTTTCCTTTAGTTCCCAGCAAACCTTCAGCCAAGCACAGTCTACTGCTACATCCAAGGTTGGTGGAAAATATTTCCAAGCCAGCTTCTGAAAGCTTCAGTATCATCAGCAATTTGCCCCCAAATGCCTCCAGTAAGACTACAATTACCATATAAATATGGTGACTGGGGGAAGCTTGTAGAAATCAAAGCAGATGAAGTAGCCAAACACTTAGGACACAAACCCAGTGTCCCTTCTACCACCAGCCAGCCCTTAGCCATTCATCCTCGGACCACTATCCCCTCCTACCCACCCACCTTCAGCAACTGCTTCTTTACTCTTACTGATCTGGCCACCATCTCTCACTTCTGGGGCCCTGACTCTTTCATGCACTGTGTCTGCCACACAGTCTTGCCATATTCTAGGGTCAAGGATGAAGACTGCCAATCTCCCTCCTACCTCCTTTTGGAGGGGGGAAGAGAGGGTACAGGGGGTGGAAGGTCAAGGCTTCTTAAGGGTTGTCACTTGCACTATGGTCCAGCACAGTCTGGACACCTTAGGGCTTGGACTACCCCTCCCTAGATGTGACTGCAATCATTCATAAGTGACTCATAGGAAAGCCTTCAAGGCACCAAGAAAATGAAGGATGGCATGCTGCAGAGGTGGGATACTGAGGTCTTCCTATAGCCCAAGTGAGTTCCTTCTTGTCTCTGCTTCCCTCACAGGTTGTTTATGTGGTCCCTCCATAGGTTTCTCTTATCATGGGTGCCATAACTCCTTAGATGCAGTGCTGAGCAATGGAATCAACCAGTGAACTCCAAGGAACTGGTACACAAACTCTATGTACATTTGATCCCATCCACTGTTTCCTCCATCAGACAGCATCCTCAATCATCCCCATTCTTTTTTTTCTGGAATCTTCAATCTCTCCCCATCTGGTCTCTTCATTACTGTCTTCAAACATGCCCAAATCTCTTCTATTCTAACAAAAAGTCATCAGTAACTCTTACCATCACCTCAAGATTCCCTTTTTCAGCTAAACTTTTTTTTAGGAAGGAAACTGTTTTCCCAGGACAATTTTTTAAAATTTATTCTATTTTTAGTTTACAAGAAAAAAAACAGGCATTCCCATAGCAGAGTGGAATAAATAAAAGAAGATTGCACATGTAACTGAAAATCTATTATGTACAGCTTTCTATTCCTTTTAAACATATAATAAAGTTATCATATAAATTTCTTACTTTTTTTTCTTCCCTCCTCCCCACCGTAGAGATGGCTACCATTAGACACAAATATGTATATATGTAAAATCATTCTATCCACTTTCTCTCCTCTCACCCCTCCGTCCTTTACAATACAGTTTCAGACTTCAACGAACAGAAACTGCTCTTTCCAAAGTTATCAATGATTTCATAACTGTCAAATTTTAGTCTTTTTTCATTCTTCATCCTTACTGCCCTGTTGCATTTGCTGTTATTAGTCAGGCTCTCATTCTAGCTATTGTCTGCTCTTGGATTATTGTGAGTGTGTGTGTGTGTGTGTGCGTGTGTGTGTGTGTGTGTGCGTATGTTTCCAGCCCTAGTCTTTCTCGAGATTTATTCTCATGCCCTCAATCACCTATTGAACATTTCCAACTGGATGTTCTGGAGACACCTCAAGTTTAACATGTCAAAACCAAACTCATTATCTTTTCTCCAAAACCCTTCCCCTCTCCAAACTTTCCTACTTCTGTCAAGCATCATCTTTCCAGTCTTTCAGTTTTGTAACTTTGGCATTATCCTTGACTTCTCACATCAGAGTACCTGCATATTCCACCTTTAACACTACCTATATGGACTTTGGTAAAAAGATGAAGTTAAATTATGTCACTGGGCCTCATTCAGTTGCCCTATCTGTAAAATTAATGGTCTGGATAAAATAACCTTTGAGATCTCTTCTAATTCTACATCTATGATGTTCTGATCTCATTATATTTGCATTTTAAGAGTGACTTTCCATCTGGAGACTGTGCTTTAAATCACTACCTCTCCCCCTATCCCTGCCCTGCAATGATTCTAGTGGTGAGAATTTCAAGTATCACTTTGAAAATATAAGAAATGTTTTTTTCATATAAATTTATTTTCAATTTTCAACATTCACTTCCACAAAATTTTGAATTTCAAATTTTCTCCCCATCTTCCCCCTGCCCCAATCCCAGGAAAGCATGTATTCTGATTGCCCTTTTCTCTCATCTGCCCTCCCTTCTATCACCATCCCACATACACACACCCTTATCACCTTCCCTTCAATTTTCCTGTAGGGTAAGATAGATTTCTATACCCTATTGTTTATATATCTTATTTCCTAGTTGCATGTAAAAACAATATATTACATTCATTTTTAAAGCTCTGAGTTCCACATTCTCTCCCTCCCCCTCTCCCCACCCACCCTCATTGAGAAGGCAAACAATTTGATAAAGGTTACATATGTGTGGTCATGCAAAATACTTTCATAACAGTGATGTTCTGAAAGACTAACAAATATTTCCCTCTATCCTGTCCCTCTACCAAAGTGTTTGCTTCCTATTAACCCTTCCCCCAATCTGCCATCCCTTCTATTATCTCCCCTCTCTTATCCCCTTCCCCCCACTTTCCTATAGGGTAAAATAAACTTCCATACTCAATTGAGTGTATATGCTATTCCCTCCTGAAGCCAAATTTGATGAAAGGAAGGCTTACTCATTCCCTCTCACCTTCCCCTTCCACTGTAAAAACTTTTTCTTGCCTCTTTATGTGAGATGATTTATTACAATCTACCTCTCCTTTTCTTTTTCTCCTTTGTATATTCCTCTTAACCCTTAATTTTCTTTTCTGTATATTATCCCTTCATATTCAGTTCACCCTGTCCCTTTCCTCCCCTTCCCCAGAAGCTTAAGTTTGCTGCAGTCTGAGTCCTATAGATTGTGCAGCACTGCCCTCACTCCCCCACCCAGGCACCACTTGGGGGCTGTTTTCTGGATCCTCCTGGCTTAAGAGTGATTATCAATAGTAACTGCTGCCTTTTCCCTCCCAGCTTGATTTAGTTATTCTTTCTTTGGCTCATTAAAGGGGCCACCCCCTGACAACTTCTTTAACAGACCTATTCACTGAATGGGCATTACCTCATCCTAAATGAGTACCTAAATAGGCCTTGACCTAAAGGGGTCAAGGTCTCCCATTGCATCCTGGGTCATCTCCAGTCATCCTTATGAATATCTGGTCACTGGATCCAGATGGCTCCAGAGAAGAAAGTGAGGTTGGTGACCTTGCACAGCCCTCCTTCACTCAAAACATGCAAGTCATGTCATCATTTCTCTGATGGCATGGTCTTCTTTGGCAATGGAGAATGAACACAGCAACAGTAACAACATACATACACATAAACATAAGTATAAATACATATAAATATATGTGTACATACACATATATATATACATACATATTTATGTGTATATATATTCCCTCCAACTATCCTAATACTGAGAAAGGTCCCATGAGTTACAAATATCATCTTCCATGAAGGAATGTAAACAGTTCAACTTTAAAAAGTCCCTTATGGTTTCTCTTTCCTATTCACCTTTTCATGCTTCTCTTGATTCTTGTATTCAAAAGTCAGATTTTCTATTCAACTTTGGTCTTTTCAACAAGAATGCTTGGAAGTCCTCTATTTCACTGAAGTTCCATTTTTTCTCCTCAAGTATTAGACTCAGTTTTGCTGAGTAGGTGATTCTTGGTTTTAGTCCTAGTTCCTTTGATTTCTAGAATATCATATTCCATGCCCTACGATCCCTTAATGTAGAAGCTGCTAAGTCTTGTGTTATCCTGATTATGTTGCCACAATACTTGAATTGTTTCTTTCTGGCTGCTTGTAATATTTTTTTCTTGACCTGGGAACTCTGGAATTTGGCTACAATATTCCTGGGAGTTTTCTTTTTGGGATCTCTTTCAGGAGGTGGATTCTTTCCATTTCTATTTTACTCTCTGATTCTAGAATGTCAGGGCAGTTTTCCTTGATAATTTCTTGAAAGGTGATGTCTGGGCTCTTTTTTTATCATGGCTTTCTGATAATCCAACAATTTTTAAATTATCTCTCCTGGATCCATTTTTCTAGGTCAGTTGTTTTTCCAGTGAGATACTTCACATTGTCTTCTTCATTCTTTTGGTTTTGTTTTATAATTTCTTGATTTTTCATAAGGTCATTAGCTTCTATTTGCTCCATTCTAACTTTTAAAGAATTATTTTCTAGAATGAACTTTTAGACCTCTCTTTCCATTTTGTTCATTCTGCTTTTGAAGGCATTCTTCTCCTCATTGGCTTTTTGGACCTCTTTTTCCATTTAGGTTAGTCTAATTTTAACATTATCTTTTTCAGCATTTTTGGGGGTCTACTTTAGCAAGCTGTTGACTTGCTTATCATGGTTTTCTTGCATCACTCTCATTTCTCTTCCCAATTTTTCCTCTATTTCTCTTACTTGATTTTCAAAATCCTTTTTGAGTTCTTCCATGATCAATAACCAATTCATATTTTTCTTGGAGACTTTGGATGCAGAAGCTTTGACTTTATTGTCTTCTTTTGGATGTATATTTTGATCTTCCTTGTTACCAATAATGTGAGAAAATATCTTTTGACTGAAAAAGTAAGAATCTAAAATCTGTGCCTTTTTCCCCTGTTTGCTCATTTTCCCAGTCAATTACTTGGCTTTTGAGTTTTGTTAAGGGGAGGGCTCCAGACACAGGCTCCACTTCAACAGTGGCTGCTGTCTCCCTCGGGCTGAGGCAGGATCACACTCCCCTCTCAGCCAGGTTAGAGACCCTTCCCACTGACTTCTGAAGCTTTCTATAGTACTTGTGGGTTGAGAAGTCTGGAATCCACAGTAGCCACCAGTGATTCAGTACTCTATGGCCTGTTCCTCCTTTGTCCATGCTGGTGCAACCCATGCCCAAACTCAGCCTGGCCACTCTTAGCCTGGTGCAATAGACCCTTCCTGTCGACCTTCTAGATTGTCTTGGGCTGAAAATTTGCTTCAGTCTGTCATTTTGTGGCTTCTGCTGTTCTAGAATTTGTTTAGAATTATTTTTACAGACTTTTTGAAGGGTTTGGGGGGAGAGTTGTAGCAGGCCCCTGTTTCTACTCCACCATATTGGCTCCACCCTATAAAAATGTTTTGATATAATCTAGACATTTAGGATGCCCCTACCACATAGGCAATTGCCTGATCCAGCTCTATATGGTACCATTCCCAAGACTGAGGTTTCAATTCAATAAGTATTTATTAAGCACCTACTATATACCAAATACTGTACATTGGAAATCTATGAAGGAAAACATTATCTACATCCAGAGAAAGAATTGATAAATAGAAGTACATATAGAATGATTTTACATACATACACACATATATACACATGTATATTCACACATATATTCATATGCACACACATATATTTGTGTCTAATGGTAGCCATCTCTAGGGTGGGGAGCAGGGAAGAAAAAAAGGGAAAAAGAGAAAAAAAGAAATTTACATGGTAATTTTATTATATATTTAAATAGAACAGCAAGTTGTACATAATAGATTTGCAATTTCACATGCAATCATATTATTATGCTATATTATAGAAATACTTGTTTTATCTTGTAAATTAAAAATAAAATTAACCAAAAAATTTAATAAAAAATAAAATACAATTCTTAAAAAGAGAATATAAAGAAAAATGAAAAAGTCACAGCCCTCATGTCCTTTCTTCAAGGACAATAACAACTTCAAACTTTCAATGACATTCCTAGAACACAGGTCAGACCATTCACTTTTCTCAAAATTCTTCAGTGGTTTCAATATTGTTTCTAGGATAAAGCACAAAATCAACAGCTGGCATTTTAAAGTGCCCCCCCCAACCTAGCTCTCTCCTCCCTCTCCAGTCTTACTTCCTAAGACTGCTCTCTTCAATCTAGTTAGATCTCCCTGCTAGCTTTTTCTTGATCATGACATTTCATTGAATTTTGACACAAGTGATTCCCTTTGTCTAAAATATGCTCCTTCTTCATCTCCACCTTGTGGAATCCTTAACTTCCTTGAAAGCAAAAAAATGACTAACACCCATTACAGTCTTTTCAGAACCACCCACTTGTCAATATTCTTTGCTTTTTAAAATTGCTTGGAATTTCTTTGTATATTTGTACACATTTTGAATCTCCAGTAGACAGTAATGTCCCAGAGGGCAGAAACTTTTATGTTTTGTCTTTGTAACCCATGCCTAGCACAGTGCCCTAAACATTATAGGTACTTATAAGTAGTACCTACTAGATGCTTGCTAGTTTGAATTTCATTAATTCAGTCAAATACTGAGTGAATGAAAGACAGACAGGATATTCATGATGTCTTATTTTCAATTATGAAATCCATTGTGGCATGGAAGAAAAAAAAAAGCTTTAAAGTCCAGGCTTGGATTCCAGTACCATCTCTGCACTAATGAGATGGGCAAGTCAATCACATAACCTCTTCTTGAGCTTCAGATCTGTCATCTGTAAAATGAAGACTAAGTTAAACTTGAACAGAAGTTGGTGCCATAGATCCCTCTGGCAGTCTAGTCTATGGGCTACTCAAAAAAAAAAAAAAATACTTTTTAAAAGGCATTTGTTAAACACATAGGAGTACAAAGGAAAACAATGATATTGAAATAAAAAAAAAAGTTCATGAACCCCAGGTTTAGAAGCTCTAGATCAGAGGATCCCAAAGACAGCCCACAAAGAGTTTACAGGAAAAGACCTCAGAAAACCTAAGATTTTAGTCCCGGGACAAGAATACAAAAATAAGCCAATGCAGGGGAACAGAGCAAAGTTAAACAGGACACACTGGCCTCTGGAGTCTCTCATTTATCTCAATGAGCCTCTGTTCATGTGAGTAATTAGATTATCACAGATCCTGACTTCATGTTATGACCTGATTAAAATCCAGACCTAAACTTGTCCCAGAGCATGTGATAAACCAGATGAGCCTGAAGCTCAGTTGTCACCACCTTTTCAAATACAGGCATCTTAATTAAAAAATTATAAACTAGAAGTTTGCCAAGGAATCAGATAAAACTTCAAAAGAAAAGGGATAGCTTTCTTCCAGTTTTAAAGGCAGGCCCAAGGTTGGGAGGGGATGGAGCAGGAATGAATCCAGGGCTGTTCGAGAAATTTGGGCCACAGTCTGAGCAGAGCTGAAATATTCCTGTGGGGAGGGAAATGTTAATAACTGAGAGAAGATGGATTGAAGCTCACTGAGGACTCCATAGAAAGCGGGTCTGTCCAAAGATGGCATTCAAGAGCAGACAGAAAACAGAACTGTTCCAACATGCGAGGGAAAACATACATACCATGTTGAGCTCAAATAAGCACTAGGGCCCTTTGGAAGTGGGCCAGCAAAGGGGTATATCTTCTGCTGTAGAGGATACCCTGGCTCCTTGGCTTCCCTTCAGGGATATAGAATCAGAGCTCCACCTTGACTCCTGGAGCACTATAGTTCTACTCCTGGGATGCCAGACTGATGTGGAAGAAAGCTCACACACGAGAGGCAGCTTAGTGTAATACTGATAATGTGGTTGTTCAGCCGTGTCTGACTCTTTGTGACCCCATTTGGGGTTTTCTTGGCAGAGATGCTTGGAGTGGTTTGTTAATTTCTTTCTCTAACTCATTTGATAGATGAGGAAACTGAGGCAAACAGGTTTAAGTGACTTGCCAAGGGTCATACAACTATTAAGTGTCTAAGGCCAGATTTAAACTTAGGTCTTTGTGACTCCAGGCCAGCCATTTTATCTTCTGTGCCACTTAGCTACCCGTAATAATGATAATAGTTAATATTATATAGTGCTTGCCATGTGTAAGACACCATGCTATGTACTTTACAACTGTTATCTCAATGGATTCCTCTAAGAGCCCTGAGAGGTAGGTGCTATTATTATCCCCATTTTACAGATGAGTAAACTGAAGCAAGAGATTTGCCCAGAATCACAGAGATAGTAAGTTTCTGAGACTGGCTTTGAACTCAGATTTTCTTGACTCCTAACCTATTGCTCCAGTCACCAGATAAAATGCTCAGGAAAACCTGAGTTCAAATGCTACCTCTCCCACTTGCTGGGTGATAACAGGCAAGTCACCTCACCACTTTACCATGAAAATTGAGATGACAACAATACATGTAGCTGCTACCCACTTCAGTGAGTTGTTGTGACGTTCAAAGGCATATGATTGACGTAGGGTATATTGCCAACCTTAAAACACACTATTAATGTCAGTTATTATTAAAAGCCTTGGTAAAAACCAGAGTAAGAAAAAACTTTTACAATAGCAAAGGTAGACCTGAAATGATCCAATATGGAATAGGACCTAATAATTATAATTGTATGTATTTATATGATTTATGAATTTACATGATTTTATATCATATTGTTAGTATACTATGTTAATCACATAAATTTATATTATTTATCATATTATTAATGCACCATGTTAATCACATAATTTATATGATTAAATTATAAAATTTATATGATTATTTAAAGTTTCCAAAGTACTTTATACGGACATCATCTTATTTGGTCCTCACAAGGATGCTCTTGTATTATTATGTCCATTTTACAGATGTGGGAACCGAGACTGAAACATTAAGTGAATTGCTCACAGTCACAAAGCTAGAAGTCACGGTGGCAGGATTTGAATTCAGCTCTTACCTTCCCTCTCAAATGAGTTTTACCAACCTCTATATTAAGACAAAAATTTTCATTAGCACAATTGCCTAACATAAAGTAAGCTCCTAGTAAATCTTTTTTTAAAATTTATTTCATTACATCAACAATGGAAATAAAGTAAACGCAAACTTCAAAAGTTGTCAGATATAAGCAGAGATCAGTGTGGATTTAAACAAATTGATTTATTTATAGTAACTGATAAATACAATATTAAAAAGCCTACCCAGAAAGATTCCATTTGGAGATGTGATTATTATTCTTGAAGAATGGTCATTTGAAGGAAAAACTCCATCATCAGTCATTCCAACTCAGAGTTCCCTTACTTTTGCCATGGCAATTGAACTGAGTCATAGGATGTGAGACCTGGAAGGGAAGCTACAGAATAGAAATACTATCTTATATAGCTCATAAGATCATAAGCTCTTAGAAGAGCTAGAAGACATCTAGTTCACTGCTTTCATTTTACAGATGGGGAAATTGAGACCCATGAAGGCTAATCAGTTTATCCAAAGTCACATGGGGAATAATGAGGAGATTCAAATTCAGAGAGTTTGCATCACTTAGTTTCCTTGTAGACACTGCTTGCCTCAATACTGGAGTACTGTATAACATTCTGATCACAACAGTTAAAGAGGGGTATTGAAAAAAATGTAGTAGGTTCAGAAACAGAACTGGTCATTAAAAAATAATAAGGTAATATTGAATTTAACGAAGTGGGTATAGTTTGATTAGTTTCGCCAACTTTGTTTTGTTGCCCAGCCTCTTGGCTGTTCTAAAATAAATCCAGTCAAGTCAAGAAAAGCATTTATTATGTATGTAACATGTCATTTAGTCAGTTGCCTAACATTTATTAAGTTCTTATTATGTGCCAGGCACTGTGGTATGCACTGGCAATACAAATATAAGCAAAAAGAAGGACATTCAGTCTTTTCCCATATTTTTTCAATATAATTTTTATTTTTATATAAATGTAAAATATTTGTGTATTTCAATATAATTTTTATTTTTTAATACAATTTTTTCATCCAGCAAAAATCTGCTTTCTCTCCCTCTTGACTCCTCCCTCTCTCAACTGAGAAAGAAGAAAATAAAACCCTGGCAAAACTTGGCCATATCCAAAAAACCATATATGTCTCATTGTGTACTCTTAAAGTCCTTCACTTTTTTATCGAGAGGTGGTTATAACATTTCATCATGAGTTCTAGAATTATGGTAGATCATTGCATTGATCATAGTTATTACATCTTTCAAATTTGTTTGTTTTTACAATTTTGTCGTTATTGTATTCATTATTCTTCTGATTCCACTCACTCTACTCTTCCCTAGGTTATAAATGTCCTCTCAGTTTTCTTGGAAACCATTCTTCTCATCATTTCTCCAGGTACAATAGTGTTCCATCACATTTGTTTGCCATAACTTAACCATTTCCCAATTGTTGGGTATCCTTTAACACCAAAAAAAAGAGCTGTTATAAATATTTTTGTACATCAATTAAAGTTTGTTTAGCTTGGGACTAATGACTCCTTTAATCTGCTCTGTCTCTTATTCCCCCTTCTCCTTTCTTCCCTCTACACATATATATGATATATATTATATATATACATATTATGCACACATATACATAATAAAGAACATAAAATAATATTTTATAATATTACCCAAGAAGTTATTACTTTGAGGTCCTATCTTCTTGTCCTTTGCTAAAAGGGATATGTACATGCATATACATACATATAATCGATAAATCAATCAGCAAGTCTTTAAATGCTTGGAGGCTGAGGATACAATGAGAAAAATAAAGTAATCCCTGCCTTCAATGAGTTTAGATTCTACTGAGTGGAAACAACATGTACACATAGTTGCTATACAAAACACATCACAAATAAATCTAATTTTGTATGGGTAAGAGGGTGAGGGGGTAAGTGGGTAAGGCATTAGTAGGGTGAGTGTTAAGAAAGAATTCATGCAAATGGTGGTGCTTGAGCTGAGCTTTGATGAAATTAGATATTCAAATTAGATATTCAAAAATGCAGAATGAGGAAAAGGCATTCTGGGCATGGGTGCCAACCTGTACAAAGGCACTGAGGCAGTAGGGAGTGTTGTGTATGAGGAGCAGCCAGAAAAGGAGATCAGTTTGGTTGGACCATTGACTGTTGAATGGTATAATAAGGCTGGGAAGGAAAATTGGAACCAGGTTATGAAGGGTGTTAAATGCCAAACAGAGGAGCTTGCCTTTGATCCTGAAAATGATACATAAGGAACACTTACTGAGCGGTTTGTGATACATATTCATATATACATACGTATGTGCTTGTATCACTTTCCGGAACATTGTGCCCTAAATTGTAACCCACCTGAGGATAGGAATGGTATCTTAGCTAAACTCTCATTCTTCTTCCAATGCCTAGCACAATGCTCTGAACACAGAAGGCACTTAATGACTATTGTTGTTACCTGCCTAAGCTTTCAAAAACAGAGCTTGGGGAAAAATAATACTGTTGTCTTCTTCCCCACCATCTTCATTCCAAATGTGAAAGTGTTAAGTGAGGGATGGGTGAAGAAAGGTTTATGCCTGTGTCACTCAGGCGCCAGGTTGGATCGTTGTTTCCTTGGGTCTTTCTGTACCTTCTGAGGGTTGCAATAGTATCAGCACATCAACAGAGTCGCCACATTTCCTTTTCATCGAGTCTAGATGATGGAATTGTACATCTGGCCAAGCTAGGGGATTAGTTGAAAGTGAGCTGGCTGAGAGTCAATCAAGATAAGATAGAAGTGATGCTATTGTGCAAAGAGGAACACCTAGATATTGCCATGGGAGTATACTCTGGTAGTTGATGGGGCATGCTTAATCTTTACCACTGAGGTTCATAATCCTAGCTCAAGGCTAGAGGATCCTGGAAAGGGATCAGGACTGAGACTCCAGAGATGTGGATTCTAGTCCTGATTCTGTCCCTCACAAATTCGGTAATCATGGGTAAATTACATCATCTCTCAGGGGCACATTCCTCATTTGTGAAATATGGGGTTTAGATTGACAATGTCAGATTCCTTCCAGCTATGATCCACAGTCACTCACAGAATTTCTATTGGCTCCTCGGGTAAACATTTCTCCCCACTCTGGGACAAATACTTCTTTCAGATGGAGCTGACAGAATGTGTTCTAAGTGAAAACCAACTAAAAGCTGAAAAAGACAGGAATAAGCATTGTTTAAGTGTCTACAATATGCCAGGCATTGTGCTAAGTGCTTTACCAATATTCTTATTTGAAAAAAGCATGAAGTAGTAGAAAGGATACTGGATTTGGAATCAAGAGGATTCAGTTCAAACACTGCCTCTGACATCTTCTTGCTGTGTTACTTAACATATCACTTAAATATATGCACTATATAGGTTTGCAATGAGGAAGGAACAAGAAAATATTTTATTCATTTTTTTCATACATTCAATTTGTATATTTTAGAACATGGCATAAATATGAATTAGATTGTGAGTTCCCTGAAGGCAGAAACTGTCTTTTGCCCCTTTTTGTATCCCCAGCACTTAGCATGGTGCCTGGCATATAGTAGGAGCTTAATAAATGTTTTTAACTGACAATTAAATTGTGTACATGGTATACCAGGTGCCAGGAATCTAATATACCTGGATATTTGTATACCATTTTGAAGTTTACAAAGATATATGTATGTGTATATATATATATATATACATATACATACACACACATATACACACATATATGCATATATATACACATACACACATATATATACATATAAAACTATAAAGCTATATACATATGCATATACAATTTGAAACTTAACAACAATTTTATGCAGTAAGTACTATAGGCATTAGTATTAAAACCTGGGATCAAAGTTTAAGCAACCTGCACGTGGTCAACCCGCTAATGAGTAGCAAAAAATAGTATTTGAGTTCAGGTCTAACTAACCTGGAGTCCAACCATCTATATATTATAGCATGCTGCCTCCTGTAGTATGTTATACTACTAGAGACTCTAGCTAGGAGTGCTGGAACCTACTGGAACTCTAGCATTCTTAGAGAGCCTATTGATTCACTGTGAGCATTTATTTACCCCTCAGAAACTGGAAAATGCTAAAAATCACGGCTTGATTTTATTGCTTTGCTGATCGTCTAGATGTAAGAAAGTGATGGAGAAAATGTTAGCAATTTAGGTTGAACTTAAAAGTACATCATATAACCAGTCGTTAAGCATTTACCACTACATCACTGCCTAGATACATATTTCTGGGTCTTGTTTTCAGTTCATAAAGTCCTAAGTTTAGTCTGCATACTCTAAAGATTGTCTATTACCATGGTAAATTATGATGAGTTTGAGGTTGGCTTGACAGATCCTTGACTCTATCTATAGTGAACTAATCCAATCCAAACCAATAAATATTTATTAGTTACCTATTGTATATCAGCCACTGTGCAAGCAAGTGATACCGAAAAGATAGTCCTTGGCCTCAAAGAACTTATAATCTAAAAAAGAAGAGAATACACAAAAGGAGGTAGGAAAAGTCAGGGGAAGGGGGAGCAGTATACACCTTGCTCCGTGGAGTTGAAACCAGGCAGAGGAACAAATGTAAAGTGGAGTCAGCTGAGAAAGTCCAGCTTCTGCCCTCTATAAAGGAAGGCATTGGGAGGAGTTTGGCACTATGCCCTCCAATCAGAAGAGGGAGGAGGCTGAGGGAAGTAGTGTGAATCAAGCCTTGAGTTAGCAGCATGGTAGTGAATTTAGAAGTGATGAGCTTATCCTGGAAGGCACAACTTGTTCCATGACACTGAACCAGGCAAGGCAGCAGATGCAAAGTGAAGAAACTAGCTATTTCAGAACATCCCGAAAGCCCTAGAAAGTTTTCTTGGTCAACCAAAGACAAATTGGTTAGTTTCCTACAAGCACCATATCTCTCTAAGCTTTAAAACAACTTGTGTTGGCTCTGATCTCAGCTGAAATCCTCCCAGGAAATTAGATAAGAAGCTAAAGTAAGATGAAGAATTTTTCATTAACAAAAGTTAAATTGATCTCAAGAGTCACTTCCATCAAAACAAAATCACATTGTAGAGTATCAGTTGCCCACCCATTATACACGTTTGTATGGTACGCTCTCCCATAGGAAGTGCACAGCCAAATTCAGGCTTTTCCAACTCTGTTTTTCCTGCGCATTATACCATCCCACAGATCTCAAAGATTTCTTTGTGCCTTTCCCCCTTTCCCACTTCTTCAATTACCAATTCACATTTCTTCTTGCCCTAATCCTTCACCATCCACATAGTAATTGACAAAAACAGTAACAAAAATTTATTAATCCTCTACTATGTATAAGTGCTGCTCTGAATCCTGCTGAAGCATTTATATTCATTTGTGTTGATAATCCATCAGACCACCCCTACAATGCATTTCTTTGATTGAGGTAGATGTAAACTGACGTTGATCAGAATCAAATCATTGTTAATTTCTCATTGAAATCTTGATTATTTTCATCTTTCAACTAGTTTCCTATTCATTTGGGCTTATCAGACTCTAATAATTGAGACTGTTGTCAAATTCATATACAATTTAGGGAAAGGAGGCTAAATAAAAGGAAGTTACTAAATGCTGTGCTATATAGTTTGAGCTATATTATATTAATTAGTGGATGCTATTGTACTGTAGACTATGTTTGCCACTGTCATGGAGGATGTTCAGCACAGAATCCAAATTGAAGAGGGATCCCCTATGGGAGGATCCTCCTCCCTGGGGAGGTCCTTCACACATTCCTGTGTGTGGATGACAGAGCATTGACTGCAAAAATGTTCAGAGCATTGGAGGTCATTTTCAAAATAGATTTATAATCTCTCAAAAGCCAAACTAAGTACAGGGGGGAAATAGGGCCCAAAGAATGCTCATTTTCCAGACTATAGCATGAATTTGGATGGACAACCCATAGCTAATCCATCAGTACACATATGTACTGGACAAAAAGACACTGAAGATGACCAATGAACTGTCATCAAAATTTAATAAGAGAAGAACAAACTAAATTTTGCTTATGAAGTTGCACAATGGTTTTAAAAATCACAAGTTTCTCCCTGAAACACAGAACCATCTCTTTAATATCAGTGCTCTTCCAAGGATTCTCTATGCTTACAAATCAAGGAATATCCCAGTGTCTAAAATATTAATGCTCTTATAAATCTAAAAAATAGGTGAGGAGACATAAGGTGAGAGTTAGCCCTAACAGAAACCATTGTGATAATGATTTTGTCACAATGGATTGCAAAGGCACTAGTATTGCTTTGTTCTGATACAATAAGAAGGCAGGATTTAAAGAACCAATCAGGAATACCAACATGCTTCAGGGCAAATAGTTATCTGTATGAATGGACAAACTGTGAATATTCATGAATGGACTGAAGACTTGAACACATTAGATCTCATCAATCATAGTCAAGGGATTTATGCTGCTTATTGCTTAATGATGCCACCGGCTACAAGTCACCCATCAATGTTTGTGCCAATCAGTGTAAGGATACCATAAAAATTAACATTCTACTTGCAGTTAAATTAAACAAAAGAAAAGATAAAACTGAGGACTTAAGAGTTACTAAGATTCGAATATGAAAATTTAAAGCTTTTGAGGTCAAGAAGAATCTTCACTTACTACAAACTCCAGAAATTATTACCAATAATGAAATGTATAATACAAATACCACTGATATTTTAATTAATTTTGGAAAGGCAATGACAATATTTCAACCGGAATTCTAAGAAACCCTTTGAATTTCACTGCATTAATTCAATTAACAGACTAAGTATGCCAAAATAGAGTAATTTCTAAAAATTGGTTGGAACCTGCTACAACCATCATGAATGAATGTATTCTCCCAAAGTATCTGACAGAAAATCTAAAAAACATTTCAGGACCTACCCATAGCAGTAGCAAGCAATGTTATGGTTAGGAGCATAGAAAGGAAAAGTGTAGTTATCACATAATACCCCTAAGGACAGATATCAATCAACACGAAGTCACTCGATAGATCCATTCACTGGAAGATTACAGTAATCTCTAACTGGTACATATAGTAGAAAGGTGGAAGGCCACATCACCTAATTAAAGGCAGTAAAAAAGAAATGGAAAGGAATCCAGAAAAGCAAAACAGACCAGAGATTTTAGGTTTTCTTAATCCACAATTGAAATCAAAAGTCAAAAGGTTAAGGAAATACAAAGTGTCAGAGAATAAAATAAACAACTCAATAGCAATGAAAAACTTAAAGAATCAGAAGCAAGATAAAATCTTTAAAGAAGGAAGATGTAGAAATTTTTTCTACGTATTAAAAAAATCTTACTCAATGAAATTGCAAGCTGGATCAAAAAAGAAACAGAAAGTGTGTTCGCTACTAATATTAAAATGACAGAACAATTACAGCAAAGGAGGTGATAAGGAACAATATCTTCTCAGCAAAGCTGGAAAACAACAAGGCTGGATAGGCTCCATAATTATTAGCTCAAACAGTGGCACATGAGTTACTGGCAAGGTATTTTACCACTTTCCTCTCAGATGAAAACCGAATCCTACCTTTCTTAACAGACAGCATTATAATCTGTTTACCCAATGATGAGACCACCAATGACCTCTCCAAAAATAGGACAATTATATATTTATGTTCTTTCCGTGAAACATTCTTAGCTAGCATCACTAAAAAATCTCTAAGCTTTCAAAAACATCTGAAACCTATTTATAGAATGAAGAGTAAAAAGTCTCAAGGGATGTAATGAACAACTTATTACAGATTCAGTAATTATTCCACAAACTACCTAAAAGCACCATTATCTTTGTATCATCTTTGATTATTAAGTAGCCTTTAACTAACTTTGATGCTTATTCATATACTGAAAATACATTAAATAATCACAAGTATAGTGAGAACACTATACTTGATGTTCCCTTTGAAAGAAAATCTCTATTTAAAACATCCCACACAAAATTACTTGCGATTGGAGAAAAACAATGTTTAAAAAATAAAACATGCTACCAGGATAATAATGTCAAAAACAATTCATGTAAATTATAACCTTTTTCAGAAATAATTTAAGCCTATTATGGTTCCTCCTAGTCTTAAATTCTTGTCATCTTACCTAAAAAGTACGTGTTCCAAATTACAGACCATGCAGAAGGAAAACATCTTATTAATTACTTAATGTAAATGGATGACATCCAGCTAATTATCTTCACCAAAAATAAATTAAACATTTCCTTCAATGTATGGAATCTTTAAATACATGAAAATGTCATTTGGACTTGATAAGTGTGGAATTCTTAACAGTTGCCATGGAAATACAGAGTCTGAATTATTTTAGCTTGAATCCAGAGTTTACACCAAACCAGTGGATACAGACAACACATTCAAACATGTTGCTCTTTCAGACAGGACACATTGAGCATAAAAACATCAAAAAGAAGGATGTAACTGAATGTGGTAAGAGATTTATCTATATTCTGAAATTAGAGGTGAGTGAGAACACCTTTAAAGCAATTAATACCTATATAATACTACACTCATGTATAATTTCTGAAATGTAAAATGGACCATAGGAGATTTGGAAAGTATCCTAATAGAAATCCATACAATTTTATCGCATGATCTGTCACTCTAATGCAATGATGGAAAGAACATTTTTTTCCAAAAGTGAGGAAAAGGATTGGCAGATGTTCTTAGAACACAAAATAAACAATTCGAAAGCCTGCAGAAATACTTTTGGAACAAATAGACATCACTTCACCACATAATAATAAAAGCAGATTCAGTAAGTGTTATTCATTGGGTTTATCAAATGTAAGCAAGTGTGGTTTACCTATGAAAAGAGCCAATGAAACAGCTAAGATCCATGAATACAATTAAAAAGCCCTCTCTGGGTGACATCTACATGAAATATGTCAACATAGAAGCATTAAACAAAGGTTTGTGTAAGGCAAATTTGTTTTTGGAAACACAAGGGTTTATGATGGCAAATCAGGATCAAGTCATTGCCACTAGAAATTACAGAAGGGCTTTCCTTAAGGGACCAGGATTTAATAATAAATGCATATTAAATAATGACAGTGGTGGAAGTTGAAAAGTTATTGATGTAAGTTGTACAAAATTAGCACCTACCAAATATCTAGTGAGACATGACTTGGTGGTCATGAGTTACATAACAGAAGTTAGCTATCTTTCATGGACTAATAGATGACAAATCTTCAGGCCTCTAAATATCCTGAACAATTTAACAAATTAATTAGACTGGAATTATATCCCTTGTTGCTTACAATTTTCCAACCAAAACTAATCCATGAAATCCAAAAAGCTGAAGAACAACATATTTAATAGATGTCACTATACCAAGTAGTCACACTCCCCAAACTTCTTGAAATACAAAAACCTAGCAGAAGGAATTAAAATCATGTGGGAACAAGACAGCATCCCCAATTATCCTGTCTACTGTTGGAATTTTACCAAGGATGTTTCCAATGAGCATACAGAGAATGACTTTACATTCTAATAGTTTAATTCAACTACAAAAAGCAATTATTTCTTCGACTTGGGCAATAGTCCATAGAATATTAAATATAAATAAAAAAATAGTAAAATGACTTGTCCCAACATTCTTTCTATCCAAGCTCCATTGAACAAGATGAGAATTTTGATAATTTTCAACTTTTTATGCCCACCTAAACTATTAAAAACATGGAGAAATGAGATCAATAATAATATTAGAAGGATAAGATGATAACACTAATAAATAATATATCACTTTAACATTTACAAAGCACTTTTCATATATCTCACTGTGTATCTCATTGTGTGTGGTGTGTTTATTTTTAAACAGAGCTACCCCTAAACAAAATTGTGAAATACACTACTTTTTCTTCAGCATGTTACCTTTCTCTTTTAGCTCACTCTTTTGCAGCTATTGCCCTCAGTTGCTCAGCAGCTCTTTTTGCAAAGCAGACTTAGCCTCCTCCATTTGTGCAACACATAGTATTTTGGACCTCATAAAACCATAGATATAGAACTACCCTGACAATTTCTTCCTATTAAAGTTCTCCTTGATCATTCTTTGCATGTCCTAGTAGATACCAGGTGACAGTTAATTAATGTGATGAACTAATCTATCTTAATATGTTATTATTGATAAAAATGCTCACTTCGCAAAGTCAAAATGGTAGTGTACAGGCAGCTGAACTCTTTCAACATTTCCCTTCAAACAACTTTAAAATAATTTCTCAAATCAAATTTTGGAGTAGTAAAGTCATCAAAGTGTCAGAGTGATATTTTTTTCCAGCCAAAAACAACTTAAGAGGTTGGCAGAAGAGGGCTGTGACACCAGGGTGGGGGTCTTGCTCAGAAGAGGGCAGTAACACAAGAGGTACTTATTGAGGTGGTGAAAATAGAAGCAACAGTGGCAGTAGGGGCAGTGGCAGCAGCTTCAGGAGCTCAGCCCAGAGATGATAAGGGGGTCAGACAACTGGCCAGAAAGAGATTATAGGAAACCCTTTGCTAGTACTGGGTGCAGCATGTGCTGATTGGCAACTCCATTCTTCATAAGCCAATCTGGGTCACAGTTCCAGAATAGAAACAAATAATTCTAGTCAACCACAAGGGAGCAGACCCCTGGTCACAGTTCCAAGGAGGAGAGGAGCACTGACTTGGTCAGCTTCAGGGCCAAGAGGAGCAGTGGTAACGTTTGTGACTGCAGGAGAGGAGGGATCCCTGCTGAACACAGACCAACACCTCTTCCCAATCACTGCATATTATAAACACTGAAAACTTACAGAACTCCAAAGCTAGCTCTGAAAATAGCAGCATCAAAAAAGTCTGAAGCTTGGGACAAGGCATCTCCACTCCCAGGAGAGCAGAGCCCAATTTTAGCATACAGTGCAAAGTCAAGAAATGGATGGCAAAAATAAGCAAACAACAAAAAAAAGAACTTGACCATAAAATTAAAATGGCTATGAGGGCAGGGAAGACCAAGATATAAACTCAGAAGAAAATAATAATGTGAAAACAACTATCAAAAAAATGCTAACAATCCAAGACCAAGAAGAATTCCCGTAACAGTTAAAGAGATGAGTGGTACAGGAAAAACTGGGAAAAGAAAGGAGAGTGATACAAGAAAGTAATGAAAATAGAATTAAAAGTTTGACAAAAGATGAGCAAAAAATATTGAAGGAAAGAACACCTTAAGAAACACAATTGGCCTAATGATAAAAGAGGCACGAAAACTCAGCGAAGAAAAGAACTACTTAATAAGCAGAATTGGTCAAATGAAAAAAGAGATACAAAATGTTACTGTTGAAAAGACACACACAGAGTTAAAATAAAGGGCTGGAGGAGAATTCATTAGGCTTCATCTGAAACAAACAAAAAAAGGCAGGACTAGCAATCATGATCTCATATAAAGCAAAAGCACAAATAGACACTTACTAAAAGAGATAATCCAGGAAACTACATTTTGATAAAAGGTCCCATGGCAATGAAGTAATATCAAAAGTTTTTACAGTAAGTTTTTCTGATAAAGGTCTCATTTCTTAACTTTCTAGAGAACTGAATCAAATTTGTAAAAGTAAGATCTATTCCCTAACTGATAAATGGTCAAAGGATGTGAACAGAAGATTTGAAGAAGAAATTGAAGCTATCTATGGTCATTTAAAAAAATGCTCTGAATGCTATTCATTAGAGAAATATTAATTAAAACAACTCTGAGCTACTACCTCACATCTACGAATAATGATAAATGCTGGAGGGGATGAGGAAAAATAGGTACACTAATAAACTGTTGATGGAGCTATGAACTGTTCCAACAATGCTAGAGAACAATTTAAAAGAAACTCAAAGGGCTATAAAACTGTGCATACCTTTTGACCCAGCAATACCACTAGTAGGTCTATATCCCAAAGAGATCAAAGAAAAAGGAAAAAGACCTATATAAAAAAGTATTTATAACAGCTATTTTTGTGGTGGCAAGGAATTGGAAATTGAAGGGATCTTCATGAATTGTGGAGTAGCTGAATAAGTTGTGGCATATGATTGTGATGGAGTACTACTGTGTTATAAGAAATGACTAGGTGGATAATTTCAGGGAAAAAAACACATGGCAAGAACTATATGAACTGATGCAAAGTGATATGAAAAGATCATTATGCACAGTAACAATAATAGTATAATGATGATCAATTATGAAACGTTTGGCTACTCTGAGCAGTTAAGGGATTCAAGACAATTCCAAAGAACTCATGAAGAAAAACCATCTGCCTCCAAATGGAGAACTGATGAACTCTGGGTTCAAATTGAAGCATAATTTTCTTTTTTTTTTCTTTTGCTTTTTTTGTGATATGACTAATATGGAAATATATTTTGTATAATTTCACATGCAAAATTGTTCATGAAAAAAATACTGTCAGCAGCCAGAAAAAAAATATTTAAATATGTAGGGACTTTAGTCAAGATCAGATAGGACCTTGCAGATTCTACATGAAAAGATCAGAGGGATTGGAATAAAATATTGCATAAAGCAAAGGAGGTTGGACAACAAGCAAGGATCAATTACTGAGCAAAATTGAGCATAATCTTTCAAAGAGATGGACATTGAGTGAAATAAGGGATTTCCAGACCTTCCTGATGAAAAGACCTGAGCTCATTAGAAAATTTCATTTTCAAATACAAGACTCAAGAGAGGCATAAAAAGACAAATAGGAAGAGAAAAGAAAAAGAAAATTTGTTATTTAATATGGGCAAACTATTTACATCCCTATATGGGCGTTACTTCCCTCTAAATGAGTACCTGAAAAGGTTAGCCTAAAAAAGGCCAACATCATCCTGGGACATCTCCACTCATTTTGATGAATTAATAAGTATCTGGTCACTGGACTCAGATGGTTCAGGAGGAGAAAGTGAGGTTGATGACCTTGCACAGCCCTCCCTTACTCAAAACAAAGTCAAGTGCAAGTCATGTCATTATTTCTTTGATGTCATTGTCTTCTTCAAAAATGAAGGACAAACACAGACTGTGAGTAGACCAAGCAGCCTGAGTTGGGACCCAGTTAGCTAGGTAACCCAGCTCATCCTCTCCCTTCTGTCTCCCTCTCCCCTACATTTGGGGTTTACTAACTAGATGGCCTTCCTTCCTCCTTCCCTTCCCTCCTTCCTTTCTTCCTTCTCATTCCCAAAACCTTAAACTCAGTGCACTCTGAAGCCCATGGGCTGGACAACAATAGGTCCCTGCCCAAGTTCCACTTAATAGTTGGCTTAGAGTGATTATCACTAGTAACAGTGTCTGTTGATTTACTTATTTTTCTTTTTTTATTAAGAGAGCCATTTCCTGACTACTTCTTAAAGAAGCCTATTCACTCAATCAGCATCACCTCCCTCTAAGTGAGTACCTGAAAAGGCCAACCTAAAAATGTCAAGATCCCCCACTTCATCCTGGGCCATCTCCAGTCATCCTGGTGAATATCTGATCACTAGACTCAGATGGCCCAGGAGGAGAAAGTGATGTTGGTGATCTTGCACACCCCTCCCTCACTAAAAACAAAGTCAAGTGCAAGTCATGTCATCATTTCTCTGATGGCATGGTCTTCTTCAAAAACAAAGGACAAAGGCACACACACACACACACACACACACACACACACCTTCTCAGTAATGGTGGAGGAGTGGGAGGAGGGAGAGGGTTTGGAACTCCATTTAAAAAGAAAAGAATGTTGAAATAAATAAATAATGATTTTTTAAAAGCAAAAACTAATAATACTAATTCAATTTGCATAATATTTTACAGTTTACAAATGCTTTCCTCACATTTATCCTGAAGCAGATAGTAGAAGTATTATTATCCAGATTTTGCAGATGAAGAAACTGAGGCTTAGAGAGATTAAATTACTTTCCTAAGATTATATAGCTAGTAAATGGTCAAGGTTCAGACCCAAAACTATGTCATTGATTCAATGATCAGTATACTTTTTACTATCCCATTTCTGTATTCCCCCTCTTAGGGGTCCTCGAGAAATAAAGTCCCAAGTTAAGATGAGAAATTCTAATGGTTGAAACATCAGGCAGAATAAAAGATGCATGTGTGGACAGGTGAGGTCCCATCACGTCCCATGGTAGTATCAAAAAGCCAACGTCAGAAGGTTTACAATGCACCTTGATGCCTTTGAGCCATCTGCTTTGCTTTTGTGATTAATTTCTTCATTATAGTACAAATTGTCACCAGTAATAGTTGTTGTCTTCCTCAAAGTGTTGGAGACAGAATGAGCTGGCCTCTAATTATTCTCTATGAAATCCCTCAGGAGCAGGAAGTAAACCATGCAAAACGTAAGAGTCAAACTCCATGTAAACAATCACACAAAACTGCCAGTGTGTCTATTGGCATTCAGCGATCTTCACAAAGAATACAGGACAATAATTATGACCAAGAAGCAGTAATTATGACAATTAAATTTAATTGAGGCAATTACGGCAACTTATATAAATGAGAATTCTTTGGGGATCTTACTTCTTCTATTTAAAATTCGTGCAATTCAAAAGGCAAAGCAAACGCATAGTCCCAGTCTCCTCCTACAGGTAAACTGGGAGGTGCAGACTGTGGCAAGGATATAGGTACTTTATGAAAGTATGGGTCTTTTCTGACTGGGCAGCAAGTCTAGGGAATTGAACACTGGACATCAATGCTATGCTACCAGGAATTATGCTGTCCCTGGGTCACAGCTGTAAGAGATTACTCTAACTGGACCAGACCAACAGCATGACATTGGTTAGGGGATTGTTGCAATTACTGGACTTAATTTTTCTCTGGTTGCTATAAAGATACCATCTCCATAGTCTCCTCTTCCCCTCTTCCTTTACAAAATTCATAGTATTATACTTCCAAGAATAGGGAATACCAAGATGACATTCAGAAAGTTCTACTTCTAGAAAGGGAAGTCACTAGGGTTGTGCTATTTCCAAAGGTATGAGTACAGTTGCTTAGTGATTTGTGTTGATGAAATGTCTACTTTGTTACAGACTCAAAGTTTGAGGGAATGGAAGGGAAGAGAAGGAACAGCTGTGATCCGTCTATCCTGGAAACTCTACTAATATCCTAGTATCTTGGGAGTTCACCCAGGCTGGTTGTTGGAGAATAGCCCAGTACTCTGTATAATTATGTACTTTTGCATACAAGGGAAGGGGTTAAGAATGGAGCTAAATATGAATCTTAGTTTATTTTAATATTCAAGCAATAATAATGATAAACTATGACTTTATTTAAATGCCCCTTCAATTGAATTATATTTTTGGAGACATTTGTTAATTAAATTGTAAATTCATAAATAGAACATATGAACTGAAAGAACCTTAGAGATCATCTAGTATAGCCTTCTCATTTTACATATGAGAAAACTGAGGCCAGAAGTAGTTTAGTGACACATGTGGTCATATAGTGAGGTACTGACAGATATGAATCTAGAAACATAAAACTGGGTTTTTTGCCTTTTAGAATCAAAATTTTCATATTATCCATAAGCAACATTCTCATGCTTTTTTTTTACTTTTTAATTCAACTGATTATTTTACTCAATTATTCTAGAAAATTAAGAACCAAATGCCAGATCAAAAAATAGAAGAACTACACCTAAGCATGCTCTCTCACCCTGACACTTAAGCGCCTCTGGTGGCTTAGTTATTTTCCATAAGAATCCGAAAACTGAACTCTTTTTTCATGTGTGAGTTCAGATTCTTTCCCTTTTTACTTTATTCTTATTCTGAATTTAAATGCCAATTAAAATAAGTATTCCTATATATTATATACATATATATGCATATATGTGTGCATATATGGGTATATATATATATATATATATATATATATACCCATATATGTATATGAAATAGAACAGGAGAATATTATGCCTTCAGATTCTTTCCCTTAGTACTCCTCTTGTCTACACTAGCTTACATGTCTATTCATTTCCCCCTTTAAATGCCCTGTAGCCCAGCCAAAACAATGCATGTAATAAAATCCCTTTCATCTTGTTGGTTTACCACTTAACTTTGGGTCTTCTTCCACACTCTATTTTATTCTTGGAATAAATCTCCTATAAAATATCTACTAATCTCACTACCATTGAGCTTCCAAAGTTTGCTTTCTCTGTCAAGCCATCTATGGATAAAACAATAAATTCCTAGAATCCTGGTGTTATGTCTGGAGCCCCATGCTGTATGCATAGTAAGTAGTTAATAAATTTTGTTGAATTGTTAGATAAAAGAAAATAATCTAACAAAAAAAGAATAATGAAGACATATGGAGATCCTGTTGAGGCAACTAAAATAAAATCTATTTAGTCAAGCTATTAATGCTAAAAGGGGGGAGAGGGATGAACAGATATTGATACAAACTATTGCCATTACCTGAAGAATTAAATAGTGATAATCAATCACCTCAACAAGAAGTCTAAGAATCTAAACAAATCTAGAAATCAACTTAGTCAGCAAACACTTGGCTCTCCTTGCTGAGCAGAAAGTCAGGACAATCTAATATTGGTTTAGATCATGAACTCATTTTGGAAACTTTTGGAGGAGAGTGGGGCAACTAGGTGGTGCAGTGGATAGAGCACCAGTGCAGGAATCAGGAGGACCTGAGTTCAAATCTCACCTCAGACACTTGACACTAGTTATGTGACTTTGGGTAAGTCACTTCACCCCAATTGCCTCATCCTGAGTCATCTCCAGTTATCCTGATGAATATCTGGTCACTAGATTCAGATGACTCTGGAGAAGTGAGGCTGGTGACCAGCACAGCCCTCCCTCACTCAAAACAAAGTCAAGTGTAAGTCATGTCATTATTTCTCTGATGGCATGGTCTTAGTAACAAAGGATGAACACACTAGAGGAGAGTGATCAAAGATTATGAGTGGCTTTGACTCATAAAAGACTGAGGACCAAGGGAAGGAAAAAGAAGTTTATAGAAAGAGACCCAAACCAAACAATAAAAAATCTAGAGGGAAACTGGAAAGACAGTAAAGAGTTAAAAAATAGAAAAGTATCTCTAAAGATTTTTATAAGAAATTCTTTTCACTATCAATGATAATAGAACCACTACTTCTCGACTCTAACAAAAGTCTAAGATATGGAAACATCACTGAGGAAAACAAATATGGGAAGAGCATTTATAACAGACAAAGCATATGGGAGATACAATTTTGAGAGCATTGAGAGATTAATTTCAAGATATCTGCAACAGGCGAAGACAACAAATGCTTAGAAAAAAAATATCAGATTTCACTATTACCAAGTCTCTTCCATGGGAAGTCAAATATCCCCAAGGACATCAGTTATTTATTCATTTTAACTTTGTGTCCCATTGTTCAGAACTGGATTTTTGAAGAAGGGAAACTGGGGATTTGGGAAAGTTGTCCTTTTGCCTTAAATGTTCACTTTTGTATCTAAGCTTTTAACACATGATGAAAATGTTGGCCAATATAAACCTAAACCGTTTGTTGAATATGCTTATTATTCAGATGTAGAAATAAGAAAGGAGAGAGATGGAGTGAACTTCTATATTTAGAAATGAGAGGCTATTTGTTCAGAGGCTCAGGGGTCAGCCATTAGGGCAAAGGAGAGGGGCCAGTGGTAGGTAGATTTTGCATGCTTTGCCAAGAATCTGAGACCAACATACTCCTAAGAAAAATGTAACCCAATAGAGTGCCAGAAATAAAGGAGCAAGGGAACTATTCTGTCTTTCCCCTGGAAAGACAGAGTGTGTAGGGTCTTGAAAAGTAAACTATTGCTGAGCTGCAGGGAGGAGTTACTTGGCAAGTGCCACCCATTCAAAAAGAGTGTAAATTAAGTTTTACTTAATTTGTGTAAAGTCAGTTCCCTAAGTTCATAGCTCTCCTTCTTGTTGTTATTTCCACCTAGTTATAATACAAAACATAAAATAAGGAAACATATGCATGCCCACAAAAGCTGTTGGCTAGCAATATGAGAACATCTAGTACACAAGGACTCTCTATATTTGATGAGGTTCACCACATACTCCCTTTATTGGGATGGCATTGTACAGAATTCATTAAGACCTGGAATGCTGCAGATCCTCCTAAATGAAATCCATAATCACTCAAGGGTTTGGTCTTACTATTATTCACATAGGAAAAAACAAGATGAAAAGTGCCAATCCCATTGTCTAGACTATGATATGCAGCTTAAAGGCAGATAGATAGCACAGTAGGTATAGCTCTGTATCTTGAGTCAGAAAAGACCGAAGTTCAAACCTGGCCTCAGATACTAACTGGTTCTGTGATCTTGGGTGAATCATTTAACGTCTGTCTACTTCAGTTTCCTCATCTATAAAATGATGATAATAATAACACCTCCCTCCTAGGGTTATTGTGAGGCTAAAGCACCTTAAAGTGCTATGTAATGCTAGATATCATATGTAGCCCATAAAGGTGGTTAATCAGTGCATATAGGAATGAAAAGTCAACGAATGACAAAAATAAAAATTAAATACTTATCATGTGTCAGACACTGTGATAAATGCTAGTGATAGCGAATACTAGAAGAAAGATAATTTCTGTCCTCAAGGAGCTTACATTCTGATTAGTGAGGGCCATACATACAGGCATACCTTGTTCTATTGTACCTGGCTTGATTGTACTTCACAGAGAATGTGTTCTTTTACAAAGTGAAGGCTATATAAGTATGATGTCTTTTATTTTGACTTCGCATGCATTTCTGAATATATATCCCTGTCCCTTGACCTGTATACCTCAATCTATTCCTTATGATAAAGATTTGAAAAGGAAGTAGGAAAGAAGTCAGTTCAGTAAATTCTTGTTCAATCGTTTCAATCACAGTCAACTCTTCATGACCCTATTTGGGGTTTTCTTGGCAAAGATACTGGAGGGGTTTGCCATTTCCTTCTCTAGCTCAGTTTACAGATGAGAAGACTGAGGCAAACAGAATCACACAATCAAATGTCTGAAGGCTTCCTGACTTGAAACCTGCCACTTACCTGCTTAAATTCACCAAAAATAATAGTATATGCAATATTCCAAACGCTCAATCCTCAATCTCTGCAAAAAAAGTAGGACAATTCATTTTCTCAACTTACCTCTAGGTAGCCTTGTTCATTATGATTACACAGTGTTCAGTTTTGTTTTGTTTTTCATCATATTTACATTTACAGTTATCATACATCATGTCTTGTTTTTCTAGTTCTACTTACTTTACTCTGCATCAATTCATATAATTTTCCCATGCATCTTTGAGTCACTCATATTCATCATTTCTAATCATGTAGTAACAGTATAGTAATATTTCATTATATTCAAATAACATGATTTCTTTAATCATTTCTCAATCTATAGGGATCAACTTTGTTTCTGGCTCTTTGCTACCACAAAAGATGATACTATTAATATTTTAGTATATTTGGGCTATTTCTGCCTTGACCTCCTTGGAGCATGTGCCTAGCAAGCAGATCCATGGGTATCAAAGTATTGACATTTTAGGTACTTGTTAACAGTCATAGGTCCAAGTTGCTCTTAAGAATGTCTGGAACAGTTCCCAACTCTGTGAATAGTGTGCCTATCTTCTTTTTTTTTTTGGTTAGAGAGCATCACTTCTGCTTATTATTCTTCATTTTCTGTATTTTACCTAAGTTACAAGATAGACCCTAAGTATAAACCTGGTCCTCTGAGACTCCTTTGGATATAGGCTGGATCCAACTTATTTTTAATTTTTATTTATTTTTTAAAATTTATTTATTTTAAGTTTTCAACATTGATTTCCACAAAGTTTGAGTTCCAATTTTTCTCCCCATCTCTCCCCTCCCCTTACCCCAAAGTGCCAAGCATTCTAATTACCCCTACCACCAATATGCCCTCCCTTCTAACATCCCTCTCTTTTCTTATCCCCATCTTCTCTTTGGTCCTATAGGGCAAGATATATTTCTATACGCCATTACCTGTATTTCTTGTTTCCAAGTTGTATGCAAGAACAATAAGAACTTTGAGTTCCAACTGCTCCTCCTTCCTCCCTCCCCACTCATCCCCACTAGGAAAGTAAGCAATTCAATATAGGCTATAAATGTGCAGTTTTAAAAATGACTTCCGTAATAGTCATGTTGTGTAAGACTAATTATATTTCCCTCCATCCTATCTTGTCCCCAATTTCTTCTATTCTCTCTTTTGACCTTGTCCCTGCCCAAGAGTGTTGACTTCTAATTGCTCCCTCCTCCCACTCCCCTTCTTATCCCATTCTCCTCACTTTCCTGTATTGTAAGATAGGTATTCATACCAAAATAAGTGTGCATTTTATTTCTTCCTTGAGTCAAATGTGATGAGAGTAAGCTTCATGTTTTCCTTCTCACCTTCCCCCTTTTTCTCTCCATTGAAAAATCTTTTTCTTCCACTTTTATGAGAGATAATTTGCCCCATTCCATTTCTCCCTTTCTCTTCCCAATATATTTTTCTCTTACCCCTTAATTTCATTTTTTTAGATATGATCCCTTTCTATTCAACTCATCTTGTTCTGTCTCTCTCTCTCTGTCTCTGTCTCTCTCTATATATGTGTGTGTGTGTGTATTTGTGTGTGTGCATGTGTGCATAATCCCACCAACTACCCAGATACTGAAAAAAGTTTCAAGAATTACAAATATTGTCTTTCCATGTAGGAATGTAAACAGTTCAACTTTAGTAAGTCCCTTATGATTTCTCTCTCCTGTTTACCTTTTCATACTTCTCTTGATTCTTGTGTTTGAAAGTCAAATTTTCTTTACATCTCTGGTCTTTTCATCAAGAATTCCTGAAAGACCTCTATTTCATTGAAAGACCATTTTTTCCCCTGAAGTATTATATGCAGTTTTGCTGAGTAGGTGATTCTTTGTTTTAGTCCTAGTTCCTTTGACTTCTGGAATATCATATTTCAAGCTCTTCTATCGCTTAATGTAGAAACTGCTAGATCTCGTGTTATCCTGATTGTATTTCCACAATACTGAAATTGTTTCCTTTTAGCTGATTGCAGTATTTTCTCCTTGACCTGGGAACTCTGGAATTTGGCTACAATGTTCCTAGGAGTTTCTCTTTTTGGATCTCTTTCAGGAGGTGATTGGTGGATTCTTTCAATATTTTTTTTTCCCTCTCATTCTAGAATATCAGGGCAGTTTTCCTTGATAATTTCATGAAAGATGATGTCTGGACTCTTTTTTTGGTCATAGCTTTCAGGTAGTCCCATAATTCTTAAATTGTCTCTCCTGGATCTATTTTCCAGGTCAGTTGCTTTTTCAAAGAGATATTTCACATTATCTTCCATTTTTTCATTCTTTTGGTTTTCTTTTATGATTTCTTGGTTTCTCATAAAGTCATTAGCCTCCATCTGTTCCATTCTAATTTTTAAAGAACTATTTTCTTTAGTGAGTTTTTGAACCTCCTTTTCCATTTGGTTAATTCTGCTATTTAAAGCATTTTTCTCCTCATTGGTTTTTTGGACTTCTTTTGCCAATTGAGTTAGCCTATTCTTAAAGGTGTTATTTTCTTCAGCATTTTTTTTGGTTTCCTTTAGCAAGTTGTTGATTTGCTTTTCATGATTTTCTTGCATCACTCTCATTTCTCTTTCCAATTTTTCCTCCACCTCTCTTACTTGAATTTCAAAATCCTTTTTGAGTTCCTCCATGACCTGAGACCACTGAATATTTATTTTGGTTGTTTGGGATACAGAAGTCTTGACTTTTATGTCTTTCCCTCATGTTAAGCATTGTTCTTCCTCATCTAAAAGGATGGGAGAAAATATCTGTTCACCAAGAAAGTAACCTCCTATAGTTTTCCCAAGTAGTTACTTGACTTTTGGGTTCTTTGTCAAGAGTAAGGTATACTTTGGTTATCTGTAAGATCTCAGTTCCTGAAAGGTGGTACAATCAAGCATGTACACTGGTCTGGGAGCAACCAGAAACTTTTGTGCCCAGAATCTGTGAGTAGTAGAGTTTCCTCTCCACAACCACCTAGCCTCCAGTTCCACCAAGCCAGCACTGGGGGCTGAGATTCAGATAAGCTGCTCAATTTCCCCAGGGGCTTTTGGTAGGGGCAGGGCTTCCATTCAGTGTGAGATAAAGATCAGCTGTTCAATTCCTCCAGGAGCATTTGGTGGGGGCAGGGCTACCACACAGGACTGAGGTAAGGATCAGCTGCTCAGTTCCCCCAAGGGTTTTATGACCCAACAAAGGATGCAGGCTGTTGTGGGAGCTTCTGCTGCCAGATACAGCCTCTGCTACCTCAAGCCAGAGCTATGAGAAGACACTGTTTCCATCTCAGCCAGCTGAAAAAACCCTCTCACCGACCTTTGGCACCTGTGGGTTGAGGGATCTACAAACCACAGCTATTGCCACTGGGGATTCTGCCCTTGAGGCCTGCTCAGGTCCTCCTCTCGGCACTGTGCCGTGTGGCCAAAGCTGGGCTGGGCTCTGCTCTGTGTCCTGTGTGACAGGCCTTTCAGGTCACCCTGGGCTGGAAATCTCCTCCATTCTGTTGTTCTGTGACTTCTGCTGCTCTAGAATTTGTTGAGAGTCTTTCTTTACAGGTATTTTATGGGATGTGGAGGAAGAGCTAGTGTATGTGCATCTTTCTACTCTGCCGTCTTGGCTCTGCCCTGCCTATCTTCTTAAATCCACCAAACATTAACTATTTTCATCTTTTGTCATTTTTGAAAGACTCATCTTTTAGAAACATTATTCTCCTGGAAGTGCTCCATGGTTATGAGTATTAGAATGGTACAATCCCTAAAGAATTATAGTTGAGTGTCACTTCCAAGTCCAAAGAAGTTACTTCTCTGCTGTGAACTGGTCACAAGACATTAGGAGTGAAGAACTGCATGGGAGAACAGGTAGAAAGTATGAAAACAGAGAAATGCATCATTGGGGCAAAAAGATGGACCAGATATTTAGTGTATGGATAATCTGGAACAAGAAAGGGATAACCAATGTGCAATATCTCTAGTAATACAAAATCAAGAGAGTGAATCAAAGGCCTTTGGTATGTTGAGAGATTCCTTATTGTGGATTTATGGGAAAACATGGAAAAGAATAACCCAAGATGGGTAGGCAGGAATGGGTTTTGAGCTCCACCATGAAAAGTATTAGTCATATTCATGAGATGGCAGATCCACTGAACACTAAAGTGTCCCAGAGGCTGGAACCAGTACCAGGAATAATACATAGTACTTTGTTCAATTTCCAAATATTATCATTATTATTTATATGTTGGTTATTTTTAAATATTATTATATGGAATCAATATGTGGAAAAAAGTAATTTTTATATTTTGCCTTAATAAAGAAGTGAATTAATTTGAACCAGAAAATGACTAAGAGATTTCTTAAAATTATTAAATCAGAACCCAATCTGAGTATCAACTGCTTCTTCATACAAAACCCAAATCAAATCAATATTTCATTTGTTTCAAACATTATTTTGACTAGTACCTAACATAATGTCATCAGCAGCAGAACATTTGAGGTAATTTTTTTCTTCCAATGATACTTCCAGGATCCCCATTTCATCTTCCACAACAAGTAAACTTAACACTTTGAAGTTCCACATTAGAAGTTGCTTTTTGTCATTCATTTTGTAACACTCTCATTACTCCAAATCTTACTTTTATTTTTGGAGACTTACAAATCCATGCTGAGGATCCCTCTTATATTGTACCACAAAATTTTTCAGTCTCCTCAATTCCATCAAGGTTGTCTGATGGAAGCTCCTTTAATTCCCCTCCTCTGATCCTCGAATCTTCTCAGGATTGCAAACCAGTGTGTCTTTCTCTCTCCCACCTCTGAAAAAGAGGTATTATATTCCTTGTTAAAGTCTATCATGCCTCTTCTATCCTTGGTCTCATTCCTTCCTGCCTGATCAGCAAACATACTTTCACCCTCAGCCATCTTCAATCTCTCTATCCATTTGTATATAATGTGCTTAGATTTATTCCAGGGAAGGAAGACAGACAGAAAGAAAGAGAGAGGAAAAAAAGTCTTTAACACAGGAAGGAAGGAAGCACAAAAGGAAGGAAAGAAAGAAAAAAGGAAGGAAGAAAGGAAAAAAGGAAGGAAGGAAACCTACCCTTCCTCTGTTAATCCATTTAACTACAATTATTCTCCACTCCCCTATTCTTCACTTCGGGATCAAGATTCCTGAAATAATAGTCTGTCCCCTAAGCTTCCATTTCTTCATTAATGATTTATTCTCTTCTCTATCCATTGCAAATTGACTTCCACCTCCATTATGTTACTGAAGCTTCTTACTCAAAGATCATCAATGACCTCCCAAAATCCTCTGCTTTTCATCAGTTCTCATCTTATTTGATCTCTCTACAGAATCGTGACACCATTGATTATCCTGTTCTTCTGGAAACCTCCTCTTTTGACTTCCATGATCTAACTCGCTTTCACTCCTACTTCTCCAATCATTCTTTCTGTCTCCCTTGTTGACTCATTCACCATCCTACTTTTAAATTGGCTGCTTCCAAAGGTTGTACTATTAGCTTTTGTCTCTTTATACTCTCTTCCTTGGTAATCTCAACCATTCCCATAGTTTCCACCATTAGCTCTTCATACATGACTTCTAAATTTTCATCTACATGTTTCTCTTTCAAGTTTTAGACTTGCAGCCTGAAGAGGCTAAAGCACATCTTCCATCAGGACTTTCATAGTTTTTTTAAAGTAAAAAATTAAAATTAGCTTTCACTCGAAACTTATTCTCCTTCTGACCACATTAGCCTATCAGGGGCACCAATATTCACCTAGTCTTGAATGCTCAAAGCAATGGTGTTGTCTTAGCCTCTTCCTTCTCCTTTACCCTTCACATCCAATCAGTTCATAAATCAGTCAGTCAAAAAGAATTTACTCAATGCTTACTATGTGCCAAGTACTATTAAGCACTGGAGATACAAAAGAAAGTAAAGCCAGTCCCTATCTCCAAGGAACTTACATTCAATAGGTATATGACTAGGTACATATAAGATACACAGAGATCAGATGGAAGATAGCATTAGAGATAAGGGACTAGGAGATAGGGAGCCTGGGAAAGGCCTTCTGCAGAAATTATTACTTGAACTGATTCTTGAAGGAAGTCAGGAATTCTGCAAGGTGGAGGTATCCTATAAATTGAATTTCCCCAGTGTCTCTCTGGCATCCACCGCCCCCTCCCTATTGCCACAGACACCACCCTAATGCAGGCCTTTTGGCCACCTGCCTGAATTATTGCAACAGTCTCCTAAGAGATCTAACATCACATCCTCCTCCCTCTAAATCACCACCAGAATTAAGCAAAGATGTGATCCTGTCACCCTTCTGCTCAAGACTTTCTAGTGTCTTCCTAGTTTAATAGCCACCAAGTTCGATCTTCTTTGCAGGAGTTCTAGGATCTTCTCATGTCCCTACCTTTCCTGCCTTATCTCATACTCTTCCTCTTCATTTACTATTTACTCTATGCTCTTGCCAAGTTGCACTGCTCCTTGTAACCAGACAGTCTCCTCATTCACCCTGTTCCCTGAACCTGAAATGCCCTGTTCCTACCTATTCCACATTGTTGTAGGCCAGGCCTGATTTAGGCCAATCCGGTGATTCAGGTTCATGATTAGAGTTCAATAATTAGGGATTAAACACCTACATGATTGAGTAGACAGAGAAGTCAGGAAGGCCTGAGTTCAAGTCCAGTCTCAGATATTTACCTGTGTGACCATAGGCAAGTCACTTAACCTTTGTCTACCTCAATTTCCTCATCTATAAAATGACAAAATATGATAGCACCTACCTCTCAGGGTTGTTGAGAGGATTAAATGAGAAAGAGCATTTTGCAAACCTTAAAGCACTATATAAATATTAGCTATTATTGATGAGACCCATACCACTCAGAGACCACTTAACAGTCTACAAAATGAATTATGTTAAGCCATAGCACAGAAAGAATATTCAACAAGAATACAACATTGAGTGATTTGAGCATGACTTGCCTGCCTCTGGGTTGGTCATATCAGCAGGACAGTCAGAAATCTGAGTCAAAACTGAGGGAGGAACACTTCCCTCAATGTACTTGCTTTTATACTTAGACAACCGGGAAATGACTTCAGTGATTCAAGCCTTGGCCCCCTGGTTCAATTAATCTTGGAAGGTGGTTTCAGTATCTTTTGGGGAGGATCTAGCCTAGCCTATGTGTGGTAATTGTTGCTCCTCTGATGTATCTATTCTGTGAAGTCTTCCCTGATTCCTCCCTGTTATAATCATCTTCCCACCTACTTCCACCCCTAAATCTCACATAACACTTTGAATCTTTTCTTGTACGTTCATCATGTGTCCTTTTACTTAGCATGTTCTGTTATGTTCTGTTCTGTGTGCTTCTTGTAAGTTCCTTAGTAAGTAAGCTCCATGAAGGCGGGGTAGAGTCTTATCTAAACTTTCTACCTTCTCCTGCACAATACTCTTCAGAGAATAAACACTTAAAATTAATGTTCAGTTTATTAAAGTCATAGTCAAAGAACTAAAAGTCAAACCCATTCATTTTCCAGTTCTTAGCATAGTGTCTGGCATATAGTAGGCACTGCATACATGTTTTTGATTGATTGATTTTATAGATTAGAAAATTGAGCTCAAAGAGGTTAAGTTTCTTGCCTAAGGCACCACAAGTTGCATAAGAATTTGAACCAAAGTACTCTAAGTCTAAATTCAGTGTTCTTTCCCCATGCAGAATTGAATTGAGTTGAAGGGAAGGGTAATGAAAAAGCAATCATTAAGTGCCTACTAAGTGCTAGGAACTGTACTAAGTGCTTTACAAATATTACCAAGTGAGATGATATGCAAGTCACTTAACTTCTGTCTGCCTCAGTTTCCTCAACTGAAAAAAGGCAATAAAAATAGCACCTGCCTCCCAGGATTGTGGTCAGGATCAAATGAGATAATCACTGTAAAGTGCTTAATACAGTGCCCAGCATATAGTAAGTGCTTAATAAATTCTGGTTCCCTTTCCCCTTCTCTGACTCTCTGTTCTCTCAGTTACAGAGTTAGATGCCCAGACCAGCCTGTCTCTAGGATCCCCACTGGCTCCAGCGTTCTTATGATTCATAATGAGGGTACACTTCTCAGAGTCAGTACCTTCTTTTAAAAGTTCTGTGTCAAAGATCCTGTGAGATGTTGCATAATCTTAGCAGTGTACTAAGGGGAATGACCCAATTGCTTATTCCTCCTTTTTATCATAGATTGTCAGAGCTGGAAGGAATTCTGGTCCTCTGTCTACAGCTCTAGAGCTGGAAATCACCTGATAGAAGGATGAAGATGATGACAGCTAACAGCTAACATTTATATAGCACTTATTACTTTTTTGTGAATCTCACAATAACCCTGTGAGGAAGGTACACTAGGAGGTATTCCCATTTTACTGATGAGGGAACCTGAGGCTCAAAGAGGGTATGGCTTACTCAGGATCACATATCAGTAAACACTATTTCATTCTTCTGTGTCTCCAGGATGTAGTCAAGTATAAACAAAAGTCTTAGCTTTTAAAAAGCCTTAAAACTGAACTGAGACTTTTGGGACAACCTGTACTTATCAATTGATTGATACCACAGGTGGCTTTTGGAGCCAGATTCTAAGTCTAGCACTCTGTTCACTGATCCAAAGCTTTCATTTTATAGATGAGGAACCTACTACCCAGAAAGATTGAATGATTTGCCAAGGGTGGCATAGATAGTAAGCAGCACCCCTTTCTTTCACAGATTGAGGAAACTGAGTCCCAATAATGGCAAATTCTTGCCAAAAATCAGAGAGTTACTGAGTGGTAGAGCCAGGACTAGTGTTTGGGCCTCCTGTCTACCTGTCTTATGTTCTTTCCTCCACCCCCAACTATTTGACCCACTCCCACTCAGTATTTTGGGTCAAAATCACCACTGGAAGGGTTAAGGCCATTACAAATTGCAAGACCAGCTCAGCAGGAAAGAAATAAGGGGTATTTCCAGCCATTCGCTGGTGAAATCAGGGTATTTGATCCATATGCCTCAGCATAACCTTTTCCCTGAATTCTTGGAAAAGTTAAACATCTCTAATGCATCACTTTAATTCGTCTCCCAGACTTAGAGCATAGTCTTGGCCTTCAAGCCTCAGTCCTCATAGAGCTGTGTTGCTCTGTCATTGCTTACTATTTCCTCCTCTGGAGATTTGCCACCAGACCTTCATTATTGTGCAATAGACAGACTTGGAGCAGTTACAACTCTTTAACTAGTTTCGGTTGTTTTATGATCAATACCTCTTGCCTCAGGGCCTGGGGGAATGTAGGGCCAAATAAGCACTATGTTTTCATAAACTATGTATAGCTTCCCTCTTACTTTGATCCCATCTTATAAAGGAGAGCAACCAGGTGGAGTGATTACCAAAGAACAATACTGAGGTTAGCGAGATTTCACCTCACAAAAGTGACCACACCAAAGCCCTAGTTTCCAACGGAACCACCTTCATTGTGATAAATTTGCCAGGAATTCTATTGACTTGAATCTAACTCTTTCTGGGAGATTTGTCTCTTTCCATTCAATAATACTTGATTCTACTTCCTTTTGATTTGCCACAATGCATCCTTCAAGGGAGGAGGAAAGAAAAGCAAGGTGGGTCCTAACAGTAAGAAGCTGAATAAATTATGCCCTCTGCGGTTTTAAGGGTAGTGAAAATGAATGGGACTGCCTCGTCAATAAGAACTTTTCTAGGCACAAAAAATGGAAGATAATGTGAAATATCTCTTTGAAAAAAAAACTGACCTGGAAAATAGATCCAGGAGAGACAATTTAAAAATTTTGGGACTACCTGAAAGCTATGACCAAAAAAAGAGCCTAGACATCATCTTTCATGAAAGTATCAAGGAAAACTGCCCTGATATTCTACAACCAGAGGGCAAAATAAGTATTCAAGGAATCTACCAATCACCCCCTGAAAGAGATCCAAAAAGAGAAACTCCTAGGAACATTGTGGCCAAATTCCAGAGTTTCCAGGTCAAGGAGAAAATGTTGCAAGCAGCTAGAAAGAAACAATTCCAGTATTGTGAAAATACAATCAGGATAACACAAGATCTAGCAGCTTCTACATTAAGGGATTGAAGGGTGTGGAATAGGATATTCTAGAAGTCAAAGGAACAAGGACTAAAACCAAGAATCACCTACCCAGCAAAACTCAGTATAATACTTCAGGGGAAAAATGGTCTTTCCATGAAATAGATGACTTTCAAGCATTCTTGATGAAAAGACCAGAGCTTAAAAGAAAATCTGACTTTCAAACACAAGAATGAAAAGAAGCATGAAAGGTAAACAGCAAAGAGAAGTCATAAGGGACTTACTAAAGTTGAACTGTTTACATTCCTACATGGAAAGACAATATTTGTAACTCTTAAAACTTTTCTGTGTCTAGGTAGTTGGTGACATTACACACACACACACACACGCACACACACACATGCACACACACACAGAGACAGAGAGCACAGAGTGAATTGAATAGGATGGGATCATATCTTAAAAAAAAAATGAAGTTAAGCGGTGAGAGAGAAATGTATTGGGAGGAGAGAGAGAGAAATGGAATGGGGCAAATTATTTATCATAGAAGAGGCAGGCAGGAGACTTTTTAGTGGAGGGAAAAAGAGGGGAGCTGAGAGAAAAACATGAAGTTTACTCTCATCACATTCGACTAAAGGAAGGAATAAAATGCACATATTTTGTTATGAAAACCTGTCTTACAATACAGGAAAGTTGGGGAGAAGGGGTTAAGCATGGGGGATGATGGAAGGGAGGGCAATGGGAGGAGGGAGCAATTTGAAATCAACACTCTTGGGGAGGGACAGGATCAAAAGAGAGAATAGAAGCAATGGGGGGGGCAAGATAGGATGGAAGGAAATATAATTAGTCTTACACAACATGACTATTATCAAAGCCATTTGCAAAACTACACAGATATGGCCTATACTGAACTGCCTGCCTTCCCAAAGGAAATGGGTGGGGAGGGAGGGATGGGGAGAAGTTGGAACAACTTTAGGAACAACTGTTGAGTACTGTTCTTGCTACCAGGAAATAAGAAATACAGGTAATGGGGACTAGAAAGTTATCTGGCCCTACAGGACATAAGAGAAGATGGGGACAAGGGAAGGGAGGGATAATAGAAGAGAGGGCAGATTGGTGACAGGGAAAATTAGAATGCTCGGTGTATTGGGATGGGGGGAGGGGACAAATGGGGAGAAAATTTGGAACCCAAAATTTTATGAAAATGAATGTAAAAAGTTAAATAAATAATTTTTTTTTAAAAAAATGTCCTGGTTTCCAGGAAAAAACTAGGATGACTGGGAAAAATTCTGAAAATGCCATGTGTGAATCTGAAAAAGCAACATGGATGCATGGATATACCTCTAGATGAAGGGTTCTTAACTTTTCTTATGTCATAGATCCCTTTGGCAATCTCTTGGAATCAGTGGACTCCAGAATGATGGTTTTAAATGAATAAAATAAAATACAAAGGAAACTAATTATGTTGAGGTGCTATTACCATTTTTTTTAATTCACAGGCTTCAGTTTAAGATCCCCTGCTCCAGAGGAAATATAAGAACTGGTTTCTACCCAAAAAAGAAAACAAAAATATCCATTTGTCAATCAACTAACACCTGATTAACTATAGTGTGTCCTGTGTTGTGAGGAAGTGAGATAGGAACTGGAAATAGAAAGAAAATCATGAAATGCCCTTAAGAAGCTGATGTTCTATAGGAGAAAACAACATGTGAACATTCAATTATCTACAAAATGGAGCAGGATGACACATTGATTTGCTCAATTATGGCCACTCCCATGGAATGGGGTATGTGCTCTGGTTTTTTGCTGAGAGACATGCTCCTTTTCTATGATGGTGTAAAGAATTTCCCTTATTGTATTCTAGTGCCTAGTAGGCCACCATCAAAACTGATTGGCAACTACATATGAGGGGGTTAGGTCCTCATCAAAGAACCCACCCTTTCTATAGTTTATAAGGAGCTTAATTCCACCATTTTCTTTTGCCATTGTACATGCTTTCTCTTCTTTGGACTTCCAACAAGAGTGCAGAAGGGAGATTTCTCTCTCCTGTCCCCCTATCAAAGCAATGGTACTTTCCTTGAGAAGTGCATGGCTAATACTGATCAGCCTTTGCTTGCCTAGAGAAAGTAGAGTCAGGACCTCAAGTTCCCTTACCCGTCTCTCTCCTTCAAACTCAAGTTAGCACCAAGACCTATGGAAAAAAGAGCAACTTCACACAACCATGACCTTTATCACATAGGTAAAGAATTCCTGAATTCCAGATCTATGCCTCAATTGAACAGAGGGAAATTTCCACACCAGCATGCTTTGTTGGGAGAACATGACCAATATCAGCACCATAGTATAGCTGATGGACCAAATTTGGCCATGCCCTGGCTGACCAGGGGATTTGATTTGTTCAAACAATATAGATCCAAAGTGAGTGTAAAATATCTGTTTAGCATTACCATAAGATGGTCTTCACTTTTCGGGAAAAATGAGAGGTTTTAAGCTATATATGTACATATATATATATATATGTATTTCCTCCCCACAGTCTACATTCTATGTGTCTTACACAGATGCTATGACAGAGGACTCAAAATTAATAATAATGACCATAGTTAACATCATATAGTGCTTACCAGGTTCCAGGCACTGTATTAAGTGCTTTACATTTATTATCTCCTTTAGTTCTCGCAATGACTCTGAGAGTGCTGTCCCTATTTTACAGATAAAGAAACTGAGACAAACAGCAGTTAAATGAATTATCGAGGGTTATATAGCTATTAAGTGTCAGGTGGGATTTGAACTCAGGTCTTCTCGATGGCCCAAGCCCAGGGCCCTATCCACTGCACCATCTCATTGTCCCTGGACATTATCCTATATCTGCTATCTATATTGTACATCAAATACCTAACAACATCAATGATAATGATAGTTAACATTTAGATAGCACTTTACAAGTATTATCACTCTTGATCTTCACAATAATCCTAAAAGACAAGTGCTATCATTATCTCTATTATTTACAGATAAAGGGAATGGAGGCAGATAGAGGTTACATTACTTGACCATAGTCACACAGCTACCTAAGTATCTGAGGATGGATTTGAACTCAGGGCTTCCTGACTCCAGGTCCAGTACTCTATCCACAGTAACCACATTTTGGGGAGGTCCTAACATGAGCCACATCTAAGCTCTATTTTAGAGATTTCCCTGGAATTATGCCAGCATAGGGACAGAACCAAAAATAGAGAAGTTGATGGCCCTTTAGGTTCTGATCCTCAATATTAAATCTAACTGTATGTGACCCTAATTCCTTTTGGGGTCCTTGGGCCATGGGGTAGATATAAACTGTATGCCAAAAACCAGTAAGTTAATTGAGGAGCAGGAGCCACTTTTAGGAAAATGGAACAAGAAAGTCTTCATGTATGAAGTGATATTTGGGCTTCTCTTTCAAGGAAATTAAAAACTATAAAATTTTATAAATGAAAAACTATAATGAGAGAAGGGCTGTACACTCCAAGCCTGGGCAGCAACTTCTACAAAGGCCTTGAGGCAGGAAGAAAAGGAATAAGAAGGACATTTTGGTTACCAAAGAGGCTTGTCATAGGACATGAAGAAGGTCAAAGAGCCTGAGAGAGGTCAAAATAACGGGAAAAGGAGAGAAAGGCTTTTCATGTCTCTTCAAAGTGTTAAAAAAATAATTTCTATTGGTGCAAAAATTTTTCCCCTTATCAAAACATAAGAAATCAACAGATTGAAGTGAACATTTTTAACCCATTTTAGAGATGGAAAGAGCCTGAAGTATTCTCACTTAACAAGCCTTTGTGTGGGTGGTACTGAGGTTTCTTGTCTATTTCAACATGATTAATAAAAATTACTCAGCCACCTCTTCAATGGAGTTTATAACATCTAATTCTATCATCCCCCCTTCCCTAACTGTTGTCATCCACTGCATCTGCAGACACCTACCTACCTGAATGAAGCATGATATAGTAGACAGGAAGCTGAATTTTCAGTCAGACACTGGGGTTCAAATCTCAGCCCTGCCACTTACCTGAGTGACTTTTAAGAAAATACTCAATCTCTCTGGGACTTACTTTCCTCATAGGTGAAAGAAGTGTCAGACTAAATGGTCTCCCAAGTCTTTTGTAGATAGAAATCTAAGATCCTCTGTCCTTTTCTATGACTCCGTCCTTTGATTTACCGTTTTTCTATCCTTTCTCTCATCATCAATATATTCATTCACTGTAATAACCCATCCTCAAAGCTCTTGGAACTCTGCTCTTTTCACCCCTAGTTCAGCCACCCACTAGAGTGGTCACACCCTAGACCTAACTACCACTTGAAACTGTTCCACCTTCAAAAGCCTGACTTCTGAAATTCCCCTCATTGAACACAATCCCTTGTCCTTCTACCTCTTCCCAGCCCTTCCTCCTCCCAAACTATACTTGTTTTTCCCCCTCATTGTGACCTTTTGTCCTCTGATCCCTCCTGTTCTCCCAGTCTGTTGATCTTATTCTGGCCTTACATATCATCTTTACCAGTCTGGACCATAGATAGCCAAGCACTTCAACAGTGCTTTCTCTATCAGCCTTTAGCTAACTCCTGTGTTTATCGTTGATTACATTCATTTGGTCACTTGCAGAGTTTTACTTCATCAATCATTTCCTTTTTCTCATATATCTGATTCTCTACTAGCTCCGTATGGGTTCAGGTGTCCCTTATTCTAAAAGGAGACTTCCTTTGATGCTACCTCTCACTGGATTCAGAAGGCTCTGGAGAAATGAGGCTGGTGACCTTGCACAGCCCTCACTCACTCACAACAAAGTCAAGTGCAAGTCATGTCATCATTTCTCTGATGGCATGGTCTTCTTCGGCAACAGACAAACACAACAACCTCTCCCTTAGATTTTTGTGCTTTCTCTAATTTGTATTTTCTCTGTGGATATTTTGTG